>CM062817.1:779572670-780172670 GCA_031772625.1 Pinus tabuliformis
TATGCTTTTCACCACTGAAGATCATCCTATGTGATTATCTAACCTCCTTTATTCTATTTTTTTGTATTCTTTATTGTATATGCAAGGAAATTCATGTATATTTTCTTCTATTTCCATTATAAGTCATCTCCTCAATTCCCTTCTTTCATTGCATCCCCAAATATCATTCAATTACTAAGGAATATTGTTTTGGCTAATAAGGGATTCAAATCCTCAAGGGTTATTCTACCAAGGTTCAATTCATCCATGAGAGGAAAGATAACAATATAACATAAAAACCAAGTGACAATCTAAATAAATCTATAACTATTTACTCCAAGTAAATCACAGTTTTAGTGCGAGGTATTTTTACCTAATTTTTCATATTCTTCAGTTGGAGGATTTTCCTTTTTAAGAGGTTATGCTCCAAGGATAAACCAATTCATTTTATAAATAAATCAACTTAATTTCAATAAATAATCTCTTGTATCACTATAAACCATAGTTCTTCTACATGTTGGAAGGCTTTTGAATGAACGTTTTTCTATCACATTTGAGCTCATTGGATTATACATTCCAAGAATTTTAATAGATGGGTTTCATATAGTTTTCCAAAAAAACATGGTTGTTTCCCATATTCATCCTTCCAACATGGAAAAGGATAAATAACATTGGTGTTTATGATGGAGAAACAATGGGGTCATTGGAACTAAGTTCGAGTTATTTAAAAATCACGTTACAACCCTCCTTGGGTCTAGTATTATAGATTGCTATAAATCATGTAGTGGTGGTATTTATTTTATTAGCATGGATTGGAGGCATTCTCTTCATCTCAAGAAACACTTTATAGGCATTGATATTTGCATCTCACTTTGGAAGAAACATCTACATAATGATAAACCAAAGCCCTCATCAAGTTGACCTCATGGAGGATAATAGTTTTTTATCTTCATCCATGTGGTCATTATAGAAATATATTAATATTCTCACCTCATGTCTAATAGAGGGAATAATATAAGTGATTCATAATGATACTTGTAGTTGTGAAGCACTATTAATCGAGAATGTATAAGAAATCCTAATCCATAGCTAGAAATAGGGCCTCAAGGCTGCTAGAATTAGAGTTGTAGACATAATCAAAGCCACAAACATGATTTGTTATCTCATCATCTTCAAACCAACAACAATTTTTTGAGATAAAGAAATTTATATTTACGAGAACATACAATTAGTGTAATTTATTGTCTTCTACCTAAATCAATAAATTTTCCAGGAACTAATGATACTGAGGGTCATGTTCCATAGTTTGCGATCATATTCACATCACCATTTATAAGCACTTCTACGCAATAGAATACATCAAATTCTAGTGAAATTAAAAATTTTTATGGTAAATTGTAGACCTTAAAGTTGAGTTGTGAGGTTTGAGATCAACCTTAACCCACCATTGAGGATAAGACTTTGCATTCTATGAGCCATTTCATTTTTGGTCATCAGAAAACTACCAAATTCACAAAACACATTTAACCATTAATAATTTCCATGAAATCTCTATTTGGACTCATAAGAAACCCTTTGGATTGACGAAGGAGTGTTAGAATCATTATCCATAAGTATTATGGTGAGGAATGTGTATATACAACCCTAACCACCCAAGATACATCCAATTAATGATCAATGATACATACATATGTATGTAGGTTTATCTCATACTGTTGGGAGAGAAACCAAATCAAGTTAGTAGTACATGAGTAAAATATATTAATAAATGATTTATGTCAATGAGAGAGGAAATAAAAATTATATGATGTTTGAAAATTGACCTTTTAAAATAGATCTTTGTAAATTGGTCCTAAATATGTGACTTTAATTTGTTGTCATTTAACCTTAAACTAGCCAAAAATAGAAAAATAATAACAACTTTGTTAATAAAGTTGGCATTCATGTTGTAGGCTATGTCTAAATCTGAGTCCTTGTCCCTAGAAACCACAAAATGAGTTGAATGAGGGTGTGGACATGTTACAAAAAAAAAATCATATTGTAAAAACTGCATTGTGACCAATTAAAAATATAAACCTCCAAATATAATTTTATATAGATCGAGGAGATGGTCTAGGCTTTAGGAAATGTTGAGGGTGAAGAGGATGTAGGAGCGGCTAGCGCACCCATGACTTGACATGGGGTAGAGCATCCGGATGTACACCTGGGGCCTAGGTGTAGACGTGGACAGTATTCCATCGCAGTCTTGGCCATAACCTGCCTAGGAACTTTGTTTACCCTCCACCTCCAACTTACCCTCGGCGACTTGAGCTTGTGATTGCAATTTTGCATTATTGTGTTTGTAGGGTTTCAATTCAACCTGTGCCAGTTACTCTGGTTCGTAATGGTAGTTGGCGCAAACCTCGGAGCAACATGGAGGGCAACCTAATAGACTATTCAGAGGACCCCCTCAAGGGCATCTACATCTTCGGCAGACTGTCTAATAGCGAGGTGCACTTTTTGTTCAGTAGTGAGCTCTGAGAGGTAATTGCTCCTCTTCTGTAGCTTTCAGGACAGCCCGGCTCTATGATTGACCTTCTGGAGCTACTTGTGACTTGGTCATCTCTCTTTGCATCTTACATAACATCATCCTCCCATCTCACTAACCCTGGCCCCTCCACATCTGTACAAGCAGCTGAATCCTCCAGCCTATGCTCCCTCCAACACCCTGCGACTATTCACTACCCTCCCATTCCCTACTTAGTGAAGCCCTCCCTTTGCAATTCTTCCCTCCCTTAGAACAGGCTCAGCCGTTTGGAAGCTACATCACCATTCCCCCCTCGTGGACGCCTACTCACCTGAATCCAAACAGTTCCCTCCAAAACCTAACCCTAATCCACCAAACCCTCACCCTAAAGATTACCCTGAACAAGAGGAGATTACAGAACTGTCTTGGGGAAAGAAGCAAAGGTGTGTTAAGCCCAAGCCACAAGATGTTTTCATTGACTGGGAAGAGGATTTCTAGCGGTAGGACACCATGGATATTGCAACAACGGTCCTGGTAGGAAGAGTTTGGGGAAGGACCTACTTCGTAGCTAGACTGAAACAATGGTAGCTAAAATATGGGATCATCACTTGGCAGACCTACCTATTGTCCAAACTTTTTTCCGTGGCTATTTTTCCCTCAGAGTTGCATGAGTTGATCACACAACATAGGTTCTATCATCCTACTAGCACATCGAACAAGCTCCGGTCATGCTAAGGAGATGGAGGCCACTTTTCGACCGTGACAGAGAATAGCTTGGGGTAGGGCCAATCTCGGTTAGGCTACCTGGTCTACCCCTACAATTTTGGATCAAGGAAATGTTCACAAGAATTGATGATACCTTAGGAACTTACCTGGATTACGACAAACCCTACCTATCCACAGGAGTGATGGCATATGCGAGACTATTGCTGCACCTAGATATCAGAGGAGGCTTGCAATAAAAAGTTACCCTTTACTGGAGAGATTATGATCAGACACAAATCCTGGACTATGAAGGGGTTCCCTTCCATTGCAGATGATGTCATAAAGAAGGACATCTCTATAAGGATTTCCCTCTCCTCACAAAAAATAAATCAGGGTCCAGAGGGAAACCCACATTTGTTGAGGGAACACAGACATGGAAGCAACAACCAGATGAAGCTGATATGAACAATTCTGAGCAAGATGGATCCAGGCCTAACCCGACGATGTTGAAGAGTCGTGGGATTGCACCCCTTCGGCCACCTTCACCTCCACTGACTAGGTCCAAGGTGGTCTCTAGTGGAGTGCTTTCTTCGGGTATACCTGGTCCTTCCTTACTCTCTGCATCCATTAAATTTTCATCTTCTCTTTCATCTGGTCCTCTACATCTTGGGACAATCCCTATTTCTACTCCCTACTCAAATCTTAGGATCAGTCCCCTCATTTCTAAATTGGATCCCCATCTCCTTGTTGTGCCTCCGTCCAAGTCCCCGGAGCATGAGATCTCCATCCCTGGGACTGCCCCTGAACCTCATCGCTACCATCTCCGCTCTCACACATGAGCAACTATGATGGATGCCATTGGCCTTTGCATTTCTCCATTCCCTTCTGCCTTGAAGCCCACCCGTGGTAGACCATCCTCTCTGTCCAAAGAAAAACAGAAGGTAGGGTTAGAGGTGGCTTCTAGGAAATAGCTTTCTCTAGATAGGGTCCTTAGAGCATAGATCCCTCCTTCGGTGTCCCCCGCATGAAGGAAATTTCCTTCAATTGCAGAGGGCTAGCTAGTCTCGACAAAAAATTAGCGCTGAGGAGACTCCTTCGAAAGGAGCCAGGTGATTTAGTTCTTCTTCAGGAAACCTTGGGTGCAGCTGCTATCATAACACCTCTTCTAGAGTCGATGTTCCCAGGCTGGAAATTCCATGCCTTGGATGTAAATGGACAATTAGGAGGCATAGCCCTAGGTTACAACCTCACTCTATTAAACTGTTGGGAGCCTGGGGAGGCATAGGGTTCTTAGGGGCTGACATATACTCATCAAAGTTGGGCGCAGAGATTAGAATGTTGAACATATATGGACCCTGCCACCATAGAGATATCTTCTGGGAAAGGCTGTTGGGAACCAAAATTTTACAGTTAGAAACTCTTATCATAGGGGGAGATCTAAATGTTTCCATAGGTTTCTCGGAATCCTAGGGTCTTTAGGCATAGGCTGACCCCCAAGCGAGATATTTTGAGCAACTCCTCAACTCTCATTAGCTCATTGATATCCCTGTGGCAAAACTAACCCCAAATTGGAGCAACAAAAGAATTCGGGAGGCCAGTATCGCAAGGAGACTAGACCGTTTCCTCATCAAGGAAAATCTATTGGAGAAAGGGTATACTTATTGCCAATGGGTGGGATCTGGTGGAGTCTCAAACCATTTGCCTATTCATCTGGAAATCTGTGGCATCATCAACAAACCTAGAGCCCCCTTCAAATTCAACTCCTCATGGTTGAATGACATCTCTTACACCAGTCTTATGATAGACTTTTGGAACACCCACCCTCTGGACAGGAATGGACACATCACTGAGGATTTGTGGCCAATATAAAGGAACTAAAGAATATTTCCAAGATCTAGGCTCACCATAAGAGATGTGATGAAGATCATCGGTGAACGAAATTGAAAATGAGATAGCCAACCTTTAGGAAAATAGTAAAGGCACCTTGCCTTCGCCCGAGCTCAGGAACAAGCTTGTGGAGCAAACAACTCTAAGAGGGAAAATTCTCAAGGACAAAGAGGAAACATGGCGACTGAGAATTCAGGCTATTTGGCTGAGAGAAGGGGATGAAAATACAGATTTTCACAGTAAATTTGCAAATGGAAGAAGGGCTTACAACACCATCTCGAACCTAACATATGATCAAGGAGCTATGGTTGACACTTTCCCCCTGCTAGCCTCATTGGCCATCTTGCACTTTAAGAAAGTCTACTAGAACCATCCCAATTCTACCCTTTCTGAGGTCATTAGAGTAGCGCAACTGCTCCCTCGTTGTACTGATATGGAGGAAGCTGAGCATCTCAATATGGAAGTTACCATGGGGGAGCTCGATGCCACTCTAAAATGATTCAAAAGGGATAAAAGCCTGGGTCCAAATGGTTGGTCAGTCGAATTCTACTCACTTTCTTTGATGTTCTAGGGAATGACGTACTCAAGGTCATAGAGGAATGTAGGATATCTTAGAGCATACATGGGGCCATAAACAACACCTTCATAGCTCTCATTCCCAAGACTCACAACCCCTTATCCTATAATGACTTCTGTCGTATCTCTGCTTGTAACTGTCTTTATAAAATCATTTCCAAAATCATAGCCAATCGAATCCGCCCCATCCTATATACCCACATCTCCCTTGAACAATTTGATTTCCTAAAGGATCGACAGATTCATGAAGCTATCGGATTAGCTCAGGAGGTGATGCAATCAATACAATCTAAAATGATCAAAGGTATGATCCTCAAAGCTGATCTCTCCAAGGATTTTGACAAGTTAAGTTGGTTATATCTCAGAATGCTCCCTACCCATCTAGGCTTTTCTGTTGGATTTATCAAATGGATTATGTGTTGCATCACCAATGTATCCTTCATTGTTCTTGTCAATGGGGCAGCCTCACCCTTCTTTGGCTCTGAAAGGGGCCTTAGACAAAGATGCCCCTTGTTGCCTCTGCTCTTTCTCCTTGTTATGGAAGGCCTTAGCAGACTTATCAAGGACATGCATCATAGAGGTAGACTCTCTGGTATCATAATAACAAAGGATTGTACTATAACTCACCTTCTCTTTGTGGATGACGTTCTCATGTTTCTAAATGGGGGAATAGGTGATCTCTCTACCATCCAGAACACTATCAAGCTCTTCAAATCAGCTACAGGTATGGCCACCAACAATTCCAAATCCAATATAACTATCTCTCAATGCTCTCCCCATGAAATAAACTTTGCATTACAAAGGTTTCCTTTCACTCTAAATCACATTGACGAGGGCCTTAGATATTTGAGATACAAATTGAAACCGAATGGATACAAGATTACAGACTGGATATGGTTAATTACCAAGATGGAGAAAAGACTCCATATCTGGTACCAAAAATATCTCTCCAGAGCCGACCGATTGGTGCTCATAAAAGAAGTTCTTAAGGCCAACCTGGTCTATTAGATGTCCCTTGCAGGGATACCTAGAGGCACCCTCAATAGAATCTAGAACCTCTGTAGCAAATTCTTTTGGAAAGGTAATCAACCTAGGAGAATATCTGCTTGGGCAAGATGGGATCTCTTATCTATACCCAAGAAATGGGGTCGATCAGGCATAAAAAAATTGGAGGACTTCTCCACTGCATTGGTGGCCAAGCTAGGGCAACATCTACTTACCTTCACCAGTCTCTGGACAAAAATTGTTGCTGCAAAATATATCACCCCGCTTAGGCCATTGGAGTGGTTAAGACAGCCTAGTTGGAATAGATCAGGGATATCTAATATTTGGAAAGCGGTTTTGAATTCACTACCCCTTATACGGGATGGACAACCTTGGAGAATATCTAATGGGGATTCTATCCAAACTGGCCAAGACCCTTGGATAGGATGTAGTAATGCACATTAGCTCCCCTAGGACCTACTACAAATCCTCTCTGAGAAAGGAATCACACATATAAATCATGCACCAGACCCGGAACAATTGTCCTTTCTCCATCAAGAATGGAAGAAAGCTCGTAGATTGCTCCTCACTCAAAAATGGCATCAAGCATGGTGCTACTAAACTTCTGCCCTATAGGAATCCCACATCACGCTCAGAGAATGGGAGGATGAGATAATATAGGCCATTGCCAAGAGTGGTTGGTACTCCCCAAAAGAGGGGTACCTACTATTGGAAAATAATCACAAGGCACAGCTAATTGAATCATAGTAGAAAGACATGTGGAAACTGAAAGAACCTCCCCATACTAGACTACTCCTGTGGTCTATCCTAAAAAACAAGGTGCTGACTCGGGAAAACTTGATTAAGAAAGGGCAATATGGCACATTTTGGTGTTGCTTCTGCAAGACCATTTTCGAATATGTGGATCATTTTTTCTATCTTGTTCAATCACTATCAGACTATGGACCTCCACTCTAACCCACCTTCACCTGCCTATTATCTGGGGGGGACAGGCTACCAAGGAAGCTTGGGAAAATTTGTGGACATATTCTACATCAGCCAAAACCAGAAACCTCCCCCTTCTCATCTGTTGGAAAATTTGGATAGCTAGAAATCGCTACATCTTCCATGACACTGCCCCTCATTGGACTTCCATCTCAGCTAGAATTATAGCCGACTACAACTCTCTCCCTAAGGACTTAGCCACCACACCTCCCAGGAATATCATTCCTGAATCCATAGATCACTCAAAGCCATGGGCATATTTTGATGGCTCTGCACAAACTACAGGATGTGGTAGTTGGGTTGTACTACACATTTCAAAAAACCATTATTATCATATTCAAATTGGACTTGGGATTGGCACCAATAACTTTGCTGAACTATCCACGACATACTACCTAATCAAATTTTCTATAGAGAAAGACTGTCATAATTTGAATATCTTCGGTGATTCTAAAATTGTTTATGACTGGATAAACAAAACCACAACCTACCACACATTCGCATTAGTACATATATTGGCAAAAATTCATAGATGCATCTCACATTTTAACAGTTTTGTTTGTCATCACATCTACAGGGAACGAAACACCATCGCCAACCAACTTTCCAAAAAGACATCGATCAAGCCATGCAACATCTGGTTGATAGAGGAGCAGCAGGGAGAAGAACATTTCCAGTACTACCACAGGCCATATATGGACCATGAAAACCAGGCTCAATAGGAGCCTGAACTTATGAAAAACAAGTCTCTCTTATTTTGTCTATTTTGAAATATGTATATACATAACAGTACATGTTTTTAGGAATATTCTCTACATAGAGTATGTTTAAATTTTGACTCAATTATGTAGTACTATTTAAAAGACTATCTCCCTACATGGAGAACTTATTTTGGAGATCATATTTTGGGATCTAAAATTTTTGAACTGGCACATAGCCACATCTTATGCATATGCACTTTGCATCTACAACATGTAATTTTCTTATATTAATGAAATTATGATTTTTCCAAGGGCAAAAAAAAATCTAAACCTCCTTGATAAGAGATTGTTTGTATATATATATATATATATAATTTGTGTAGTGACATGCAACTTTCTTTCTGCATCTTACAATCCTTATTTTGTGTAAAGATTCTTTCCATTGATGTCTTGGAGAAAAACAAGAAACTAAATAGATTATAGGTTTTTCCCAAAATTCACCCAATAATTTGTTGGGCACTAGTCGGACAGTCATTATTGCAAATAATATAATGTTGTTACATCCTTGTAAGAGATGAGATTATAACTACAAATGACCAAAATTGAATATTTTCTTTTATAGCTTTAGATCATTCATTACATTAAATTTGGTTTATCTTAAGTCCAAAGGTGCCAAAAATATGATTACTATTGTTGATGCTTACTATTCTAATATATGATTTGTAAGAAAATTAGTATAGTCAAGCCTTGTTTCTTTATCACCATGCTTCATCTCATTTGCATAAAATTGCTTGATTAGAAGAATGCAAAAAGGTAGGTAACAAAAATGATATGTGAAAGTATTTCCATTAGATATATCAGACCCATTGTTTGTTCTTATGTAGTATGAGAATAGCCTACCATTCTAAAAGGGATAATATTTGGAGGTAAAATTTCTGAGTCAAAAATTTTATAAATTGTAAAGTTAATTTTGAGTGTAGAATGATCCAATTAATTGTAAGTGTACTGTTATGGTTTTTTGGATCATATTTTTTATGTAGCATCACCTTGACCATATTTAGACAAAGGGTAGTAAAATATTTTGATAAAGAAATTTTTAGAATAAAATATTTTTATATTACGTACAAACAATTTTATATTATTCACTTATTTACTTGTATTTTATTTATGCTTCGTCACTTATACTCCTAACAACTAGTATAAAAATGGATAATAGTTATGATGTAGCATAGTCATTGCCTCTACCGCTAATTAATTGATCAAGGAAGTGTGGGATACACATTTCAACATTAGCTTAGGGTGCGTATGCTTCCACACTAAATAATTTGCACCCTAGTTTTTCGTTTTTTTCTTTTCTTTTCGTTTCTTTCATTTTATTTTTTTCTTCTGGTAATATGTGTGGGAGTGTGGAGTTTCATTTGCGCTCTCACTATGAAAAAAACACCATCAAAACATACAACTAAAATTGAAGAATAAAGTAACATAAATATAAAGGTGGTCACAATGGAGAAGAACACAAGAGCCGATACCAATTTTTCTCATTGTCTTACACAAATTCTCTGACCACAAGATCTAGATCTCCATCTCCATTGAAATTTGACACACAGAAGAGTGATACCTATGGTCACCACTTCTTGTGAATTTACATCACGCATGGGTCGACAACCTTCAATGTGTGTTTGTTTGCACCCTCGTTATCTGACCTAAATAGAATGGTTAGTTTGTAGTTTCTTATTCTTGAATTCCTAAAGTAATGATACGAAAATATTTTAACAGATATACACTACAGCGTAAATTTACCTTACAAGTTGTTTTCAAACTAACTGTAATCATGATTGTCAACTAAGAAAATTCCAAATGTGAAAAGGAAATTAACAAAGGTCGATATGTTTAAAAGCTTGTAGTATTGTAGAGCTTTTGTATTTGCACTACTCTTATATACCATTCTATTGCTAATATTTTAGTATTATATGATCTAATTCTCGCATTATCAAATATATGTTTTTCTTGTTCTTATGCTTTTGAAATTAGGCAAAGGAAGCTTTAAATATTTCATGATACAAATGTTTGCAATCTGCACCAAACATTTTTTTTAAGTCAATTTTTTTTTTTGAGTGTGGAGGCTGAGTGTGAAAAATTTCAAAAGTAATATACAATGTTGAACAAACACTTCTTAGCGAATATACAATATCAATTTTCATTCATCAAATTTAATATCGCACGTATGATTTCGCACTAAAGACTTAATACAAGAGTTTTTAATATGTTCACAGCTTCTAATGAATTATCTTCAAGCACGAGTCGACGACCTTCGATGATGTTTCTTTGCATATCGTAGCCTGGCAGAAATGTTCTCTATGGGACCATCCTTAATTTTTCCTATAGTTGTAGTTTCTCATGCATTTTCTTCAAGAAAGAGTCGACGACCTATAATGATGTTTCTTTGCATATTGTAGCCCCATGGAAATATTCTGCATGGCACCATCTCAAAATTCAAATCATTTGAAATACTTATCATAATGTTGGCCATATTTTCACAGACATGTCTTCCAATAATCCTTAATCTTGAATAAATACAATGGTATGTTGGCCATCGGAGACAAGAGTTGCCAGAGAAGCATATTACTGCATGCAATTCTCATTATCTCGTTCAGATGGACAAAATACAAGCATTTTAAATTCCAGCAAGAACGAGAGTTGGTTATTCCATACGATTTCTACCTAAGTAATCAATTGAATAAAGGTCTTTTGTAGTGTGAAAAAATTATGTACAAAATTACAATTCATTAAACAAAATATTTGTTTACAATTATGTTTCTAAAATTACGGAGATGTGCCAAACTGTGGAGAAATTTCATTGTTTCAAGGATGCTTTGAAGCTTTCAATATGTGGTTCTATGCACTCTACACTCAAGGCTTTTATTGATAATATTTTAGTATTAAAACATAATACATATTTGTTGTTCAAAATAAAATTGTTTATGATTATATTATTGATAATATTTTAATTGTAAATAATGCATACCACCACTATTTAATTGATTCCCTTTGCATGAAGCTTTTCGCATAGTGAAAAGCTCTAGCCACTTCCACATTGACATTGGAAGTTGTTATTAATTGATAAATATGTTCGGCTAACATATATGATATTATTGGTATTATTTTAATTGTAATTAATTTGTATCTTCATATTTTTTAGGATATCTTTATTTAATTTTTTGTGCCTAAGTGCAAAGGAAGTCCATTGTATAGAAAAATATTTTTGTGCAGATGTTCGCACTTTGCCTTAAAATATTTTATTTCTAACATTATTGTTAATATTTTGGTTATAAATAATGCATATCTAAGTATTCTATTTTCACTGTATTTGAGCTATAAATAAAGTGTTCATTGTGTGGATATTTATATTCACCACAAAAGGCTTTTATTGTTAATATTTTAGTATTAAATAGTCCATAGTTTCTATTGGCAAGTCCAATTTTCACGTAATTGAACATAATATTTGTTTTTGCTTATGTTTTTGAAATTGGGAAAAACAAGCTTTTAAGCTTTCATTATGTGAATGTTCGCAGTCTACACCAAATGCTTGGTTTGAGTGAGGATCTTTGTTTGAGTATAGAGAGTGAGTGCGGAAAAGCTCAGAGCTAATATACCATGCCATGAAATCATTGTGGCTCAATTGCTAACATATCTTCATATTACAATTGAGCATCAATTTGCTTGCATATCACTACTGCAGTATTTGTATTTAATGATAATGCCATTCTTTTCTCTGCGTAATATTATTCTACTTTTTGATATTCATTCTCTATCTAGATACGACCATGAATAAAATAAAAATTGAAAGACCTCTTTCATTATACATGAAACATTGTAACTAGCCATTCAAATCCAAAGAATTAGTAGTACATATAAATAGTATAAATTATAAGGGCTTGCGTTACTCTCCAAAAATTTCTTCATTATGAACTTTTGCTCATATTATATCAAATATATTAGAACTATACAACCTCGAAATGTAAACAAAAGTACAAATTAACAATAAATATGTATATTTTGGAAGTAAATTTGCACAGAGCTATAACTAGAATTCATTAAATTAATTTGATTTTCTTATAAAGCTAGTTTAAATTAATTTATATATATATGATTTTTAGATTTAGAATTTTTTTAAGTATGACATTCCTTGTGTAGATATTTTACTATGCGAAAAATCTTATTCTACAAATGAAACTTTTAAGTATAACGTTCAGACAATGACACATTTGTATAAAGAACTAAGTAGTAAAGTTGTTTCTTATCAATTCATTAAAAAGTTTTAAATAACACAGAGTAAGAAAACAAAGCTAATTAATTGATTAAAATTTGTAATGGTAGAATCAAATCTTAGCTCAGATGAATTGTAGTTATTGATTGTATCTTAAGAGATGTATGTCCCATATCCAAAACTATTGTGAAATTATGATTTTCATTTTAATCAATAACGCAATATCAAATATAAAACAAAGTCTCAAATCATGTGTTTGAACACAAATTAAAGATGTTATCATAAAATCAATAGATTCAAATAGTTTTAAATGGAATATAGTTATTGTAGTTCAATTTTTAAATATTGAATAGTTCAAAGCCTATTTAGATCCAGGACATAGGCATTAAAAAAGAATCTCATGAGGATTAGAACAAATTTAATTTAATTTGTATCTAGGATTTTTGGGTTTATAGTTTTTGAAGTACGATATTCCTTTTGTAGAGTTTCCACCATGCAGAAGAAGCTTTCTATAAACAATGAAACTTTTCATTGTAACCTCCTCACAATGACAATTTTGTACAAGGAACTAAGTAGTGAAGTCTTTGGTTAGCAATTGATTAGAAGTTTTAAATAACACACAATTAGCAAACGAAGCTCAATAGGATAAAAACTATAGTACCGAAAGTTGTTTCTTTGTACACAAAAATGGTATGTTAGAAACATAATTAATTAATTAATATGTATAGGTATAATTAAAGCGAGCTTTGGTTGTGTAGAAATTCGGTAGTGCTCATCAACTACAATAAAAAGCTTCTCCATATTTTTGTATTCTGCGGAATGAATTTTATGTAGTTTTGAAGACATTGTGCCAATATTATATTATTAAGAGTTATATGTCTAAGATGCAAAGCCATTGTGAAACATTGAGTATAATAGAAAAGCTGAAAGGATATCTTTGTAAATTTATAAAAAAACATTATCATAACATTGATACAAAATCAGATTCTATGAGAATTGTATTCAAAACAAAATTTCAATGACCATAACCATAATTTAGAAATGTACCAAATCATATTCAAAACATAGCCTTAAAAGAATAAGTAGTTGAACATAGTTAGAATTGTGTAAAGAAAATTGTAAAGTAAATGCATTTTTTTTTAGTAGAAATTGGGGTTCCACATCCTTTAAAGGCAACTACAACCAGAAAATGTGAATTTTTATATAGTAATTAGAAAATATGAACAGAAAATAATCAACAAATCTAAATTCTCTTATATTAGCTAACAAAAAGTGGATTGTTGAACAAGTTGAAAATACTCACACTATGCAAAATATATTGCGATGAATATGCTTATGTTATATGTATTTCGAGTGCATGAATCATTAAAGAAACACACTCAACATATTTTTAATGTAATCCCTGTCGGGGGTAACTATAACTTGCATTTTCACATTTTTAGTGAAAATATGTTTTTCAATTTCCCTAGTATCTTCTTGCACCTTGAAAACCAAATCAACCCTCTACTTATTGACCCTAGCAAAATAAATTAGCCATGTGTCATTGTATTATGTAGTAAAATCAATGATGCTATAAAAATCAACTGTCATTTTCTATTTTTTGTGTTGCAATTTGGCTTTTAACATGTAATTTAAAATTAATTCAGAAGCTACCAAGATGCATGGAACGCCTAAACATTCTATAATAACTATTTTCCTAATATAATCATCACCTCTACTATTACATAGGTCACTACAAGCATAACTCATATGCTCATGTGCATTGATCCTCTTTGCCCATCCATCTTCGAATTGCTTGATTCGATCAACATCTGGTAGTTTTTGGTTTTTCCTTTGAGTATCAAAGTAATTATTTTCTCGTTAATGAATTTCCCATCTTCCTTATGAATATTATTAAACCCTAGCATTTCAATGCCAGACAAATCAATATCCACATGTTCTTAATGAATAATATTTTTATTTTCAAATTTTACCCTTTCAACTCTCAATTTTTTTATGGCTTTGTCATATTTTTCATTTTTCAATGTCACAAGATGTTTATCGAAAATAATTTCTTCTTCTGTAATTTTCTCCATTATCTTCTCTTTTTATGCTAAATGAGTATAAGCAACACAGTTAGGTGGTACACTACTATCACTTTCCATATCTATATCATGTTGAATGCTTCCTCTATTTACAAAAAAATTGGTCTTAGTTGTTTAAAATGTATGCATTTAGCTTGGAAAGAATTTTATACGATGATCTTGTTCATGTTGATGACTTGTTGCCTCACCAATAACTAGTTTTCCAAAACCAAGTTTTTTTTCTCTTTCCTAGAGTTGTGGATAAGGGTTCATTAGTCGCTGGTGTCGAAACTGAAGATTTGTGTATAACATTTAGGGGATTTTGTTTCTATCTTACCTCTCTATTACTGTTGGTTTCTTGATTTACTCATTTCGCATCCACTGTCAGTATTTGATACTTGACTATCTGCAAATTTATAAACTATGTGGTATCTAAACATATTTTGAATTAGAAAAAGAATTAGAGACATTACTTCTTGCACATTATGACATAAGGAAATTGCATTGGTTTGTTTGGTTGCAATTTAGGTTATTAGTGAAAATAAAATGCAAATACCAAAGTTAAACAAGAAAGCTATAGTAAATTGATAAAATGAAATGTGTGTTTCATGTGATATATTTAATAATATGGAATGGCTAGTGCCTGTGTTGAAACATTTGCTAGGGTTCTTGTGTTAATAAAATGAAAAATGAAAAAATCCAAATCGCTAAATAATTATGCAGAAAAATAAACACATTGTAGTGAAAATTGAGAAAGAAACCTAAGCAATTGAGAAAATGGATTGTTGAATAATGCTGAATCCACCTAAATGGATTGTTGAATAATGCTGAATCCACCTAGATATGAGCCTAGGAAATTATTAGCTACTACAAATGTATATGTTTATCTTCTTTTCCATTTGAAAAATTCAAATACCACTTGGTTGATTGTGTAAGTGCATATATCTTGTTTCATTTATCTAGTACCTATATTTTCTTAAAATGTCGCGTAAATTTCCAATTTTCTGCTCTATTCCCAATTACCAATTGTTGTTATTATTCATGTGGAAACTACCAGATACAACACTCTTAATAAATAACAACCAAAAATATCAAAGCTAACATCTACAAGAATTAATGGAAATAAGTTTCGATATTGCAAAACAAGCTCGTCCACTTATTGTGCTTTTTTCTCTTAATCTAATATTACTGAAATAAGTGTCATACAAATTTTTTCTTTTGATACAATATAAGGCTGTTGTCTATTTTTGCTACATTTTCAAAGGTTTTCTGGTGCATTTCTCGGTTTAAATTGCTCAAAATATGTCAATTATTCATTAGATTCACAATTTTGGGTTGAAAGTTCTACATAACATGATTGTCATACAAGTTTTTGAAATGACCAAGTGCATATATGAAAAAATAATAAACCACACGAAAATTATGATAGTCATCTTTTAGACTTCCATTAATAACTATAAACAATCGCAAATAAATATTATGTGTAGGTGAACTTCATTATTTATATCACGAATTAATTTAGTTACTAAGCTATCCTCCACCATTAAATCGATGATGATTCATTTTGTTTTTATATTTTTATACAACAAAAGGAAAAGTGATTTATAAACACTTTGATACAAGATTTTCAAGTTCATGTGGAAAAGATAATTACCATAACACGTTCTAGTTGGTTGCGTATGCATTTTCTCATGATTTATAACAAAGGTTTTCGTTTAATAAAGCTATTAATGATGATTTAATAGTCCAATTCCAATAGTTTTTACCACAATTTTTTCTTATCAATTATTAGATTCAAGTCTCGTATATAGATTTATCGACACATTTAAAACTTTCAATAAATAATAATTAAAAATCCCAAAGAGAATGTTAACGTTTGGTGGTGAAATAAAACTCGAAAAAAAAATATATTTCCTTTATTACTTTGCGAACAATTATTTGTTTAATGTTGACGATATACATGTACTAACTACGAGGGATGTATGAAATAAAATAAATACAAGTTCATTGTGATCATGTACAACGATACAAAAATATCGTGTAGAGACACGATCACTATTATGAAACTAGCTCAAGAAAAGATAGAAAATATAGATCAACGCCTTAGAATTCAGCCTCTTCGAGGGGGCAACCTCCTTTACATTACATAAATGAACAATTCTTGGATGATACAAATGACAAAACCTCCTTTCTATATATAGGAGTCTAGGGAGTCACAATATAATCCAGCCGACCTAACAATAATAATATAAAGCCACAAAAATAACAATAGAGGGATTCTATGGGGCACATAAATAACAATATGGGGGTAATAGGGGTACAACAATATAAATAAGGGGTATAACTACAATAGTAATGGGGTAATCACTAGTATTATAGGGACCCAACATGCCCCTCTCCTTTAAAAAAGTGTTGTCCTCAATGCTTGAGTAGTTCTGGATACTTCTGCATAAAATTCTCATCGTCCCATGTGGAATCTTCAGAGGATAAGTTCTTCCACTTGATAAGATACTCTGAAATTGATCGATTTCGTAGCTGTCGAGTTCTTGTTTCTGTGACTGCTTCCGGTTCCAATATAATTTTTCCTTCCTCGTCAAGTTCTGGCAATATTGTTTGAATTGGGAGCTTGTCACCTATAACCTTCTTTAAACATGAAACATGGAAAACTGGGTGCAATCGAGAAGCTACAGGAAGCTCCAATTTGTATGCCATAGTACCAATCTTTTGCAACACCTTGTACGGACCATAATACTTTGGTGATAATTTATTATCCTTTTTAGCTTGTTTTAGGGACATTTGCTTATATGGTTGCAGCCGTAGGAATACCCAATCACCTACATCAAAACTTCTTTCACTGCGATGTTGATCTTCCTGTTGTTTCATTCTATTTTGTGCCAACATGAGGTTATCCTTTAAGAGTTGGAGGACTTGTTGCTGATGTTCGATGTGATGTTCCACTGCCTGAACCTTAGAATTTTCTCTTAAATATGATGTGATGGATGGTGGTTGATACCCATAAAGTGCCATAAATGGGGTCATTTTTGTTGCTGTATGGAAGGAAGTGTTATACCACCATTCAGCCAGAGGCAACCATTTGACCCATTGTGTCTGTTTATCAGATACAAAGCAACGAAGATATCCTTCCAAACATTTGTTTACTATCTCAGTTTGCCCATCAGATTGAGGATGATAAGATGAGCTATGAGCTAACTGAGTACCAAGACAAGAAAATAATTTTGTCCAAAAATTTCCAGTGAAAATGGGATCTCTATCACTTACAATAATCTTTGGGTTTCCATGTAGCTTTTGAACTGTTTCCATAAATGCAGTAGAAACTATAATGGCTTTAAATGGATGTGATAATGCACAAAAGTGTGCATACTTGGTAAGTCTGTCAACTACCACCATGATGACACTCTTTCCCTCAGACTTGGGTAAACCTGTGATAAAATCCATTGAAACCTCCTCCCAACGTTGGCTTGGAATGGATAAAGGTTGTAATAGACCCGGTGTCTTAATTGTTTCAACTTTATTTTGTTGGCAAACCAAACATTCCGCCACAAACTTTTGAATATCTGATTTAAGGCCATCCCAAAAAAATTCCTTCTTAACCTTGTGGTAAGTTTTTAAAAATCCTGAGTGCCCTCCTAAGGGAGAAGTGTGCAATTCCATAAGAATCTTTTGTTTTAGCTGGGAATTCTTACAGAGGTATAAGCGATCTTTGTACCATAACGAATCATTTTTCCAGCTAAATGTATCAGAAGTACTGGAATCTTGTTGTAGCTTTCGAATAAGTGCCCACACTTCTTCATCATTCTTCCATTCCTCCCTTGCTTCGTTTATCCAATCTGGTTGGATAATAGAAATGGCACACAACAATGCTTCCACATCCTCATCCTTTCTTGAGAGTGCATCTGCCACCACATTTTGCTTTTCTTTTTTGTAGATGATTTCAAAGTCATAACCCAACATCTTTGTGAGCCACCTTTGTTGCTCTTCAGAGGATAATCTTTGTTCTAAAAAGTATTTAAGGCTATCATGATCCGTTTTTACCTTGAAGTGTCTTCCCATTAGGTAGGGTCGCCATTTCTTAAGTGCATGGAGTATTGCCAACATTTCCTTCTCATAAATAGCTTTTCTTAAAAACTTTCCCTTGATTGGACGACTTTCAAAAGCAATGGGTCTTTCATCTTGCATTAGAACAGCACCAATTCCATTTCCTGAAGCATCACATTCCACAATAAAGGTTTTTGTGAAGTTCGGTGTAGCTAAGACCGGTGCTTGGCACATTGCCTCTTTAAGATGTTCAAAGGGCTTTGTTGCTTCCGGAGTCCATGAAAATGAATCTTTCTTCAATAATGTTGTTAGAGGTGCTACTATTCTCCCATAATTCTTAACAAACTTGCGATAATACCCTGTCAACCCAAGAAATCCTCGCAGATGCTTTATGGATGTGGGGATTTTCCATTCCTTAATGGCTTTAATTTTGCTAGGGTCTACCTTAACTCCTTCATGAGATACAATATGACCCAAATATTCCACCTCCTGGACTCCAAAGAAACATTTGGATCTTTTTGCATATAATTGTTTCTCCTCCAATAGTTGTAGCACCCTGTCAACATGTTCAACATGATCCTTCCAAGACTTGCTGTAGATTAGTATATCATAAAAAAATACTAACACAAATTTTCTAAGGAATGGTTTGAAAATTGAATTCATCAAACCTTGAAATGTTGAAGGTGCATTGGTAAGGCCAAAAGGCATGACCAAAAATTCATAATGACCCTCATGAGTTCTAAATGCCGTTTTCGGAATGTCTTCAACCTTCATTCTGATTTGATGATATCCCGAACGAAGATCCAACTTGGTGAAGTAAATTGATCCATGCAATTCATCCAGTAATTCATCAATAACAGGAATGGGGAACTTATCTTTAATAGTGAGCTTGTTGAGCTCCCTATAATCCGGACACATGCGCCATGATCCATCCTTCTTGTGCACCAATACTACTGGAGCTGAGAAAGAACTTTGACTCAGTTGAATTATACCAGCCTCTAGCATTTCTGCAACCATACGTTCAATTTCACTTTTTTGGACATAGGGATATTTGTACGACCTGATGTTTGGAGGAACACTTCCTGGAATCAGATGAATAGCATGATCATGATCACGCATAGGTGGGAGACCCTTGGGAGTCTCAAATACCTTGGAATGATTGTCCAGGACTTTTTGGAGATCTGGAGAAATAGATGATTCCAATGTGGAAACATCTAGCAAGCATAATTGTGCAATTACACCTCTTTGCTCCTTTTTTAGAAGCTTTGTCATACCATGAGAGCTGATTATCTTTCCTGGTTTCCCTGCAATACCCTTAATTCAACTTCCTTTCCTTCTGTAGAAAATTTGATGAAAAGTTCTTGAAAATTAAAATCTATTGTACCCAAGGATTGTAGCCATTGGACTCCTAGTACAACATCCGCACCTCCCATTGGAATGGAAAGCATTGGGCTAGTCAATACATATTCTCCCATGGATAGCTTGATATTATGGCACTTTCCAGAGCAATTTATTGTTCCTCCATTTGCAATCATCACTTGACACTCTGGTGCTGGATATAGGAAGCAATTCAATTCTTTTGCTACCCTACAATGAATAAAATTGTGGGTGCTTCCTGAATCAATCAACACTATTACCTTTTTCTTCTTGATTTGTCCTTCTATCTTGATGGTTTGAGGAGTGGTAATTCCCGCCAATGCATTACAAGATATGGTCGGATTTATTTGTTCTTCATCTAGGCTTTGTTCCTGAAGTATATCTTCTTCTTTTGACCTTTCTTGCTCCTTTTCTTCTTCCTCTTCACAATCTATGTAGAATAATTTCTTCTCAGCACACTTATGACCTCTAGTGTATTTGCTATCACAACTGTAACAAAGCCCTTTTGCTCTTTTTTCTTCCAATTGTTGTGGTGTCAAACTTATAGGTTGTGGAAGACTAGGGGCAACAACACTTCCGTCTTTATAGTTGTGAGTGGTATGCTTCCTGGTTGCCATAATTTTGCTTTCCATTTTTCTTGCTAACCTGAATGCCTTCTCTAATGAATCAGGTTCCCAAAGGCGAACATCATGTTGGATATTATCCTTTAAAGACCCTATGAACACATCAATCCTATGCTCCTCTGGAATATCTTTTACCCTTATGTTCAATTTTTGGAACTCCTCAATGTGCTCCATTACTGAACCCTTTTGTTTGAGACTTATCAATTGGCTAAAAAAAGTGTTGCTTTTTGTATCTTCATAATGTGCTATCAATTCTTCCGTAAAAATTTCCCAAGTGATAAATTGTTTACGAGAGCAAAGCCATTGATACCATACAAACTGATTTGGTTCCAAATATACAGTTGCCATACGTACCTTTTGTGCATTTTGCACATTATTGAGATCGAAGAATTGCTCCATCTGTAATATCCATGTGGCGGATCCTTGCCATCAAACTTTCTCATATCGATTTTTGGAATATGGTGATTCTTCGATCCAACATTAACGTCTATGGAATCATGATTAACATTTCTTTTGTTCTCATCATGAGTTTCCTTTACTACCTTTTCACCATTAGTGACCCTTTCTTGTAGCAACTTCTTCAATTCTTCCATGTCTGTCTTCATATCTATCTTCAAATCTGCCATGTCTCTCTTCAAATCTATCTTCGAATCATCCATCTTAGCTTCCATGCCCTTTATCTTAGATTCCATGCCATTTATCTTAGATTCCATGCCACTTATCTTAGCTTCTGTTAGCTTTTATGAGCGTGACATTTGTTGCACTTGTTCTTGTAATTTTGATATATCATGTAGCATTTATTCCTCTTCTTCATGGGTCATGCTAGAGCTTTTAGGTTCCTTACTAGGTGTTTGCATTTTCTTTCCTCGAGGCATCAATTACCGATAATAATGCTTTACTATGCCCTTTGAATTCCGTTAAACCAAGCCTACACAAAAATTTAAAAAAAAATTACACACCTTTTTTTTTACTTTATAGAAGCCTGATATTGAATCTGATGTATCTCTGTAATTTCGGATCATCCAATTCTGAAAATGCTACCTGTAGTAGCCTTCTGTGTCCTCTTTCCAATGCCACAAGTCTGAGCCAAATTGGATTCTCCAAGGAAGCGTTATGTGAAATCTCCCACAGTGACTTGTTTTTAGACAGGTTCAGTAGAGCGAAATTGTACGACGTGCCACGAGTCACTGTTTCAACCTTTGAATCTAAAACACACACACAAGAAACTACAATCCGTCCTCTTTTTGTACCTTCTGATGAAATTTCAATCCGATCCCCAGAGAGAAAGTTATGACGATTTCCCCAGGTCACCTATTTTGAATGTAATTCAGGAGTCTGCAAAAAGACCAACTTCCTCAGATCATATCTCCGCAAATTTATCACGCAAAAAGCTCTGAAATTCGGACCCAAGGTTAAGCGCGATTTCTTCTCAAATGGGTTTTTTTTGCGACTTCTGAAATGTCACAGAAAAAAAGTTATAGCGAAAATGCCACGATGACCTGTTTGGAGCAGCGAAACCCTAGAATCCAAAGCTCTCATACCAAATGTTATGAAACCAGCTCAAGAAAAGATAGAAAAGATAGATCAACGCCTTAGAATTCAGCCTCTCACGAGGGGGAAACCTCCTTTAAATTACATAAATGAACAATTCTTGGATGATACAAATGACAAAACCTCCTTTCTATATATAGGAGTCTAGGGAGTCACAATATAATCCAGCCGACCTAACAATAATAATATAAAGCCACAAAAATAACAATATAGGGATTCTATGGGGCACAGAAATAACAATATGGGGGTAATAGGGGCACAACAATATAAATAAGGGGTATAACTACAATAGTAATGGGGTAATCACTAGTATTATAGGGACCCAACAATCACTTAACATCAACACAAAATGATTCCATGGCTTTGGTAATGTTCTATACACAACGACAATTATCTAAAACTAATAATTAGATAAATAACAATGGCTAATACTACAAATAACTTAGAAGAAAGGGCATGAAAAATGCAAGATTGATTAGCCAAAATAATTCCAAAACATTTTACATTTATTCTTGTAATGAAGACACTTAATTAATTATTTTATTAACACTAAAGCATGTTACTAAACATTGGCATAAAAACATTTAAAGTTGTTATTAATTGATGTGGGTCCGAGATGTTGTGAGAAGAAAGAAATGCCTGCAAAATATGTAACTAAATAATAATTGACAAGTAGATTTGTATATGTATTATTTTGATAAATACTGGAGAAAGATTTGGGCACAATCAAATCTCTATCACACATGGATTTGTTTTCAGATATGCCCAACCATCTCGAGATAGCTACTTCTGCATTCAATGACATCCTTTGATGGACAATCAAATAAATATGTATGTACATTTTTTCTTCGCACATGCTTCCTTTGATGATAAGCTAGATCATATGCTAATCGTAGGGGAATAAGGAGACCTTCCTACAACTTTCTCCACACACAATA
This sequence comes from Pinus tabuliformis, assembly GCA_031772625.1. Lineage (NCBI taxonomy): Eukaryota > Viridiplantae > Streptophyta > Pinopsida > Pinales > Pinaceae > Pinus > Pinus tabuliformis. The sequence goes on from CM062817.1 coordinate 779,595,889, forward strand.
GTCATTACATTCAATATTATTAAAGAGTCATTGTTATAATTGGGTTAGGAGTTAGTTATCTTTCTTCTAAATGACAACATAACAATTTCAAATATGTGTTGAAGGATGGTGTGTGGAACAAGGAACATAAACCTCCATATTCACATACGTTCACACTTCAACATGGCATATCACTATATACGATATTATTGGTAACATTCATTGACAACATAATAATATTATTTTGATATGCGAAGAAAAATCTTTGCATAAGCACATTTTTATTGAAAACTTATTGTAGTGTAGCAGAATCAAGTTCTTATGTCCTTAAGATTTTGGAAATCAAGTGATTAAAGAATTAAGCATATTTGTAGGGTTGTATTAATAGAATTATTCATATAAAAGATAATTCATAGAATTTAACTATGTGGAATTTTTTTTTAGCTTTTAGCTTCTGTACACTCATTCTTTACACAAAAAAAAGTTATGCACTCACGCACATCAACACTAAAACTGTAAAAGCTCAGTAATTGAAAAAATAATTCATTTGAAATAAGATCAACCCAGTTGAATATTCATTCCACCAGCCCACTCTACACATGCACAACCATGTTCCCATAACTTATTTCCTATATGCATAAACACTTCCACTCAATTCCCTCTACAAAACCATCTTCACACACAAATGACGACCCGCGCATAGCTAGTTGAAGAAGCTCTCAAGCTTTCATTCTGTGAACATTAATTCTTCACATAATCCTATGGAATCACGCTTCTGCGTAGTTTTGACTAATGTATACTTTCCAAGTAACATAAATCCATGTCTGTGGAACTGCAGAGAAAAATCCATTGTGTGAAATAAGTTATACATGTTTCAATATCTGAACCTCTGCACTTCGCATAATATATTAATAATAACCATGATTCTCAAAGCATTAAAATATTATTTTAACACAAAGTTTCAAAACAAATAGTATAGATGAATATATGTGGGACTATAGAGGAAATCCATTATGAAACTCAAGGTCCCAAGTTCTTAGTGTGAGAATGTCCGCACTTTACACAATCTATTAATAATAGAGTAACCACTAGAAAATGCGTTACAGTTAAAATATCTTTCCACGCATGCTTGATTTCACACAAATTCACAGCTAAAAATCAATAATATGAAAACCTTGTTGTTTCTCTCATTAATTTTTCAGTTGCACATTCATTGTACCATAAAAAACTTTATTTGAATATATTAAATTATTAATTGAAAATGGACATTCAAAATCATGATATCCTTCATTATAAATTTTTACGAATTAGAAGGTCGACTATAACAATGAAATCTTATGTAAAATTTTTGATGTAGAAATCAATTTAACTTTTACTTTGTCTTTCCATACTAAATTCATTTTTGTAGTTGCAAAGTTTAAAAAATTTACTATTAAAATATCCTTTTGTACAACCTTCATGTTTTGTTGCACATATCTCATCTCTTGCATATGTTTAAGATTAATTTTGTCCTTGCAAAATAAAGGCTTCTCTACACTTTTATTCTCCAGCACAGATGTGCATTGTCGGTGAACTAAATGCTAAGAGGTTTGGTATTTACTCACAAGGCTCTTTTCTATTAATTAGAGTCTTTTCTATAATTAGAGGAGAAAGATCAAAATGTTTAAAAAATTAATACTAGATATGATTTCTTGGTTTAAGACGCTTTAGAAATCGACATCATCATAGTATTTTATTGATATCATAAAACTCATTCTATTTTGATTGGAAAAATATCTTGTGGAAATACTATTTTTAGTGTTAAAATTGGAAAGACGGGTATGCAAAAGCACAAAAGAATGCACAAAGGAAATTGAGAGAAGCAAACTTAACACTACCCTTTATTATTTTGTTGAAGAATTTGACTATTGTCAAATTGATTTTTCAGTTTATTAAATTGTTGAAATCTGGTTTAATGTTATAACTAACAATGTATGAATCTACGGAATTGTGCAATAGTGATTTCTCTTGATGTTCATAAAATAATCTTCTTCAGCACAAAGTACTCTGCATTCTATGTCTTTTGTTTGAACAAGTATGAAAGTGCACAACTTTGTTTGGACGCAACATGGAAGTTCGGAAAGATCAAACACATATACAATATCAACTCTCATTGATCAATCTCAGTTTTATGTAATTTAGCAGTTTTTAGTGAAAATAACATTTTTGTGTATAACATATTATATCTAATAATCATTATAATGACAATAGGCAACATACAAACTGTTGAAAGAATTTTTGCATTCCCAATGTAGAAACTTTGCATTCACACATAGCATTAAAAATTAACAAATGCTAAGTACTACAATTAATATCCATTCAGGAAATCCACACGAAATCATGTTATCACAACTAGTTGCAAAGATATCGATAACATCATATATATTTTTATTATAAAATACTATTTTTGATATCTCTTTGGTGAATTCAGGTATATATACTAATTTTAAAAGACTAGTATTTAGTATTTGATTGAGTCATCATGGATTAGAGAAAAAGATACGAGTTTTGTTTTGAAGTTATGCTGGTAGTAGTGTTGGTGTCCCTCTTACTAGAGTAACTAGTTCTGGGGTTGTTGGTGTACTAATGAGTAGCTTGTATATCTGTACATGAGTAGTGAGAAATGTTAGTCATAGATGAAGTACATGTAGAGAAAGTATAGTTTATGCATCACAGATTGACCCTTATGTGAATAAACTTTATTTCATTCATACATCATAGGTTGACCCTTATTCCTAGAATATTTGTAGACTAAATAGTTTAAGACTCATTTCTATTACGTTGTGCTAATATGAGGATGGAATCTGGATATAGATGGTTAGTTTATTTTTTGATTTTTCAATTGCGGAGTACTATTTGATGTTAGCGTCCTAAAAATATTTTACAAAGGTGGTTATGCATGTATAAGACTAGTGTTTAGAATATTATTAATAGATTGTGCGAAGTGTGGAGGCTAGTACAATGAAAGCTCAAGATATTTTTGTGCATTATGAATTTTATCTACAGTTCCACACATATACATTTATGTTATCTTTATTTTATTTAAATTATTATTTACTAATGTATTTCACAACTACGAAAATAACTATGTGAAGAAAGTTTTACTGGACTAACTGTGCGAAGTTGGTTCTCTCGAGGAAGTGTGCTTGGAGAAAAAATGCATGTGGATAAACATAAAGAGAATTGCATATGCCACAATTCCAAACTCCAGTAAAAATGCCTCAGTTACAATGTTAATTATAGCTACAATGTTCAGTCCCTGAATTGCTAATGCCTAAACCATTTAGAATAGAAACCTTTTAAAATTTAATTTTGATACTCATGTTATTTTTATATGAGTGCTTCATTATGAAAATATCTCATTGTAACATTTACATAATGAAATTATTATTATTTATCTATTTTCTTCCATGGCTTACTGCAAAGCTTGAACATGTATAACCTATCAACATATGATTTTTTTTTGTTATTGGGACTACTAGTTGGAGCTCTTATTCCCATTACACTTACATTGCATGACATCAAAAAAGACACAAAGAAGAGAATATGATAAGCTGCAATTCCACAATCGGAAGTGCCTTTCTACTTTGTGAAAAGAACCTTTATAGAATGAAATTATTATTATTTATATGAAGAAATAAGTTTGTTTAATATTGAATAATATGAGTACAATCACCAAATGTGAAATTATCTAATCCATAATTGAAAAGTAGGAAAATAATTTTACACAGTGAATTTCCTGAATACGCATTAGTTCATTGAATAAATGACAAAAAATACTTGTAGTTATGGATAAGAGAGCTCTAGCTAATCCACATAGAACGTGATCTAGGATATTAATAAAATAATATCCTGATATCGATTTATAAAGCATGTGAAACATATCTATCATCAAATGTAATCATATTTATTGTACCATTTAGAATTCGGATTTAAGTAAAATAGATAGGATTTAATGTAAGCAATGTTATAATAGTATTTTTTTATCAAAGATAATGGAAATCAGTAATAGCAAAATTGATTATGATCGCTAGTTAATGAATACCATTAAAATCGATATTAGTTAAATTTCATTCCATACCATCAAAATTAAAGTAGTTAAATGGCATTTCATATATTCTCTACTCAATCATCGCAGCATTAAGGCAATTGCAGGTTATTTACAAAAATGTGGGGCGGGCGGGGGGAGGGGAGAGTTGAAACTAGACGTTTCATAGTAAAGAGCACAAAATGATTCTAGAAATTAGATGTCAATTCCGATTGTCTATGAAAGAAATATGTTAATGTACTCAAATTCAAATTGTAATTATCATAGCTATGATTCAAATAAACATGAAAGATGTAATAAATTTTTGAAAATAAAAAACAATTATTCTTTATTCATTTTCATTTTGATCAACAAAAGAGAAATCATCTTCAAATTGTTCACAAAATAATGTATACAATTAGAGTAAGAATAATACTATATGGCTACTCATAATAGTTATTTTCTCCATAGTATAAATTTTTCATATATACCAGTTCATTAACATACTCACAACTGCCATTTTATTTTTTTTGTCTCTTTAACTTTGTGGTCTCACATTTCAGCACAATGGCAACAATTGTTCCACAACCAATTAAACACATATAATAAATGATAATGCAGCTCTGAAACAAAGCTATGTGGAAAAAAAATCCATGTGAAAATGTAAATCTCCATGGAAATTTTTGCTATAGAAAATATCACTTGATTTCTAAAGTGTTTATCAAAATATTTATACCTAGTCACAAAAGTAAATGAATTGGACTCTCATGAACCATTCTATGAAAAATTCATTTGCAATGAAAAGCAAAAAATTGCATCAATATATTGACTCAATTTGGAATAACATATATAAAAATTTGAACATTTGATCACTAGTAAATAGAAAAAAAAAATATTTCTTGATTTAGGATAACGTACAATATGTAAAAGCATATGTCCTAATTGTTTCACTTTTATCTATTTTTAGAGTTTTTTGCTTCTTGAAGAAAATTCTTTAACTCTTCCTATATGAAATATTTCATAGGAGCAACTATAATTTGTAGTTTGGCACCTTGATTGAATATCGCCTTCTCAGCTTCCCTTGCTTCTCATTACAATTATGTAGCTAAAGTGGAGTTATTAACAATAACAAAGATAATTAGTCATTCCTTGTTTTCATGTGTACTAAAATTACTTATATCTTAATTATGTTGCATTTGACTCTTTCAACTTATTGAATTGAATTGTTAATTCTTGTTTTGAAATTAATCTAGATTCACATGTGATACATGGACCATTCTGATTCTGCACAATGTCTATCGATTTGACATATGCATTTCATCTTCAATTCTCTATGTTTGAATATTCAGAAATAATGTTCTTGATTCTTAGGATTATCTAATACCATGAAGCTTTGAGTTTCTTCACTCGCTTAGCATTTGGCAGTCCCTACCATTTTTTCTCTAGATCAGAAAGTAGATCAAGTCTTTAGTTGAAAGAAAATAAGTCATCGTTCAAGAAATACATGTCTCCTTTTAGATCACATTGAATAGACCCAACAAATGACTTAGTTCTTTATCCCAAATCCTCCAAATCATAAGCTTCTTGCCATGCATATTCAATGATTTGCAATTCTTGGCATATTTTTTTCATAATATATGTTTTCACCATAGTAAGGAAATTGATATATTTAGAAAATCTATACGATGTGCCGTAAGTAGTGGTTATCGACATTACTACCTGTATTTCCTATGAAGTCATTAATAAAGGACCTAGATTTATAGAATCTTCTAGGTCCTCTATTCTTGTTTTTAGTATCATTTGTTCTTCTTCCTATTGACTAAGAGACTCTGCAAAGAAATTACTACTAACTTGATATAACTCCATGACCAATATAGTTTCAACTCCAGATAATTAAACAAGAAATTTTTTTGGTCTAAATCCTTATTGTTGTGAAGCTTTACCTTCTCAATCTTCATTTCTTTACTAATTATTTCATACTTTTCCTTTTTCAATGTGACAAAAATATAAAAAAAATAATAGATTCTTTGTCAATTTGAGCCATTATTTCCTGATTTTCTATAAAACAAACAATAATCCAACTTGGTAGCACAAATTTTTCAACTTCTACTTTTATATATTGTTCAACACTTCTTATTTTCATAAGACTTCTAGAATTGGATTATTCACCAATATATACTTATACTTAAATGAAACTTCAATTAGTCTCTTTGTGCTTCTTGCTACTTGATATCTTGTCATGAATCATTTTTGTATTTGTAGTATATTTTGTCTTGTTTTCACTTAATGATGAACTCGCATCAGTATCATTTATCTAGCATATAGATATCTCTACAAAACTAATGATGCCATATCCTTTGGTGATCTCTTCATTTTCTATAATTAGCCCTTTATTTCGATGAACATAATTTATGTAACATATATATCTATCTTCAAAACTACTAATTATTATCCTTCCATGATTTCTTCAACATATATGAATAGCTACTATTTTTCTGTCAATGGATTTTGGCATTCTTTGCTCTCCTCTCTAATTTTTGGAAACAAATTTCTGTATCCAATTGTTTCCAAGTTTCTCTCGAATAGGCCCTCCTCATCAAAGTATTTTATTGCGTCAACTTCACTTAAGTTAAAAGGATGAAAATTCTCTACTAGTTTTGTAACATGATCCATAGTTTTCAACATATTTTCTCCAACAGTAAATGGAAAAGGAATGAATTTTTTCATGCTTTTTCTTTGAAATGTATCTAACTAGTTAAGGTACTCCCTATAGAGTTCAACAACAAAATAATTTTCTCTAACAAATTTAGACAATAGAAATCACTTACCTTGAAATCAATATATTTGAATTAGCATATCACTTTCTCTTTGTTCATGCATACCTTTGCCCGATAGGAAAATTTTTGCCTCTCCAGATATACGATGAGGCTCTTGTTTGGCTATCATGTAATTGACTTGCCTTAAAAAACATCTTGAATTGGAAAAAGTTTAAAGAAGAAGTATTATTCCACAATATAAGATACCATAATTGCATTGGCTCTTGATTGACATTGAATTTAGGATTACATGGAAAAACACTAAAGCCATCTCTAGAAATAAAATCTATTATAAGATACGCCGTGATGAAGAACCTATTTTTCTTGGATAAATTAGTTAAATGAGAAGTTAATTAATTAGAAATGATATTAGCGCAGTCAAATACAAAATCATTTTTGTATGTGTGATAAAGCATATAGAGAATGCATCTTGAACACTTATTGTAGTTTCTTGGCCCATGACGCATGGACAAAGCCAAGAAAAGTCCCTAAAAAATTGTTTAAGCAAAGATATTTCTAGAGAAAAAATATTGTAAGGAACTTTGTAACTTGTCGAAAAGAAATCCCCAACAAAATTAGCCTCGCCTAATTTAGAGATCATGAAACTATTTTCTTTGGACAATGTCAAGTGAATATTAGACTCTAGTAAATTGAATACCTGTGTAAATGTCTTCACATCCAAAGGAATCCTCTTGTTGGTAGCACAGTTGTGTTGCCATTATGAGACAAGTGTTTTCCTTGATGGCAACTCACTCACAGGTCAATTCAGTTTTGGTAAAAGGCAACTCACAGTACAACAAGTATATTTAGAGATTAAAGGGCAATGGTACAAAAGAACAAGAATATGGAACTAAGGGCTACTAATTAGAATAAACAAGGTAAACGAAAAGGTTGATGTAAAGTAGTTTAAGAAGTATACGTAGGTACATTTAGTTAAAATAGTGTATACACATTGGTCCGCAGAACAGAAAGAGTGTATAAATATACACAGAGTCCCACAAGAGGAAAAACACATACATGATGGAAAACCAAGGTTTTGGTCCAAGGTATTTGGTCTGAGGTATTGACCCTAGGTATTTGGTCCAAGGTATTGGTCCTAAGTGGTTTTGGTCCAAGGTATTAAGAAAGGATCTAAATATATAGGAGGAGAAGATCAAAGGGCTAAGTGCACAAGCAATTAATATCTTATGAAGAGTGAGATCAAAAAGAAAATATGCATGTTATGGGTTTATGATGCTTTGCTTCATCTGAACTAAGGATGAACCTTAGTAGTTTATGGGGATGATATCTAATGATCATGAGACCTAAAATGAATTATTATTATATGATTTGATCATGGATAGTCTAGATCTGAATTCTAACATAGGGTTTATACTGTAGATGTTCTGATCTGAGTATGTCTAATGTCCGGAGGTGCAGTGAAGTTATGAAGTAAGTATTTGAATATTTGTATGCTGGTTCACTTAGGTGAAGGTGCGTATACACGCTGGTTCAACTCTTCCAAGTAGCGTATGTAAAAGAAAATCTTGATGTTCAAGGATGACTGATTTATCAAATTAGTGTTGTTGTTTTACTGTTGTCTACTATTGAAGTCTTCTTAGATCTGAATGTAAAACTGAATGAATAAGGAGTTTGATATTTGATAGATTGATTGTGTAGGTGAGAAGAAATGATCTATGTTGTTTCCTGTGTAAAGCTCTATAAGTTGACAGTATGTGTTCAGTATATTACTCGTTGGTACAAACTTGATTCAAAAGTTTATGTTTGCAGTAGCTTTGGAGGTATATCCAGGTTTGATTAATGGAAGTGGCGTATACATGTAGTTTGGGTTCAGCCAAGTAGCATGTATAGTTTGATGCATGGTTTCTAAGCTTACAACTGGTTCTGAATGATGATGCGGGTTTCTGGGTTGAACACGGTGTTTTGGTGACAACGATCTGATTGTTTCAGATTAACTACATGTTGGTTGATGAAGTTTGAGTTTCTAAATTTATGATGGGTTATTGATGAGTCAATGTCTTCATATGTTCCAGGAGTATCCTGTCTAAAAATTCATGAAACGTGGTCCCTGGTGGAAGAGTGGAGTTTTTCTATAGGCTAGCACCTACGTACTAGTAAACATATTAGATAGTACAAGAGCTAGGGGTTTGTAGCTCCCTTCCAGAAGAAGCTGGAGAATGAGAGAAGGTTTTAACCTTCTCCATTGTAGAAGCCTGCGTACTGGGATAAGTTTTCACTAGTACAAGATTGTAAACAAATTTTCTTATTATTAAAAGAAGACAAAGACGATAGCAGAAGGTGGTTTTCACCCACATTGGGTTTCCACCTTAAATCTTGGGGTTCATGTGTGTTCCTTATGTGTGATTCTTTATTCTGCTTTTACTACACTGTCTAGTAAGTCACTAATGTAATAGTTTAAGATCAACACATGATAAATTATGTAAATCACAAGTTATCTGGATATATGTCAGTTTCTCTAATCATAGTTGCATGTACAGGCTAGTTCACTTCACTAAAGTAGCATATATAAATCTGTTTGAGAAATAAAATTATTGATCTGATAATACGGATTCACCCACCCTCTCAGTATTATTTCCAACATGTTGTTCTTGTTTCTTAATCAATTATTTTTCTTGCAAATGAAGAATTTCCCTGAAATCAAAAACTTATGGCACATATGAAACATTCACTAATCTACTAGTCCAAATATTATTATTGTTCTTATCTTCCGTTGGAATATTAGCATAACATTCCTATGCAATCAACGAGTGGAAGCTCCCATCAACAACACCAAGTAAATTAATGGTATCAATGAAAATATATTATCTTCCTTATTTTCTAACCATGTTCACCATATAGCTAAAAACATTTTCTAAATTAATAATGTTCTCAATACCACTGATTTGTACAATTTCTTTTTATTCTTTATATATTCACTATATCTTATTTTTGCAAAATCAAAATCGAATCTGACTATTGTAACTATGAAATTTTCTACATAGAAAATTTTTGAATACACAAAAATTGGAGATAACAAAGCTAATTCTTACAGAAGCTATTGAAAACATACCTCGAAGCTACAAAACTATCTCATTCATTGAGTAAATATCTTGCTTCTATGTTACAATAAATTCCTTACAATAATGGCATCTAGCTCACAGACTATCGATAATAATTCTCGCTACAAAATAAGCGTGCCAAGTTATGCCTATTAGAAAACCACAAGGTCGTATGGTTGGTGCTTACTACCTAGTCATTATCATCTTTGAATTATGAATAATATGACATAGATTTGAAAAAGCTCAATGACATGTGTAGTTTGACCAATCATTCAAAATTACTTCGCTCTCTTATCTGCTAACGTCAACAAAGGTTGCTTCAAAAATTAGTGGCATTTTTTTAAAAGTCCATGAATGTGCAGAAAGTGTTTCACGCAAAACGGGAATATGCAGAGAAAATATGCAAATTCAACTAGTATGTTTAGAGAAAGGAATATGCCAAAAGGACAACAACACTTCTACACATTTGCAAGTTCCACAGAACGTTTGTGCATTTTTCTTTTCTTCTGTAATTGTGAAACTAGTAATTAGATTAAGCTATAATAATACAACTAAAAAATCTGAAATTGTTATTTCCATGCAAGAATTAAATTAATTACCTAATCATTTTGGACTCCACATCACAATGAATAAATAAATCCATCATTACAAATTATACAAAAATAACTAAAATTTGCAAAAGTGTGTTATATTGCATTTATAATTTCCTATGAAATTTATTGCTTTAAATAAAAAAAGATTTATAGATTTTGCAATCTTACAATCATTCAAAGTATAATGAAGTATGAAATTTGTCATGGTCACTCTAATATGGATGTGAAATATGAACATGACATTGTTGAAGAGGGAAATTTCTTCAAATGTGATCAATAATTGTCTTATTCCTAGAAATAAAATTCCTCATCATTTCTTGTAATTGCTTGCTCTAAATATATTGTAATAGTTATTTACTTTTTTTGTTATTTAAATTAATTTTAATGTTGAAATCTCCAATAAGTATAAAAATGTAATCATTAAGTCTGAATTGTGCCTTTGTTATTTCTATTTCTTCAATGATTTCACAACATATATAAGTGGTGCAACATATACCCCTATTATGCATATCTGACATTGAAAATATACATCCGACAAAAAAAGTTTGATTTGGTTATTGCAGATGTTTTTGGTTGTTACAATTTATAAGTTTCCTTGTTTGAAAGTAAGTACTCCATGAAACAAATTTGATATGTTGAAATTGAATTTACGAAATTTAGTATTTGATGGTGGAAATTTTAAATTTGTTTCCTACATATAGAGAATAATAGCATTCATTTAATCTTCATCATGCGCAATTTCATTCACACGATCATGTAGAATTTGTGTATTCAAACTTACAATCATTAAAGTATTTTCACTTGTAGAATCTATGTAACCTAATTTTCATGATGCTTTAGTTCTTAAGCATTTTGTTTCTTCTAATACTTTTGTATTTACTAAAAGTTGTACTATGTTTGTCTTTAAAGATTCCATTGTTCTAATAGGTGATAGTGTTGTGTAAACTAGTCTATGTATCAATATTCCAGTTGGATCAAATACAGGTACATTCAATGTTAAAACATGTGATCAGTGAATTGTTCTATCACGTGCTAGTTGTATCAGAAATCATTTATAGACTATAGTTGTAAATATCTTGTTATTACATGTCATTTTTTTTAAAAAACACAATATTGGAGTCCAATCAGATGAAATTTTTCCATCATACAGTTCATGATACTTGTTTCTGTGAAATTTGATGATATATGGATTTATGAAATCTATCCATAACACATCAACATTATTGTAATTTTTCATATATTTTTTTCATATTGCATTAGTGACATTAATAAGACTATCTTCTCTATTATAGTCCCCTACATATAGCTCAATAAGAACATTGCATTTGATAAGGATTCTTAATGCTAACCTTATTTCCTTCTCATATGCAACAAATCCTATTTCCTTACTTTGAGTTTTTTCAAAGGCATCAATAAATATTATCTCTTCATTCACATGTGACAACATTTTTTCATTATGAATATGTACATCTTTGTATATGCAAAATCGTTATGTAAACAATGAATCTGTTAGAGCATGCCTATAACACTTATTATTTGTATATTTTATGTCTTCATTATATTTTTGATTCACTAACATTTTGGTAAGAATTTCAACAAAATTATTATATTTTCGACACATTTTCATATGCAATTCATAACATTTGACTTTCTCTTACCATAATTCGTATACTAGTTTTTCATTTGCTAAAAATGGTTGCTAAGAAATAAAAGAATCTTTATCGGTTGCACTGGAAAAAAATCCCCTAAAATTATTACATCAATATTTCTAAAAGAAGCCAATGGAGTAAGATTAGTTTCGTGTAACCATTTGTCAAAATGGTATAATAATTTTAAACCTATCAAGGATAGCCCATCAAAGAGTATAATGCAAATTTGTTCACAATGTTTTGTTATTGTGTCTAATTTTTCACCTTTAAGTGAAAGATATTCCGATTTGTGAAATGGTAAATGGAATGCATAATGCAATGTTATACCACATGCATTGAACGTTGCTTTCCATGTATATGAAGTGATGAATTATTTTAATTTAGATGGTCATATTCAAGCATGTCTTTATATAAGCGAATTAGATATTGAAATATTGCTATAACAATAAATGTGTTTCCAATGTTTGCACCACTTGTTACAAGTACATAAAATGGGCCATTTGGATTTTTTTCTTGTCATCCACTTTTTCTTTGATTATCTTTGCCTATTCTGGGTTACGCATTGTCATCATTTCATAGAATTCTATTTCTTCTAGTATTTGTGGTTGTTTTGCAATTTGATCATGTCTTTCCACAATTGATTTTGCATTTCTCTCCTTTTGCAAATATTGAATATCTGATTGAATATCATATTATTGATAACATTTTTCACTATTTGTTTCTTCACATGGAGGTAAATTTCTTTCAAACAATTCACTCTCCCTATTTTCAAGCTCAACAACTATGATATCAACATCATTCCACATTGTCATTATTTTGTTCATGAATTTTCGCTTCTTACATTTTATGATTTTCTCAAATAAGAAATATGCATTTTCCCAACTCAAATATTCTTTTTAAATACCTTCTCGTCAATATGATTTGGGACATACAACATTAATTGTTCTATGTAATAGTTATCAACAATATGTGTATCATACTTTACATACCCTATAACATATGGTCTCTCAGCGCATCCTCTCTCTTTTTCGTTGTAGTATACAACATGATGCAAATTCTACTAAACATACATGTTCAATATTTTTTGTTTGTTTCACATAATGATCGATAATTGAAAGACATGTTATTTTTTCTGAATCATATGGTTCATGTTCTAGTATTTTGGTTTCCTTAGTAAAAACGTTTGATCATCTATTGTTGAAGTATTAATAAATATACATTCCCCTGAAATAGTATTTAGCGGCATTGAAAAAACTATATATACAACTTGTTGTGCAAACATTTGTTCTAAGTTCAATAAAGTTTTTCCAAGTCTTGCAAGTGTTTCTACGATATCAACATCATTTTTTAAACACTCACTTCACACATGTTTAAACATCGATGTCATTATTTTATCTAGCTTTGTAATATATGAACTACAATAAGTACAAATTGAGCATCAATATTTACACCCCACATTAACGAAATATGCGAAGAAAAGTTATTACTCCAAATTATTGTTGGTTCTCTTTTAAAAAGATATATTCTTTGTTTCAGAGTACACTGAATTGCATGAATATAATCATATTGAGTTATACCTATTTTTTCTAGAAAACTATCAAATGTATATGTCTCATCATGTTCCATATGCTCTAGTGCATCAAATATCACTCTTGCATTCACCTTTCTTGTTGCATTGTGGAATTACATAGCCTCAAGTATTTGTGTTCTTGGCATTAGTGATATTTTAACATTTAACTTAAAATGCATTCTTTTTGCTTTCCTATACGTGCTTCTATGAAAGTGATGTTGAATAGTTTTTAGATTTGTAGGTAGTTTATGTTTTTTTCCCTTCCTATTGTGCTTATGCATAATTCACTTGAGCTATGTAACTTCTCATTTCTCTAATGAAGTATGTATGCATTTTTCCTCTGAAGAAAAGGAAATTTAGTTGAATGGCAGTACAAATAGTTGTGAACGAAATTTTCAATTTCAGTATTCATACTTGTTCCATAGATAGGATCATTTTTAATCCATATCAATCCATGTTTGTGATATATTCCTTGATTTTTTTATTTTTTTTACACATAATTAGTCAACAACATCACCAAACTACATGGACTCATGTGAGATTAACTGACATAGAACATTCATTCTTCTTTTATAATATCGTACATAGGTAATTGGGTCATTTATTATCAAGGTATCAATATCATCTTCATCTAGTTCATTTTAAGTAGATGATCTTATTTCTTGATGTATTTGTTGCAAATCATTTACTAAAGGATCTAATATATGTTCAAAACTTCCAAATGAAACAAATAAAGTGGGTCGACCTAACTGTTGGATCATTGCATCTAACTTATTGTGCAAATACGAAAAATAGTACAATGATGTCTATATTAGTTTATGATACATATAGGAAATATTTGATGCAAGAGTCTGTTTAAAACTTGTTGGTGTTTTAACATCTTTAGCTATTATCCGTTTTCCTTTTAACTATCCTTTTCTTTTACGAATCCAAATACAACTAAATACTTGATTGAAGATAATTCATAATGTTTTGTAAAAAAAATCATTATATCATACAAAAATGATGATATTAATGCAAAAATTTGCACTTAACAATATCATGATATGTAAAGTTTCTTGTAACACTGTCTAATAATATTTTTCCATAAAATTGTGTGGGAAAACTCATATTTTTTGAATACTTATCTCTTGAATATGCCCAAAGGCCTATATCATTCACTCGAAGAAATGTTTACTTGATTATTACGAATATCATGACTACTATATGAATCACTAAATCCATGAAACAATGCTTTTGATACGAGATCTTGATCATAGTAATCATAATCAGTACTGATCTTGATCATAGTAATCATAATCAGTACTACGTTTTTGTATTTGTATCTATCTCACATTCATATCCATCTTTGTTTTGATCAAAACATTATTCCAATTTTCATTTGTTCTGACATTATCTAGTCTATAAAGTGGAGTTTTACGCAATCGTCTCAATTCCCTCACGACATTATGAACACATATGTGCCTGACAACAAATATGATTTTAAACACTAAACATCTTTAAGTTCTGATGACCACAATACTGAATTCATTTATGTCACGAGGAAGTACAATTTTAATTCGAGATATGTCAGTAGGTACATTGATTAGTCCACAAGTCAATGCCAATTGTGGTTTTCTAAAATGTTTTCCAAGTTCCCATATTCGTAAAAATGGTAATTGTAATGATATCAGATGTTCCTCCAATTCATAAAGTTATTTCCATATGGAAATTTGTCTATTATGGATTATTTTTATGGAACTACAAATTTGATAACTTTGTCATTGGCTAGTGCTCTTCGGCAATTTTCACATAAGCACTTAATTTTGGATACATTGCTGATTCTTTTTTCTATGAAATCTCTTATAAACCAATTTTGATTGTAAATTTCACAGTAATACACAAGAACATCTTGTATTTCTTAAAATGTTGTTGCTCAACCAATAATTCAAATGTATAATCAAACATCTCTAATTATTCTTTACATTCATTACTAAATATGTTATCCGATATTGACTTTCATTGTTTCAATTGTCTTATAATCTGACTTCTTTCAATAACATTTTTGTTTCTTATGTATTGAGTTCATGCAACGAACAATGTGGTATTTTTCTTATATTGATAGGCTTTGTATTATGTTCCATAATATCTTCATCAATGCCCATGTTTATAGAGATAGAATTTAATGGCTTGCATAGTTTTCTAAGAACACTTATTTCAAAAACATCCTCATTTCTTATATGTTGATGCATTGATAGTCACAATTTCGTCTTTGCATTGATATACTCTATGATGATTTATGTGCCATTTTCATTCATGTTCATGTTTTCGAAGTCATACGTATTAATGCCACTATGTTTTTTTTTCTTCTGGATTCTTCTGTATATCACTTTTTTTAACTGCCTTAATAGGACATGAAATGTTTTTTTGTTTTACTATGTCTTTGAGAGGTTCATAATGCAAATGAATTACACATGTACCAAATTGAATAATATGGAATATCATGCCATCTTTCTCAAACCCAAGAAATTCATATGCAATAGCCAAAGTGTCAGCTAACCATAATCATATAGTTATCCTCAAGATAAACTGTATCTAGTCATAAACAAAAAAATCATCGTTTATTGTCCCTTTTTCATATGGCATTGCTAGTTGTATAATGTATCATTGTCAATCTACTATTCCAGGAAATTGCTTCATTGCATGTTCATTCATGTATTTTCTATGCAATTTAATGAAAATGAGTTATTATGCATCATTACGTTGTAAAAATTATATGCAATTATGAGTCGTAAACATGGAACATCATACTTATTCTTCATCAGTTGGCATATTGTTTCAAAACAACTTTCACCATAAATACTCCTCAACTTAAAAATCTCTTAAACATATGTCTACCCATGATTTTTTCTATTTACATCCATTCATGTTTTGTTTTTTTGTATGTTTTTATACTTATTATAGGTTCATGATTATTTCCTATTAAACATTTTTTCTTGCATAGGAGTGGTTTGAAATATCCGATAATTGAATTATTGTCATGAAATAATATGACATAAATTTCTTCATAGAAATTTGAATTTTTCATTTTTTTCCTTGACCAAAGCCTTATGGGAATTTTTAGCTAGTTCGGTAACTAATGTATACAAAATATGTCACCCAAATTCCTCGTTCTTCCCCAACGATAGTATTTGAGATTGATTTTTTCATCGTTTCCAAGTTAACATCTAGTCTATTTATACCATGCATATCTATTAATGTATCTATCTTCAATTCACATTTGAAAAAAAATATGGCTTATGCCTTCCCTTCATGTAGACAATTCCTGAAATATTCTATTATTCCTTCACACAATTATGTTGATGTGTATCGAAAATGCAATAGAATTTGCATACTATCAAAGAGACAATCTTCCACAACATATGCAATTTTTTCAAATGTAATAGATTATGATGGTGTAGTACTGAATTCATACCATTCGTTTGTATATTAAAAAATTGATTCTCCATTGACACTTTAGCCATCATGCTTCCAAAATGTGTGTTCATTGATGCTTTAGTAATCACATTTAAAAAAAAATATCACTATGAACTATTGCTAAACGATGAAATCAACATAAGAAATGTACATGAAAATGAGTAAAATGGTATATATATAACAGATTCACATAAAACCTTTGTCTATGAATGATCTATAGAATCATGAAACAAATGAACCACAACATACCAGATACGGATATCATAAAGTCTATATCTATTTCTAAAAACAAATATTGTGCATAATTATTATGCTAACAAGAAAAACACACAATTCTTAGAACATATTATTGATTCTGACAACTTTGAGAGAAATAATTCATAATGAGTCCCCGTCCCCTTTAACTATGAAATATATCAATATGCATTGGAAACATGCATGTCAAAAAAATAATACATCATCAACACCTAGCCAATGGAACTACTTAGATGTTACTTGTCAAAATTATGCCACAAGATCTTTATAAAACTTAGAATAGTTTATTTATGGCTCTTAAGTGAATGAGAAAAAAGAACTGAGACGTCATTTTCTATTAAAAATATGTTACAACAGCTTCATAAAACTTAGGCCATTTGATTTATGATTTATGTCGAAGAAAAGGTGTGCAAAATAACAAATGAAATCTTTCTATGGATAAGTTTCATACTCCCACATTCACTTCCCCCCCTCACACAGTTCTCTGGCACACTTTCCTTCCACATAATACTAATTTTTAAACAACGAAAGCCACTTAATATCAATCACTCTGTATAATGTATCACATAGTTTCATATTTGTTTAATTTCCTATGTTTCTATGATTCACCATTGATATGTGTACAGGATATGTCCTATCTAACCTATCATACGCAAAATAGTTACACGTGGTCATTATATACACAAACAAGAAATATAGAGTTAGACAACATTGAGAACATCACTGATTAAGAAAATAATTTTAATTACATAACATAAATGGCTAGAAAATGCAAGTATTGTTGGAGTTTTTTCTTCTTTACATGAGATTTAATATCCAAAGGGAAATCTTGAACATAAAGCAATATAGTATAATGTTTCTTGAATTTTGACATGTTGTTCAAGCCTAATTGGAGATTGACTATGTATTTTGTAACACATCATATACATGAAAGACAACCAACTCTTGAAAGATTATAGTTTCCCCTTTCCATCAATCTCCCACATGATACAACTAAAATTAGCTTCCCCTTTGAATCACTCAAGTTTTTGCCTCATTGAGCCATGGTTTCTTTATTTAGAGGCACAACTACCTTACAACACCTATCTGAAAAAGCAATTACATAGAGCTCAGAATATGCACAAAATAGGGGATCTGCATAGATGTTGAAGTGTAGATGAACACACCTTTGGCTTTCAGTTGTGTCTAAATGGAATCTCCAAATATCGTATGAAAAACGCTAAATGATAAACATAAAGCAACCAAATCTAATATAGATTGGATATGTAATTTAGGCTCAATTGAAAATTGAAGATGTATATTGTAATATATCATAAATATGAAAAACAACTAATTCTTGAATGACCATAGTTTTTGTGCTTCAAAAAGTGAAATTTATTTGCACAAGGGTTTGCTAATAGTTTTATGGACACGCAGCTCCTTTGTGAGCTAGGAAAAACTTTTTGTTAGCTAATTTTTAAACTCTTTCTCATTTATAACTTTTGTAGATATAGATATATGGAATAAAAATTGCACAAAACTAATTAATTGATGAGATATTATTCTTTCACACAGAGATGAGAAAATAATTTCATTATCTGCAATGATTAATATGCCAATGACAAAGTATGTTCAGGAGAATGGAGGTGCAGAAGTGAGAGTAAGCAATTTGATGCAATACATTTATTTTCTCATTTTAATAGTCTATCATAAGGGAAATGGATAACCGGAGTGTTGAGAATGTAGAATGACAAAATGATACCTTAGTAGGGAAAAGAAAAAAATGAACGATTTATGATATGTCCCTAGATATATTAGTATCTAGATAAATTTTTATCTAGATTTTTAATCATCGTGGTCATTATCTAGATAGACTGTTATCTAGATTTTTAATCGCACCAATGCCTTCAATACAATATTGATGACATACAACTAGGGGAAGTGGAAATAAGCAATTTGACGCAATCTATATATGAATACGAAGGAATTAGCATAATTTCTATAATAATGACAATTGAATTGAAAGAAAATAACCGAAATTATTCTCAAATCACATTTTAATCATCCTCATCATTATATAGATGCATTTTTATATAGTCTCTATTTCTAATCATCCTAATGACTTTGATGCAACATTGATGGTGTACAACTAGCACTTGTGACATTAATCAATCAGCTGCAAATCGTATCTGAAGATGAAATAATTACCATAATTACTATAATAATCAGAATTGTATTGAAAGAAAATAGTCAGTGTTATTCTCGAATCACATGTTGACAATAAGAAAAAGATGTTGTCTACCAAGTCCAAAACTTTGCCTAGAAAGTAATTTTTCTCGAGAATCGAGCTATTTTTTTATAAATAAAAACTAACCATAATACTATTTAAATATTTTTTTGGTGGTGGAAATGAATTTAACACCATCAAAAACCTCCCAGGCACCCAAAATCTAGAAGATTGATATTTGTAACCTAGATTTCCTAAAACTTTTGCCACGTTTTGATCAAAAGTTTGCCCCAATTTCCGCTATTTTCCCTGCATAATTGTTGCCTTGTTAGACTACTCTAAAAAAATAGCACGCAAATTACCATTATGACATATTGGGTATCAGACTGATATAACCGAAAAGAATTGTGCTGGAAGGAATTGCTATTAACTTTAGAGGTGGCACATGTCTTCTATCCTTTTTGAACTAAATTATGAAAGAAAGCACACATACTTTCAACACATAAGTGTATCAATGTAGATTTGCAAATACTAATGACAAAGCCATTGTAATAATTGTCTACCCAAAATTCAAAATCCTATGAATCTACCAGAGCTATAAAAATACATCCAACACAACAAACCCGACAAAAGAATTGATAGATCAAAAAATATAATAGTCCACAATTGCAACAAGGAAAGTAGTACAATGATCACACAAGGAATAGATAAATCCACTATTAGCTCAGATAAAATTTAAAGGATTAGATACAGTGAATAATACCTTATATTTTTTATTGATGTACTATGGGTGAGTCACACTAAGACATTTTGAAGAGAATCCATACATTTAACAGGATGTCGTACTTGATCATAATGTTCTTTGTTGACAATATGGGAAAATGATGCACTGACAATTCCCCAGAAATGATGCACTTGTTATTAATGGTGAGATATCATATTTCAATAATCTCAGTGGATAATATTATAATCGACAAAATGAACAATTTGGTTAACCTTCCATCAACACATAACATTGTAATCACCAAAATGAAAAATTTAGTCAATGATCCATTGTATTGATTCAATGGAAGTAAGTTTTATGAAATTGAACCTTATTAATAATGAATAGTTTCTATGTTATTTAAAATGAAACACTTGGGTTTTTCTTAATGTTTATTGAAGTCCTTATTGAAATAATTTGATGTTGGTTGTTTAAAAGAAAATAGTAATGCTTCTTATTTAATGTTTATTAGACTTTTTGTATCCCCAATGAAAACCCTCCCCACATTGAAATCTATCCACTTGAAACTTTTTTCCTAAGAAAAAATATTAATGAACACCTCTTGCACACTAAGTTCATTTTCACACTCTTGCAGAACCAGATTATTTTTCACTAAAGACTTTGCTGATCAATTGATTAATGGTTGTGCCTTTAGGGTAGTGAAAGCTTTGTTTATGGTTATTTGTGTAAATAGGCATATGTGTGAAACTGCAGAGGAAATCCCTTGTGTGGAGGAATCTTTCACTCTTTCATCGTGCGGATCTCCGCACGATGCATAATCACATACCTCCCACATAATTCATGCACCCTTAGACTCATAAACAAGTTTTTTTATCACAAAAGTTACAAAAAATAATTGTGTTCTTGTCGACACCTATAAACAATATTGGTCCCCACTATTATGTTATTAGCTCACTTTAGGAGGAATTATAAAAGTGAAGACAATAATGAATTTTCCGGACCCGTACATAATCGACTTCTTTTGCACTAAAAACATTGTTAATTAAATCATTAAAGGTCCTGTTGTCATAATGAAAGCTCTTTACTTCCACAACATTTTCCTTTCCACACAGTTCTTTAGCATTATTATTATTATATATTGTTGGTAATATTTGATTTCTAAATATTGTTAAATACTTTACTAAATTTTGTATTGAGTGTAGAGAAAAATCTGCAGAATGAATTTTTTCCGAAGCACGAAAATTGTATCAAATATTTTATTGTAGAAAATCCAAACTCGAAAATCCTTACCTTAATCAATTTGTATGATAAGAAAATTTTGATAGTTGTAATAAGAAAATGTGAAATATCATTACATTATGAATTCAATTTATGAAGATCCCTATGCACCTTCATTCTCTCGCATATATCTCATTTTGCACACATTCTTGATTTCACGCATCTAAATCTATAAAACATTTTAAATAAAAAATAGTTAAAAAATATTTTTTGTCTATGCCCCCATTGTCACACACATTACCATCCTCCACACAGTAAAAGCTTCACACAAGGAAAGCTTCAAAATTCATATGATATATAATATATAAATTTGTAAAAGTATCTCCACATAACAATAACAAAAAGTGGATACTTATGAACCCCCCCCCCCCCCCCCCCCCCTTCGCCTATGGAAAGGCCCTACAACTGTGTTATTTATCTCATGATTGGGAAGAGCACTCACCGATGGAATGGAATGGCCACTCATAAAAATAGTTTTTATTTATTTTAATCAATTATCAGGCACTGACAAATACAAAACATAAAATTCTCTGCATCAGAGGAATTATGTACCATCAAAATTTACTAGTGCAATTAAAATTTATAAATAATATTTCCAGAAAATTAGAAAATTATTTTTGAATTTATGGAAAATAGATATATTCAACAATTTCCTAAAAATTTGGTCAAAATTGCAAAAAAATAGAAAAATAATCCATGGTCAATGCAATTTTACTACAAGGTGAATGTTATACTCCCCGGCGACGTAGGAACTAACTAGCTTCAAAGAAATTTTTAGACTCTCCATGGTAGAGATTAGTTTTATGTGGAGAGAGAAGGTTGAAAACTAACATGTCCATAAGTATTAGTATCAAATAACATTAAAGTAGATTCGGGACTCTCAAGGGAGACTATAAATTAGTTTTATGTTTTATGTGGAGAGACAATCTTGTGAACTATGATGTTCATAAATACTTGACTATATATAAGTACTCAAGGGCTTTACATGCTTGGTACTACCAGCAGTGGTCAAGTAAGAAAGGGGTAATGTAGCTGACACAAAATAGCCATATCCAAGTAAAATTGGGCACTTCAAGTTCATCGGCATATAACAATAGTTGAGGAACCCTAGATATGAGTAATGACTTTTTGAAGTGCTTGTATTTATAGATTGATTGTGGATGAGTGCCACAATAAGAAGGATCCTAGAATGAATATCTCATGCTAAGGTTAAAATATCCATGCTAAAGCTTTGGGGCAGTTGCCAACCTTTGTCTACGGTATGGAAAGGGGGTGGGATGCTTCTAGTATATTCACAATTTCTGGGAAATATTGAACTAGCATGCATTAGAGTTGAGCAACAAGGTAACAACATTTTAAAATGGGCTATACCTAATGACCCAATTTAATAACACTAACACAATTTATTAATTGAATATCATTATCTACTGAATATCAATTTTTTAAATTAATGATAATGATATTGTTAATAGTTATATTCTTTATCTACATTGTTTTTGAAAATTAAACAAGATTTAATAAAATAGGATGTAAATAAACCAAATAAGTTGAATTCATTCTAAACAAAATTCGAAAGGAAGGACATATGAAATTGATCTGATAATCACCCTATGAGTGGCCTTAGTTAAATATTTATTGAATAAAGGTATTACATACTCATATTCTGGTATGTGTCTATGTTATTTAAGCAACGGATCAATCAGATTGCCAATACACGGACATTTTAATGGAAATACAGCAAAGAAGTACAATAAGTAGACACAAAGCACAAGAAGTTAATAAAGAGTTCACCCTATTCTCTAGGGCTACATCTTCAGTCCAACTCTCATTGGTGGCCTTATTTATTGTGTCTTAAGCAAAGAATTACAATGCAGGAGCTCAATATGAGTCACCTGAAATAGGTTTGCTTGGCAGGGTGGTTCTTGGATTTCCCAAGCCTTTGGAGTGCACAGACTCTTCTACCTGCTAGCTCTGTGACCTTCTACTCTACAGTGGAGAGCCTAATGTGGTGCTCAGTCCATGCAAATCCTCTCTGGGATGGCTTGAATCTCTCAAGCTCTCTGGTGCTCGATGCTGCCTTTGGTTAGCTTGGCCCTCTGTCTTCTGCTGCTTTTGCTTCACTGTCTTCTTTCTCTATGTTCCATCCTCCTCTTGGGATTCTTGTCTCTCTATCTCTCATCCTCCTCTTAGCATTTTCTCTTCTTATGTCTTCTGTCTCTATTCATGGCTTTTAGGCCATTCATTCCAAGACTATTCGGTTCCTCTTCCGCCTCCATTGATTCACCTTCTGCAGCTGCGCTTGGAGTTCCCTGTTCGGCGTCATCATTAGTGCACAGGGAGTGGCCACATGTCCTCCTATAACTCGTGCTAGCCTGCTTCGTTGGTTCATTTCTTCAGTTAGATTTTGGATGAAGACTTCCTCCACCGTGGGAGTCAAACGGACCTCAAATCTTTACAAACAATGGCTTAATCCTTCTTTGATTGTGCTTCCCCCATCGGGTAGGATCTCAACCATTAGATCTAGGGCCCCTAGATTGATGCGATACACAGATTTCACGTGGTTTACTTCCTCAACCATTAGCATGCGATCAACAATGGTTTTCTCTCTCCTTCACTTTACACACGTCGATCGTTGAGCGTAATTGCTCCGCTTTCGTCCAAAACCACTTACCGTTTGAGGGCACCCCGATCAATACCGTTGGTTTCCAGAGCACGGGTCCCACCTCTGTCCTTTAGCACTTTTTGCCTTTTTCCTACAGTTCTCTGGCTCCCCATGCATCTCAGTGCTCGAGGATTTTCCATTTTGCCTCTTTTTGCCCATCCTCTATTTTCCGATCTGGGGCTCCTAGGGGCTAATTTGGTCTCCCGCGCAGTCTCCATGGGCCTCGGTTAGTGTGCTTTGACCAAGGTCCTCATCATTCCATGCTGGCTGCCATTGCCAATGGTCCCGGATCTTTTTGATTGTCATTTTGGAATTCTTTGAGTTTTTCCCAACCTGATACATTCATGGTTCCTTTGGCAGTTCTTTATGGATCCAATTCAAATCATGACCTTCCCACCGAAAAAGCTGTTAGACCACCAAAATTTGGTTTTTAAGCATCGACTAAGTGACGTATTGTTTTCTCACTTGTCCAATCTCAATCCACTTTGCATTGCTCGGCTTTGAACCTTTGAGCCCAATCCTAGGGTACTCCACATATCCCCTGTGCGTTGTCCTCACCTTCCTGTCCAGCACTGTGTCTTCCTAAAATTCATTAAGATATTTAGGTAGTAGGTCATCAATATAAGGCAATTGACTTTGCTCTTCAGGGTCCTCAATCATTGAAGGTTCAAAAAATATCAAACAATCTGCATTTACGACTGAGTAGATGTGCATGTAAGCTGGTAAAACAAGGTGAAAAGTATTTTTACCAATCTTCTCAAGTATCCTAAATGGTCCATACTTGATGGGCTTTAGCTTTTTACCTTCACCTTGCATCATGTCCTTACTGATATACAACTAGACTTGGTCTCCAACTTGAAAACTATGCTCCATCTGATGCTTGTCATGCGTAGCCTTGTACTTGGTTTGGCTCTTTTCCAGTTGTTCCTGTACTTCCTGGTGGATCTCCTAGATCTGTTCAATGAACCTAGTTGTCTTGTCCACATCACTGTGTCCATCAACCATGGTAACTTTACCAAAGACAAAATCCAAAGGAGACCTTGGTGTGAAACCAAAGTAGGTCTCAAAAGGAGATCTCTGTGTAGAAGATTGTTTTGCTTTGTTGTAAGCATGATGCACATAACACAAGTGTTCATACCAAAGCTTAGGATGTTTGCTGCAATATC
This sequence comes from Pinus tabuliformis, assembly GCA_031772625.1. Taxonomy (NCBI): domain Eukaryota; kingdom Viridiplantae; phylum Streptophyta; class Pinopsida; order Pinales; family Pinaceae; genus Pinus; species Pinus tabuliformis. Next base: position 779,621,368 of record CM062817.1, read on the forward strand.
CTCTCAGTAACTAGATCACTGTCCTGTTTACTACTTCTGTCTGGCCATCTGTTTGTGGACGAAAAGTTGTGCTTTTCTGTAGTTTGGTGTCCATCAGTTCACACAAACTCGACCAAAACTTCCCCACAAATCGGGTGTCTTGATCAGATACAATGGAAGTGGGTAATCCAAAATGAACCCATACATGTTCAAAGAATAATTTTGCAATCTGCTCAGCTATAATTTGTTTACTACAAGGTATCAAAATACACATTTTGCTGAACTTATCCACAACAACATATAGATAATCATGACCTTTCCTAGATTTAGGTAGTCCTCCAACAAAATCCATGGAAACACATTCTCAAGGGTGAGAAAGAACTGGCAATGAAGTGTACAGGCCTAGTTTTTTGTTTCTAGGCTTGCTTTTAGCACACATAGCACACCCTCTTACATATCTAGAAACTGTCTCATTCATTTTCGGCCAATAGTAGAACCTTTGCAGCTATGCAACTGTTTTACTTACCCCAAAGTGACCTGATATCAAAGAATTGTGTGCTTCCCTAATTATCTTTATCCTCTTAGTTTGTGGAATGTATAGTTTCCCACAATGGTATAAGAGTCGGTCCTTCATGTGATAATCCAATTCTTCTAGTCTTTTGCCTTAACTCAAAGTTGCATATACATCTTTAAAGTCCATATCCTGAGCATATTGTTCAATGTAGCTTTCATGTAGTACAGAATTATGCTTAACTATGGTAGATGCATTTATAATGGGTTTAGATAACATGTCTGCAACCTTGTTATGTATGCCCTTTTTATATCTGATGACTAAAGGAAACAGTTGTAGAAAACCCATCCATCTGTAATGTATTCATTGCTGCAACTTAGTTTGGGAGTGTAGATATTAAAGTGGTTGATGATCAGTATGTATTACTGTCTCTTTTCCCATTAAGTAATGTTTCCACTTTTTCACACTCTGAACCAATGCATAGAATTCTTTATAATATATAGGATAGTTAACTACTGCAGGATTAAAAGTCTTAGAGTGATAACATATGGGTTTACCGTGGTGTGTTAACACTTCTCCCATGGCATAGTCACTGGCATCAGTTTGGATCTCAGATGGTCTTTGTAGATCTGGTAGTGCTAGTACAGGTGCTATACTAATCTTTTCTTTTAAGGTGTTGAAGGCTTTCTGATGTTTTCCTCCCCACTAAAACACCTTATTCAATCTTGTTAAAGCATTTAAGGGAGATGCAATTGAGGAAAATTTAGAAATGAACTTCCTCCAATATTGTGCTCCTCCTAGGAAGCTTCTCACTTCTATAGTAGACTTGTGTTTAGGCCAATTCACAATGACTACCACTTTAGAGGCATCTATTTTCAATTCACCCCCCCCCCCCCCCCTACCATATGACCTAAGTAGTTTAGAGATGTTTTGCCAAATTCAGATTTTGAGAGTTTAACATAAAGTTTTCTCTTTTCAAAACATCTAATGTCTGCTTAACATGCTTCAAATGTTCTTCCCGCATTTTAATAAAAATGAGAATGTCATCTAGATACACAATAAGAAAGTCATCAAGAAAATGTCTGAGTACATCATTCATTAATCTCATGAAAGTAGCAAGAGAATTAGTTAAACCAAAAGGCATAACTAGCCATTCATACAATCTCTGCTTTGTTTTGAAAACAGTCTTCCATGCATCTTGCTCTACAACTTTGACCTGATGGTATCCACTGTGTAAATCTAGCTTGGTGAAATAAACAACTTCCTTTAATTGATCTAAAAGATCATTTATGCGAGGAAGGGGATAACAATTTTTTATTGTTATCTTATTCAGTGCTCGATAATCAATGCACATTCTCCACGAGCCATCTTTCTTTCTCACCAAAATAATTGGTGAACCAAATGGTGATTTGCTAGGCCCGATGAACCCTTTCTCAAGCAACTCCTACACCTGCTTCTTGATTTTAGCATTCTCTAAAGCAAACAACCCATACATTCCAATGTTAGGCAATGGAACATCTTGCTGCAAAATAATATCATGTACCATTCCCTTTTTGTGTGGTAGACCTTTAGGTTCTTGAAATAAGACATCATACTCTGAAACAACCTTTTCTATATTAGCTTGCTATTCAGCATTACAACCCTCAAATACATTGGTTTTGTTAGAAAATTATATATTACGGAGCAATGGAAAACATAAAATATTGCAGAAATATAAACACAGAAAACACACAAAACAAGAGAGACACAGATATACGTGGTTCACCCAGTTTGGGCTACGTCCACCCCGAACAACCAGTCCTTCCTTTCTATTATCCAGCAAAATGAAGAGACACAACCTACAACAAATCCGCTGTAATATCCTCTGTTTTCTCTCACAGTCTCACCTCTCTATTCATCGCTCACAGAATACACATCTATCTCACAGCCTCAAATACAATACCCTCATACAAAGAGAGGGGTTGCCTTCTAGGGCAAAAAACCCTAAACTAAACATAAGTTCTACCATCAGATCATCCACCTAATGAACGGCCCAGATTGACTAGAAATTACTATACTTTTACAAGGCAATTTTACAGCTGTTTTTAGCTTCGGGGGCGCTGCCCCCGAAACCCCCCGCCAGGGGGGGGGCTCCCAAAGGTCGCAGCTGCCCCCCCCTGGACCCCCCTGCAGCGAATATTTTACGGGCGGCGTTGCCGCCCCCATTTCGAACTGGGGTCCTATGTGGCGATACCTTTGAATATAGAAGATAATCAAGCTCCACACCCAAAAATCTCCCACTTGGAGACTGATTGTAGCAACTCCACCGCTGCTCCATTTGCTAGACAATGACTCCTCTTTGGACCTGGCTGTTTCTCATCTTCATCGTCATCCTTGAAGACCAACTGAAACTGAGCATATTCTCAGTTTCTCCCTGGTTACAACTTTTGTTAGCATATCTGCAGGATTCTGGCTAGTGTGTATCTTTTCCAGCTTCAACTCTCCATCTTCCAACAATGATCGTATGAAATGGTATTTGAGCTGTATGTGTTTAGTCCTGGAATGAAATGCTGAGTTCTTTGCAAGATGAATGGCACTTTGGCTATCACTATATAACGTGCCCATATCATGCTCCTTACCCAATTCACCCATAAACCTTTGTAACCAAATCATTTCTTTACTAGCCTCTGTAGCAGCAACATACTCTGCTTCTGTTGTTGAAAGTGCAACAACACTTTGGATTTTTGAAACCCAACTGACATTTGTTCCTCCAACAGTAAATACATATCCTGTAGTGCTCCTCCTGTTATCTCTGTCACCTGCCATATCTGCATCAACATATCCTTGTAGGGAGATGTTTGAACCACCAAAGCATAATGCTTGATTTGTGGTACCTTTCAAATATCTGAGAATCCATTTCACTGCCATCCAATGTTCCTTTCCTGGATTGTTCATGTACCTGCTTACAACTCCCACTGCATGTGCAATATCAGGCCTTGTGCAGACCATTGCATACATTAAGCTTCCAACTGCTGATGCATATGGAACTTTAGACATATAATCCATGTCTTCTTGGGTCTTTGGGCACATTTCCTTGCTAAGTTTGAAATGGCTAGCAAAAGGTGTACTAACTGGTTTTGCATTGTGCATGTTAAATCTTTTCAACACCTTTTGTATGTACTCATTTTGAGACAATGTTAATTTACGATTTTTCCTGTCTCTAGTTATTCTCATACCAAGGATTTGTTTCGCAGCTCCCAAATCCTTCATTGCAAATGAATTTGCCAATTTTCTTTTGAGCACATTTATTTCCTGCATGTTAGATCCTGCAACAAGCATGTCATCTACATACAGTAACAATATAATATAGCTACCATCATTTTGCTTTTTCAAATAAACACAATGATCAGAGTGACATCTAGTATAACCTTGTTCAGACATAAACTTGTCAAATTTTAGATACCACTGCCTTGGAGCCTGTTTTAAGCCATACAAGCTCTTCTTCAACCTGCACACTAGTTTCTCCTTCCCTTTCACCTCATATCCTTGTGGTTGCTGCATATATATCTCTTCCTCCAAATCCCCATGGAGAAAGGCTGTCTTTGCATCTAACTGCTCAAGATGCAAATCTTCAGCTGCTACAAGACTTAAAATAGTTCTGATTGAAGTCATTTTAACAACAGGAGAAAATATTTCATCAAAATCAATACCTTTCTTCTCTGCAAACCCCTTCACCACAAGTCTAGCTTTATACCTCTGTTTTCCTCCATCTTCTTCCTTCAGCCTGTAAACCCATTTATTCTTCAATGTAGTTTTTCCTACAGGCAACCTGACTAAATCCCAAGTCTGGTTATGCATTAAGGAGTCCATCTCTTCTTCCATGGCTACCTCCCACTTCTTCCTGCTTTTAACCTGCATTGCTTCTTCATAACATTCGGGTTCACCGGAATCAGTCAACAATAAATAATATAATGAAGGAGAGTATCGTTTAGGGGGTCTACCTATCCTGGTAGATCTTCTAACACCACTTTCAGGTGTTTGGGGTGCCTGTTGCTGTTGTGGTGGTTGCTGTTGTTGTGGTTGTTGATTATTATTATTTTCAGGCACCTTTACTTTTTCAGTGATTTCATCAAGGACTGCGTATTCCTTGTTTTCCTTTTCCTGTTTCTTTTCCTGCAACTGATTCTTATACAAGACCTTTTCATTGAATATTACATCTCTGCTCCTAATGATTTTGTGATTTTCGTAATCATATAAGCGATAACCAAAATCATTAACACCATATCCAATAAAGGTACATTTCTTTGACTTTGCCTCAAGCTTTGTTCTATTTTCTTTATCAATATGGACAAAGGCCTCACAGCCAAAAGGCTTTAAAATAGAGTAGTTTACCTTTTTACCTGTCCATGCTTCCTCTGGAACACCACCATCCAAGGAACTTGAAGGCCCTCTGTTTATTAGATAAACAACAGTATCTACAGCATCTGCCCAAAACTGTAAAGGCAATCCTGCATGCAATCTCATGCACCTTGCACGCTCCATGATTGTTCTGTTCATCCTTTCTGACACACCATTTTCTTGTGGTGTTCTTGGAACTGTCTTCTCTCTACGAATTCCATGCTCTGAAAAGTACCTATCAAACTCTTTGCTGCAATATTCACCTCCATTGTCTGATCTAAGACACTTCAATTTCTTTCCTGTCTCAATCTCAACCAAAGCTTTCCATTTCTTGAAAGTATCAAATACATCAAATTTATTCTTAATACAACAAATCCAAGTTTTTCTAGTTGCATCATCAATAAAAGTAACATAATAACGAGAGCCACCGAGAGATGATACCTGAGCAGGTCCCCATACATCTGTATGCACAAGCTCTAATTTTTCATTCTTCTTTTCTTTCCCAACTCTGAGAAATCTGACTCTCTTCTGTTTTCCATAAATGCAATTTTCGCAGAAGTCCAAATCAACATTCTTCAAACCTGGCAACAAATTCCTTGAGTGAAGAATCTTCATCCCCTTTTCACTCATGTGTCTGAGCCTATGATGCCATAATGCTGCATCTGCTCCTTTGGAAGTTAAAGCATTAACAGAGTTAGAAATACCATTGCATAATTACAATGTACCAACCTTTTCACCTTTTGCTATTACCAGGGCTCCTTTGGTGACCTTCCAAGCTTTATCTGTGAAAGTTGTCACACAACCTTCACCGCCTAACTACCCTGTTGAAATCAGATTTTTCTTTAGATCTGGAACATGCCTTACCTCCTTTAATAGCCATTGGTTTCCATTCTGCTGTTTTACAAGAACCTTACCCATTCCAACGATTTTACAGGGTTTATCATCTCCCAGACGAACTTGTCCAAAATCTCCTTGAACATAGTCATGAAAGTATTTCTTATCAGGTGTGGCATGGAATGAAGCCCCTGAATCTACCACCCAGGAATCAGTAATATTTTCGAAAGAAAGAATCAAAGCATCTTGTAACACCTCACCTGTCACATTTGCTTCATGATTGTTTTCTTGCTGTGCATCTCCTTCTTTTCCCTTTCGAGATCTACAGTCTTTCTTCAGGTGTCCTTTCTTTCCACATTTCCAGCACACTATCCCCGATCTGGACTTGGATCTGCCTTTCCTTGATTTACTGCGATATCCTGAGCTCTTTCCTCTTTCCATTTTTCTTCCTCTAGACTCTGCACTCAAAGCATTTCCCGATGTCTCACCAGAGCTTTTCCGACGCATTTCCTCGCTAAGGATAGTATCGACAACATCATCAAACTTTAAAGTACTAGATCCAGAAACGGAGTTACTAATGGCCATTACCAAACCATTCCAACTTTCTGGTAATGAGCACAAGAATAACAGAGCTCTAACTTCATCATCAAAGTTTACCCCTACAGAGCTTAACTGACTTGTAACTGTATTAAAATCATTTAAATGGTTTGCAACAGATCCACCTTCCGACATATTCATATTAAATAATCGTTTCATAAGAAATACCTTGTTTGAGGCCGAGGGTTTTTCATATAGTTTCGACAACGTCTGCATCAAACCCTCTGTCGTGGTTTCCTTCGAAATGTTGAAGGCAACTGATGCAGCAAGGCACAACCGTATTGTTCCGAGTGCCTTTCTATCGAGAAGGTTCCATTCTTCGTCTTTCATACCCGTCGGCATCTTTGTTTTTCCACCCAATGGTAGGTATAGATCTTTCTGATACAGATAATCTTCCATCTGCATCTTCCACAGCGAGAAGTTTTGGCCGTTAAATTTCTCGACCCTAAACTTACCATCTTCCGCCATTGCTCCCACTCGAACCAGGAACCCTTCTTTCCTGTGAGTTTATCAGCCAAATAGACCTTCGGCTCTGATACCAGTTGTTAGAAAATTATATATTACAGAGCAATGGAACACATAAAATATTGCAGAAATATAAACACAGAAAACACACAAAACAAGAGAGACACAGATATACGTGGTTCACCCAGTTTGGGCTACGTCCACCCCGAACAGCCAGTCCTTCCTTTCTATTATCCAGCAAAATGAAGAGACACAACCTACAGCAAATCCGCTGTAATATCCTCTATTTTCTCTCACAGTCTCACCTCTCTATTCATCGCTCACAGAATACACATCTATCTCACAGCCTCAAATACAATACCCTCATACAAAGAGAGGGGTTGCCTTCTAGGGCAAAAAACCCTAAACTAAACATAAGTTCTACCGTCAGATCATCTGCCTAATGAACGGCCCAGATTGACTAGAAATTACTATACTTTTACAAGGCAATTTTATAGCTGTTTTTAGCTTCGGGGGCGTTGCCCCCGAAACCCCCCGCCAGGGGGGGGGCTCCCAAAGGTCACAGCCGCCCCCCCCTGGACCCCCCTGCAGCGAATATTTTACGGGCGGCGTTGCCACCCCAATTTCGAACTGGGGTCCTATGTGGCGATACCTTTGAATATAGAAGATAATCAGGCTCCACACCCAACAGGTTTTATCAGGTTTCTTTTCCTTTACAGACATTAGTAACAATTGTTTGCATGAATTTATCATTCTTTTCATCTGCCCGGAGTTTATGAGAGTATAATTATTCTTGATCTTATGAGCTCTAACAAAGTATTCAATTCCATCTTTAACAAGTAGATACTTGTTCTCAACTCTATAGAAAATATCCTTTCTATCATACAAGTAAGGGCTTCCTAAAAAAATTCCGCATATATCCAAAGGAATTATGTCTAACTCAACCTCATCTACAAATGTTGACCCAAAAGAAAACTTGAGTTTGCACTGTCTAGTCACTTGTAGTTTTGCTTTATCATTCAACCTTCATAATGGGTATGGTTCTTGTGAGGTGTAGTTGCTAATCCAAATTTCTTTACAATTGTTTCAAAAATCAAATTTACTTGTGAGCCACTATCAAACAAAGTATCAATCTTTTTATTTTTGGAAATAACTCGAATATGGAAAAGCTCATGTCTTTTTCTCTCATTTTCTTCACCAATAACAGATTTAGCAGAATTACTAGTAGATGCTTCAGAATTCTTACCTTTTATACCTGTGGCTACTATAGTTGTTTCATCTCCCGAGTCTTGTTGGAAATAATACTGAGAGGGGGGGTGAATCAGTATTATCAAGCAATTTACCAAATCTTCCTTATTTGATCTTTTGAATTATTCTTGCATATCAGTACCATAAAATAATGAGCATGAATAAAGAAAATAGACAGTCACACCAAAGAACACAAGATGTAAGGTGGAAACCCAATGCGGGAGAAAACCACCTACTGCAATATGTCTCTATCTTCTTTCAAGAAATTCTTTTTACAATGATTTTGTACTGGTGCAGTCCTTTACCAGCACGCAGGCTGCAACCTGCAGAGAGCTACAACTCTTTCTCGTTTTCCAATCTCTCCTGGAAGGGAGCTACAACCCCCTACTTATTTTTATGAAGAATCAAATGATCAACAAGAATACAACAGATACAGTCCACTACAGATATCAGATCAGTAATTACAGAAATAACCCAGAACACCTTATGAACAGAAATATACAGTCAACAGATCATCTTAAGACAGGGACGCATATTTTCTTTCTGTGACCTGCGACTGGACGCAGTCTACCTTCCACTGTTCTGCGTGCCGACGCACTGTTCCTCTATGCTTTGCTGCGACCGGCGCACCCAGAAACACTATCGCGCCGCGTCTTTTGCTTCAGAGACACACCCAATAACACAGTCGCGCCGCGTCCTTTGCCTCAGAGACGCACCTGAGCCTTTACTGTACTGCGTCCCGGCGCACTTTCCCTTCACTGAACCTGCGTCCCTTCAGATATAAAAGATATGAGGACTTCAGAACCAACCCAAACACTCAGATCCACAGATCTGATCATGCGCCATAGAGATCACAGTCCATTAGAAGATTCGCCTTCATAGATCTGGACTAGATCTCACCAAAAGATATTCAACCAAGATGATACATAATCCAAATGAACTCCTTTGCTTTATATAGGCAAGCTTCTCCCCAAAACATGGAACAAAACCACGAGCCGACACCATAGAAACACAAAACCGTCGGCTAGATACCACACAAGAAACCCCCACGTGCTTTTCTCTGCCTTGAAATGTGTGCACTGGGCGGACGCACCTCCTGAACGGCTGGCCTGCGTCCCTGGACGCGGGTTCTGTATGGTATACCTGCGGGGACGCACTTGCTGAACATATTTCCTGCGTCCTTCTTGATTTATCACCTGAATGGGTTTGCCATCAAGGACAACACTTGAATCATAATGCCAACAATCTCCCCCTTTGGACTTGATGGCAACCACATAATCTTCAGCTTCATTCTCCCCCTTTGACATCAAGGGCAAAGGGTATGCTCCCCCTATGCTCATGCATCTCCAGATCTGTAACCAGAAATCCATCATGAAGGAGATAGAGACATATTGCAGCTATTTCCAAGATCTCCTTCTCCATAATGCCAACAATGCATTATGTGCTCCCCCTGAGCCTATACCACCAATAGGAAGATGATCAACAGTAAGATGATGCATCAACAACCCCCAGCTTTTGCCTGAGGTATTCAAAAATGTCCCTGGGCAACGGTTTGGTGAAAATATCAGCAACTTGTTCCTTAGAAGGAACATACTCCAACTTGACCTTCTGTTCAAGTACTTGTTCCCGGAGAAAATGGTACTTGATTGGTATGTGCTTGGTTTTTGAATGCATAACCGGATTCTTTGAGATGCTGATTGCACTTGTGTTGTCACATAAGATAGGGATTGGAGGAGTACAAGTGATTTGATAATCCTGCAAATTCTGCATCATCCAAAGGAGTTGGGTGCAACAAGATGCAGCAGCAACATATTCTGCTTCAGCTGTAGACAAGGCAATTGAACTCTGTTTCTTGCTGAACCAAGAGACCAGTCTGGGACCCATAAAGAACGCACCACCACTTGTGCTTTTCCTGTCATCCACGCTTCCGGCCCAATCTGCATCTGTATAGGCATGAAGAGTAAGATCTGTATCTCTAGGATACCATAAGCCATAATTTTGAGTCCCTTGAAGATATTTGAAAATTCTCTTCACTGCTTGAAGATGAGTCTCCTTCGGATTTGCCTGAAATCTTCCAACTATTCCAACTGCATGCATGATGTCTGGTCGGGTACCTGTCAAATATAGTAAACTTCCAATCATAGATCTGTAGGTTGGTTGATGTACTGCTGCAGATTCATCATTTGCACTGAGACTACATCCTGTGACCATGGGTGTACATACTGGTTTTGCATCTTCCATGCCATATTTCTTCAAAATCTGCTTGAGATACTTGGTTTGAGATAAAAAGATTCCTCCTTCCTTCTGTTGGATTTGCAAACCAAGGAAATATGTCAGTTCTCCTAGCAAGGACATTTCAAATTCTTTCTGCATGACTGAGGCAAAGCTTTGACTCATAGCTTCTTCATTGCTGCCAAAAATAATGTCATCTACATACACAACAAGTATTAGCAATTTGTCATTTTCAACTTTTATATACAGATTGCTATCTGCTGAACCTTTTAAGAAACCTTGTTGATGAAGATATTTGTCCAACCGGTAGTACCAAGCCCTTGGAGCTTGTTTGAGACCATAGAGAGCCTTTTTCAATCGGCATACAAGATTTGGATCATTTCCAAGAATGAACCCATCTGGCTGTTCAATGTACACTTCTTCTTCCAAGTCTCCATTCAAAAAGGCTGATTTCACATCCATTTGAAATACTTTGAAGTTCTGAAAACTTGAGAGAGCAAGGAACATTCGGATGGCCTCAAGTCTTGCAACAGGAGCAAAAGTTTCTTCAAAGTCTATTCCTTCTTGCTGCGCATACCCTTTACAGACGAGTCTGGCTTTGTTTCTAATTACTTCTCCATTTTCATTCAATTTATTTTTGAAGACCCATTTTGTTCCAATAACATTCTTATCTTTTGGTCTAGGAACCAGCTCCCAAGTGTTGTTCTTTTCGATTTGCTCAAGTTCTTCATCCATTGCTTTCACCCAACATTCATCTTTGCATGCCTCTTTCACATTTTGTGGTTCGGTGGAGGAAAGTAATGCCAAATAGCTTGAAGCTTCTGCAACTGTTCTTCTAGTTTGTATACCTGCTTCTTTTTGTCCCATGATCTGAGATTCTGGATGGTTCTTCTGAACATATCTGGATGGAGTCTTTTCTTCTATTCTTGTCCGTTCTTCTGCTTCTTCGTGAGGTTCTTCTTGAGATTCTTCTTGAGGTTCTTCTTCTTCATCATTCTGTCTTTGAGGGTAGCTCTCATCTTCTTCGATGTCTTCACGATGTATTTGCCTAGGAATATATCCCTTTTCATCAACCACTACATCAATGCTGTCAACAATTCTGCCAAGTCTTTTATTGTAGCATTTGTATGCTTTGCTATGTGGAGAATAGCCAAGAAGAATGCCTTCATCTGCTCTAGGATCAAGTTTGCCAAGCTGCTCCTCAGTATTCTTGATATAGCATTTGCTCCCAAATATTTTGAAGTGCTTTACCGAAGGAGTTTTACCACTCCAGAGCTCATGAGGGGTTTGAGTGCTGTTCACCCGGACATTTGTCTTGTTGAGAATAATAACCGCAGTATGTGCAGCCTCACCCCAGAAGGTTGCGGGGGTTCCTGATTCATCAAGCATAGCACGAGCCATTTGTTGGATTGTTCTGTTCATTCTTTCAACAACTCCATTTTGCTGAGGCGTTCTAGCTGTAGAGAATTCTCTCCTTATCCCATGTTCATCACAGAAATCGAAAAATTCATTTGAAGTAAATTCCCCACCTCTGTCAGATCTGAGGCACTTAATTTTGTGACCTGATTCATTTTCAACCAAGGCTTTGAAGGTTTTGAATTTTTCGAATGCTTCATCTTTGTGCTTCATAAGACCTAACCAAACAAACCTGGAGAAATCGTCAATAAATAATATCAAGTATTCCTCTCCTCTAGGTGTTCTTTTTCTGAATGGTCCACATACATCTGTATGTACTAGCTCAAGAGGCATGCTGGCTGATCCTTCTTTCTCTGGAAAGTTAGTTCTGGTTTGTTTTCCAAACTGACATGATCTGCATATGGTGTTGTCAGGAATTTTGATATCTGGAAGATCGCGAACTGCCTGATATTTGCAAGCTTTCCTTATTTGTGAGAAGCTTAGATGTCCCAACCTTCGATGCCATAACGAGTGCTCTTCATTCTTGCTTAGATAGCATTGTTGTTGTCCTTCATCAAATATGTATAGATTATTTGGAGTTCTCTTTCCTTTGAGAACTGTTTTACCTGTATCAAGATCACGAACAAGGCATCCATTTGATCTGAATATAACCTCGGTTCTTTGATCACACATCTGGCTGACACTTAGAAGATTATGCTTCAATCCATCAACAAACAAAACATTTCCAGCCTTAACATCTTCTTTTAAAGGAGCAATACCTTTTCCTTTTATAGTTGCAGGAGTATCATTTCCAAAAGAGACTTTCTTTCCCTTTTCTAAATTAGAATAAGACTCAAGTTTTTCTTTATCACCTGTCATATGCTTCGAACATCCACTGTCAATGTACCATAGATTTTCTTGTCCTTCTGCATAAAATGCTATCCCACATCTTTCTGTTTGAGGTTCCTTTATTCTCCATGTTTTGGCGCCTGAGGCTTGTTCCTTTTTCTGCTCTTGTACCTTTCTTTCCGGAAACCTGCTTCTGCATTCAAAGTCTTTATGTCCAAAATTATTGCAAATAGAACATTCAACTTCATTTTCAAGAGCTGAAAATTTGTTATAGGTCCTTTTTGTAATCCCTGTCATACTTCTTTGTTTTTGAGCTTCCCTAGTCATGATTGTTTTATACGCAACACATTGAGCTGCTTTGTGACCAAAGTTATGGCAAGAAAAGCATTGTCCATTGAAGAAGCTTCTGCGATTATTGGATCTACCAGCCAACTGATTGTAATTTCTATTTTCATCTATTCTTGAACCAAATTGAGAAGATTTTACCTGTGGCTGGTTGTGGCTTTTGTTCACCCTTAAGCTGGATTGCCCCTGATAGTTTCTGCTTGACATTTGTCCCTGCTTTACCTGATGATCTTCCTTGTGCTCTTGCTCATTTCTTCTTGCTGCATCAAGATAACTTTTTGAAGTGGATGCTTGAGAAGTTTCTCCATTATAGCCCAAACTTGTCTTATTTAGTGGAGACCGCTGCACACTGATAATCTCATCCAAAGTTTCAGATCCTTTGACAAACTTGAGATTAATAGTTTTTGTTTTCTCAATTTCTTTTCTAAGACCAACAATTTCACCTTCTAATTTTTCAAGATGTTTTTCCTTTTCATCAATTTGGAATTGTAGAGTATCAATAATCATGTTCTTTTCTTCTATGCATCTCTTGAGTCTAGTAATTTCATCATAAAGGTTATCCACATCTACAGCATCCTCATAATCATCATCTTCAAATGCCATTAACAACCTATATTTATTACCTTGTTCATCTTCATCACTGTTTGATAAGCCATCACTATCTTCATGGGTGTAGTAGCTTTTCTTATTTGCGCTTTGTTTCTTGTTCCATCTAACTGGTTCCTTTCCTTTATCCTTATAAGAGCATTTTGCAGCATAATGACCTACTCTTCCACAAGCAAAGCATTTGAAAGGTAGCTTACCTCTGAACCTTCCAGAACCTCTTTGAAGATTTCTGACAAAATTTGATTCTTCTTCCTCTTCTTCTGGATCATGGCTTGCTTCATAGTAATCTTCTTTGCCTGATGCTTTAAAAGCAGCCTCCCTTCTGTCTGATGGTCCTCCCTTTCTCATTTCATAAGCAGTTAGAATTCCATGTAGCTGAGACATAGTAAGAACACGGAGATTTTCTTTTTCTTCTATAGCAGATACTTTGGATTCAAACTTGGGGGATAATGATCTTAGAATCTTTTGAACTACTAGAGACTCCTTTACTTCTTCACCCAAATTTTTCATACAATTTACAATCTCATCTACCCGAAGAAAATAATTAGCCACACTTTCATCATTATACATCTTGAGAGTCTCATATTGAATTCTGAGAGTTTGAAGTTTGGCTTGTTTTACCTGTTCATCTCCTTCATAGCTTGTGATCATTTTGTCCCATATTTCTTTTGCTGATTTGAAGTGCATTACCTTCATGAATTCTGTTTGGGATATACTTCCTAATAGAGTACTGACTGCTTTTGCATTTGTTTCATACTTCTTTTTCTCAGCTGGATCTGTAGGAGTAGCTGAAGGAAAAGCATAGCCTGTTTCTACAATGTCCCAAACTTCAGTACCAAGAGATTGAAGATATGCAGTAACTCTTACCTTCCAATAATTGAAGTTTGTCCCATCAAAAACTGGTGGCCTGATTGATGCTTCTCTCTCGTAGTTGCTCATGATGAACGATCTACCTTCAAGCGATCAAGCTTTTCTGAAGGACCTACTCTGATTCCAATTGTTGGAAATAATACTGAGAGGGGGGGTGAATCAGTATTATCAAGCAATTTACCAAATCTTCCTTATTTGATCTTTTGAATTATTCTTGCATATCAGTACCATAAAATAATGAGCATGAATAAAGAAAATAGACAGTCACACCAAAGAACACAAGATGTAAGGTGGAAACCCAATGCGGGAGAAAACCACCTGCTGCAATATGTCTCTATCTTCTTTCAAGAAATTCTTTTTACAATGATTTTGTACTGGTGCAGTCCTTTACCAGCACGCAGGCTGCAACCTGCAGAGAGCTACAACTCTCTCTCGTTTTCCAGTCTCTCCTGGAAGGGAGCTACAACCCCCTACTTATTTTTATGAAGAATCAAATGATCAACAAGAATACAACAGATACAGTCCACTACAGATATCAGATCAGTAATTACAGAAATAACCCAGAACACCTTATGAACAGAAATATACAGTCAACAGATCATCTTAAGACAGGGACGCATATTTTCTTTCTGTGACCTGCGACTGGACGCAGTCTACCTTCCACTGTTCTGCGTGCCGACGCACTGTTCCTCTATGCTTTGCTGCGACCGGCGCACCCAGAAACACTATCGCGCCGCGTCTTTTGCTTCAGAGACGCACCCAATAACACAGTCGCGCCGCGTCCTTTGCCTCAGAGACGCACCTGAGCCTTTATTGTACTGCGTCCCGGCGCACTTTCCCTTCACTGAACCTGCGTCCCTTCAGATATAAAAGATATGAGGACTTCAGAACCAACCCAAACACTCAGATCCACAGATCTGATCATGCGCCATAGAGATCACAGTCCATTAGAAGATTCGCCTTCATAGATCTGGACTAGATCTCACCAAAAGATATTCAACCAAGATGATACATAATCCAAATGAACTCCTTTGCTTTATATAGGCAAGCTTCTCCCCAAAACATGGAACAAAACCACGAGCCGACACCATAGAAACACAAAACCGTCGGCTAGATACCACACAAGAAACCCCCACGTGCTTTTCTCTGCCTTGAAATGTGTGCACTGGGCGGACGCACCTCCTGAACGGCTGGCCTGCGTCCCTGGACGCGGGTTCTGTATGGTATACCTGCGGGGACGCACTTGCTGAACATATTTCCTGCGTCCTTCTTGATTTATCACCTGAATGGGTTTGCCATCAAGGACAACACCTGAATCATAATGCCAACAAGTCTGACCCCAAATCTTTCTGAATAGTTGCAACACTCTTCTTCTTCTTGCCCTTGGACTTCTTAGGTCTCAGCTCTAGATGCAAAATCCAACAATGCTCATCATCATGCCCATCCCTTTCACAGTGAGTGCATGAAGCTTGGCTTTTCTTTGTAGTGTTAGCCTTCCTTGCTTTCCACTTCTGCTTTCTTTTCTCCTTGCTCTTCCTTATAGTGGGTTGGGATGGTCCCCCAACTTCTAGATTTCCATTCTTTCCTCTAGCTTCTGGATGAGTAGCTTGTATAGATACCTCATCTATACTAGCGGGGTTAAACATGAGGATGGTATGCCTCATGTAGCTGTGTAGACCACCAATGTATTCCAAAAGAGTCTCTGGTGAGTCTAATGAGATACCCAACATCAATGCTCTCTTTCTAAATTCTTGAGTATACCCTTGCACACTTTGCCCTTTCAACTGCCGAAGAGTTTGCCAACTCATCATGGCTCATTGCATGTAGGCCAATGGATAGAACTGCTTTCTGATTACATCAACAATCTCACTCTAGATAGAGACAGTCTTACCATGTCTTTTCATATCAGCTTGGGTTCTGCCTTCCCACCAAACCAAGACAGTGCCTCCTAGGCGTAGGCTTGCCAGCTGAATCTTACTCTTGACTGAGTCTATGTTTTGTACCCTAGAATACACATCAAATTTAACATATATATAGGCAAATCAAATTTAACATCTAGCTTGATCAAAAATGCTTTCTTATTATGCACAGGGTTATTAGGAGGTGTGATAAAGCTTTGCTCTTTCCCCTTTCCTTTGGAGTGGTCATGGAAGTGAGACTCATCTTCTTCTTTATCTTGTTTAGAACCTGAGGAGTCTTCAACCTTATGCTTTCTAAAGTCCTTATACATTTCTTCTACCATAGATTTTATAGCTAGGAAGATTTCTATGAATTGAGGGTCTTGCCCCACAGAACCTTCCTCTGACATTGTCTTCCGATGATAGACTCTCCCAATTTTTGGAGTAGTTTCCACCAACTCTCCTTCTCCTAATTTGAGCTTTGATCTAGTGAACATTCACAACTAAACCAACACAAGATTGTCTAACCTTACAGCCTAAAGCTTTGATACCACTTGAACTGATAATCACCCTATGAGTGACCTCAATTAAAGATTTATTGAATAAAGGTATTACAGACTCATGTGCTGGTGTGTGTCTATGTTATTTAGGCAATGGATTGATGAAATTGCCGATACATAGATATTTTAATGGAAAGACAACATAGAAATGCAGTAAGCAAACACAAAGCACAAGAAGTTAATAAGGAGTTCACCCTATTCTCTAGGGCTACATCTCTAGTCCAGCTCTCACTGGTGGCCTTAATTTATTATGTCTTAAGCAGAGAATTATAATGCAGGAGCTCAATATGAGTCACTTGAAATAGGTTTGCTTGGCAGGGTCGTTCTTGGATTTCCCAAGTCACTGGAGTGCATAGACTCTTCTTCCTGCCAGCTCTATGACCTTCTAGTCTATAGTGGAGAGCCTAATGTGGTGCACAATCTGGATAGATCGTCTATGGGATGGCTTGAATCTCTCAAGCTCTCTGGTGCTCGATGCTGCCTTTGGTTAGCTCGGCCGTCTGTCTTCTGCTTCTTTTGCTTTACTGTCTTCTTTCTCTGTGTTCCATCCTCCTCTTGGGATTCTGGTCTCTCTATCTCTCGTCCTCCTCTTGGGATTCTCTCTTCTTGTGTCTTATGTATATGTTCATGGCTTTTAGGCCATTCTTTCCAAGACTGCTCGGTTCCTCTTCTGCCCCCATCGATTCACCTTCTATAATTGTGCTTAGAGTTCCCTATTTGGCGTCATCATCAATGCTTAGGGAGTGGCCACATGTCCTCCTATAACTCTTGCCAGCCTACTTCGTTGGTTCATTTCTTTAGTGACGTCGTGGATGAAGTCTTCCTCCACTATGGCTGTCAAACGGACTTCAAATCTTTACAAACAGTGGCTTAATCCTTTGTCGATTCCACTACCCGCATCGAGCGCGATCTCAGCCATTAGATCTGGGGCCTCCAGATCCAACATCATAAGCACGTTTCACGTGGTTGACTTGCTCGACTGTTAGCGTGCAATCAATGGTGGTTTTCTCTCTCCTCTGCTTGCCACACAATGATCGCTGAGTGGAATCGCTTCGCTTTCGTCAAAAACCACTTATCGTTTCAGGGTGCCTCGATCAATACTGCCGGTTTCCAGAGCGCGGATCCTGCCTTTGTCCTTTAGCACTTTTTACCTTTCACCCGTGGTTCTCTATCTCGCCATGCATCCGAGTGCTTGGGGATTCTCCATTTCGGCCCTTTTCACCCAGTGATGGCACTAATCACACATCAAAAACCTCTGCTATTTCCCAATCTAGGTCTCCTAGGGGCTAATTCGGCTTCTCGTGCAGTTTCCATGGGCCTCGGTCAGTGTGCTTTGACCAAGGTCCTCATCGTTCCACGCTGGCTGCCATTGCCACTAGTCCCTGGGGTTTTTGATCACTATTTTGGAATTCTTTGAGTTTGTCATGACTTGATATAGTCATGGTTCCTTTGATAGTTCTTTATGGATCCAATTCGGATAAAAAATTTAACTATATTCTGTTGTTTTCATTATCATTTGTGCATTCTCTTCTTAATGCAGACGTAAAGACATATCAAATTTACTATATTATGTAATTTTCATTATCATCTATACATTCTCTTATCTATGGTACAAAATAAGTTTCTGTATATTATCATTTTTTTCCAAGAAATTATGTTTTTATTAAAGTTATAAAAAATTACATAACATTAAAATTTTCTTTGTTGTTGTTTTTGAGACTATAAACCAAACTAATGACAAAATTTGATGTCTTTTGCCCCAAATGTTCATATACTAATTGAATACATACAAAATGTTATGGCAACCATGACTTCATTATGCAATACATTATCCCACTATAGGAACACAACTATATGCCTCTGTAGATGTACTCGTAAATACCTAGTGAGTTAGAAAAACCATAAGTTAACTAAAACCATCAAGTTGATGTGGAAATAAATAATGCCTAGGAAAAAATGGATTCACTAGAGGTGTAGGATTTGTTATGTTGTGGAGCTTCACCTTATTTCCTAAGGTGACAGTGGGTTAACCACCCATTCCCTCCTCTCCTTGTTATTCCACCTCTAGTGGGGTTTTCGGATCTTGCTTTATCAAATCAATAAGTCCTATTTTCTAGTGTGCCCATTAGTGTATCTATTAGCTTGCAAAAAGATAAAGGTTAATGTCATTTCATACTAATTTGGCTAGAATGTCAATTATCTTATTTCCTACTCTCCTGACATGAGAGGAAATACTATATAGAGTTATGTAGATTATACGGTTAACATGAGTGATATGTTTTTTAAATATCTAGTTGTGGCAATATTTTTATAGAGAAGCTCCATTTACTATATTATTTACACCTTAGATGACCATTTGAGAATAACCCTTTTGAATTAGAGTGGGATATTTCATTTGTGAATTTCTTCCATTAATGTGTCTTGATTGGCTTTATCAAGATATTAAGTCCATATATCCTTATTTTTCCATTCTCTCCATGAGGTATCATGCACTATCTATTTCAATAATTTTCCATTTCCAAGAGACCTCTAGATATAATAAGCTCTTCTATAGCAAGAAACTATGTACTTCTCCCAATATTTTGATACTATTTCCATCACTTCATACAATATCAGGTATCCTTTCCCTCTTGAATCTCCCATAAATAATGTTGTTAGAGGTTTGTATTTCGTAGTCCAAATATGCCTCTGTCACTCCTTGTCAATGTGGATCCACCTTTACCATTTTTTTTCCTACAAAATATTATTTATAATTTTTGGATCATAAAGACCAAGATCTCCTAACATTTTTTGAAGATATTATTTATTCCAGGCTACAAGTGCCAATTTTCTTTCATGCATAACACTTCCTTAGAGATCGGATATGTAGATAATTGTGATGCATCTTGGAATCCTTTGAGAAATGCCAACATAATGAGAAGACATTAGATGTACTAGTGATCCAGGTGGATGTTGGTGGCCACCCACCAACCCATTTGGACCCTCACAACTGTCTCTTTCAGTCTTTTCAATTTCCTAAGTTGTAGCACAGTTTACTATTTTTAGCAGTTTTTCGGGTCCTGAACTTCCAGAGCCGTTTTGAGGCCCTAAACGACGTTTTTTTGGGATTCTGGGGCAACATGAGTCCATGGACTGATGTTGCCTCCCAAAGTGGTAGTACTCGGATAGATCTTTCTAACGAGCTATCGTGCGCGTCAAATGGAAATCGTATGCCAAAGTTACGACCCCGGGAAATTGATGTACCAATTTACCCAAACGGGGCCCACAATTTGGCGTTTCATCTTCTAGGGTTAGGTTTCGGGATGTGAAGGGTTTTCCATTGTTTCTCAACAATAAATAGGCCTTCGAGCCTCATTGTAATACAGTTCGGAACAGTTCAGAGGCATGTAGCCATCACATCTCTTCTCAGAGATAAGCTACCATCGCCCTAGCTAGTTTATTTCCATTTCTGATTGTAAGCATATTTCAGTATTTCCTATTAATGAAATGAAGTATTATTTCCGCTGCATCTTTGTGTATATGGTTATCTCTGTAATTTGTTGCGTTCCTGTTTAAATCCGGATCAGTGGTATCAGAGCGGTTTGCTTTTTCTCTGTTTTTCTTTGCATGTCCCCAACGAGGTCGGGATATAAGGAGTTAGGGCTTGAACTGGTCGAACCTTTGCAAGACCAGCCTTGCAAATCCCGACGGCCTCCCATGGCGGATCAGAAGAAAGACGAGGGGGCAGGAGATCCTATCAAAATCTTGCTCGAAGAAGCACTCGAGCGGCAAAGGAACGCGATGATGGATAGCTTTGCGCAGATCCTTCAGCGGCTACCCAGAGGCGACGCATCGGCTTCCAACAGCGACTCTGGAAATGCCACACCGTTTAAGGTACAAGTTAATTTTGAAATCCCCATCTTTGA
Source organism: Pinus tabuliformis (assembly GCA_031772625.1). Taxonomy (NCBI): domain Eukaryota; kingdom Viridiplantae; phylum Streptophyta; class Pinopsida; order Pinales; family Pinaceae; genus Pinus; species Pinus tabuliformis. The sequence continues at coordinate 779,642,039 of CM062817.1, forward strand.
GGGTCAAATAGACGCAGATGCCATAGATAAATGGTTAAATCTGCTAGATGGGTATTTTTCTGTTCATGAATTTTCAAGTCGGGAAAAGATTGTTTTTGCTCTTCTCCAAGCAGCCCCCCACGTCAAAGACTGGTGGGAAACCTACTGCGAGCAGAAGGATGAAAGTACAGGCTCACTATTTTCAGCCGCACCCACTTGGAATGACTTTCGGGATGCCATCAAGGAGCAGTACTACCCTGTCGGAAGCTATGAGGACAAATACATCAAATGGACCACACTGCGGCAGGGACGAGACCAAGATGTGCCGGAGTTCACAAACATTTTTCATACCCTTCGCACACAGTTGGGTATCAAAGATTCTGAGCTGCATCTGGTACTCAAATACCGCGGCTGCCTACACAGATACATCCAGGAAGAGATGGTGTTCTTGAACATCTCCTCACTTGGCGCAGCATACCGATATGCTGTCAAAATCGAACAAAAGTTCAAACAGAAGAAGCGAGACTTTGGATCTGCAAATCCGAAGCCCAAAGGACAAAGCCAAGGCGGGGTGACCCAAGACAACCCGTCGAAGCCACAAGAAAAGAACAACACCATGAAGCCGAAGAAGGACACAGGGAAGTGGTGTGAGTTCCACAAGAGTCCCACTCATAACACAAGTGAGTGTCGGACCAAGCAGTCGCTGGTGGCCGAGTTGAAGGCTTCCGAATCAGATGCATGTTCCGACCCTGAGCCAGAACTCGACAAGGGGAATGGCAAAGGGAAGCAGATCATTGATGCAGATCCCAGCGCCACTGTTGCCACTGCCAAGATCAAGAAAAATGAGCCTGAAGATCCAGAGGAGGGGGAGCGTCTTTTCCACTCACAGATGTGGGTGAAGGGTTCACCACTGCGATTCATTGTCGACAGTGGTAGCCAAAAGAACCTCATTTCAGCAGAGGTCGTGAAGCGGTTGGGCTTACCGACTACACCACACCCACAACCGTACAGTATCGGGTGGCTTCATGAAGGACGAGATCTCAAAGTTCGCCAGCAGTGTCGCCTTCCCTACAGCATCAAGCCCTTCACAGACGAGGTATTGTGTGATGTTACACCTCTGGATGTTTGTGATGTATTATTAGGCCAGCCATACTTGTGGAGGCGACATGCTGTGTATGAGTCCAGGACTCGTGCTGTCATTATTTCTTTGAATAATTTATTATACAGGATACCGGAGGTAGCCCCACCTACCGCCACATCTTTGATTACTACCAAGAAAGGCAGCAAGCTCATATCACAAACCAGGAAATTCATTTGTGTGGTTCACTCCCAAAGTAAGGGGAAGATTGTTGCTACATCCATGACCCCTGCAAAGGGTTCCTCCACGCAGCAGCAGCAACAAAGGGATACGGTCATGACAAAACACAGGAACAACTTCTCCTCACCCAAAGGGGTACCACACAGGCTTCAAGTGGGCAACAAAGTCTGGTTGCATCGACAGAAAGAACGCCTTACCAGAACCCATCAGAAGCTCAGACCACTCCAACATGGTCCTTACAGCAGTACCAAGGCTATGGGGAACAATGCTTTGGAGCACATCATTCCTCCATTCCTTCGCCGGCACCAAATGTTCAATGTGGGCCATCGTCAACCATGCTTCCCACCATCACTGGACACATCAGAGATTGCAGGACAAGTTCAGCAGATGGAGGAACTCAACGCAATGGGGACCATTGCTTCCTAAGGGGGGAGGAATGATCCAGGTGGATGTTGGTGGCCACCCACCAATCCATTTGGACCCTCACAACTGTCTCTTTCAGTCTTTTCAGTTTCCTAAGTTGTAGCACAGTTTACTATTTTTAGCAGTTTTTCGGGTCCTGAACTTCCGGAGCCGTTTTGAGGCCCTAAACGACGTTTTTTTGGGATTCTGGGGCAACATGAGTCCATGGATTGATGTTGCCTCCCAAAGTGGTAGTACTCGGATAGATCTTTCTAACGAGCTATCGTGCGCGTCAAACGGAGATCGTATGCCAAAGTTACGACCCCGGGAAATTGATGTACCAATTTACCCAAACGGGGCCCACAATTTGGCGTTTCATCTTCTAAGGTTAGGTTTCGGGATGTGAAGGGTTTTCCATTGTTTCTCAACAATAAATAGGCCTTCGAGCCTCATTGTAATACAGTTCGGAACAGTTCAGAGGCATGTAGCCATCACATCTCTTCTCAGAGATAAGCTACCATCGCCCTAGCTAGTTTATTTCCATTTCTGATTGTAAGCATATTTCAGTATTTCCTATTAATGAAATGAAGTATTATTTCCGCTGCATCTTTGTGTATATGGTTATCTCTGTAATTTGTTGCGTTCCTGTTTAAATCCGGATCAACTAGCAAGATTTACTTTAACAAGACTAATATGTAAATAAAATTAAGATTTATGAAGGTACAACAATCCATTTTTTTTTATGTTCTTTGGACTAGTTCCTTTTAGTGAATACTTCTATGGGATTTTTCTACAAAATGAAGTACCAAATATTTCACAGGGAGAGATCAGTTGAAAGCCAAGTGATCTTTCTAGGTGCTCTTGTACTATCAACATATTATTAAAGAAATAAATTTTAGGTTTACCATCACTAATGGACATACCCAAGGCCTCCATGAATTCCTTTGAGATATGTTTTAGATCTCTAGCTTCTCTTACTTGATGGATTCCCATTAGCATTGTATCATCAATAAATTTTTGATAATTGATGGGAATATCATTTCCACAGACTCTTTATCCTTTTGTCTTTCACTGTGATACTATTTCCTTTATGGTGCATGTCAACCCTTCTCGAACAAGAATAAATAAGAATGGTGCGTGATAGTATAAATCTCTCTCCCTCTCTCATGCCTCCCATGGCCAAATCATATTGTGTTGTTCCACCATTTCCTCCTACTTTTGTTGATGCTCCTTCGATTGATGTCTCTACTACATGAAAAACATATAAAATACATTAGTCGCATGCATAAAACATATTTATTTTATTAAATGAAAAAATAAATATAACTATGGATATATAACTTTCAATTAAAAAGAAAAACAAATCATCCCCAGTGCACCCAAAAAGCAGTAACGCACCATCTCTTGTGTATTATGAAATAGAACAGTAGCACCAACAATGCGTACATGCATATGACACATTGTTTTTGGTTCACATACATAAATTTTCAATATGGTGTGCTAGTGCAGCGACCTGAGTGCTCTTGAGGAATGTAGGTCTCGTTAAGTATTATGAGGAGGTTACATCCTTGAAGGTGCACTCTAGCTTACTGACATAGTTGATCTATCAATGGGATTTCCACCAATTTTTTTTTTTTGTGTCCCCAGATGTGGTATAGGACCTTTGAGGAGGACATTTATTATATGACTGGCCTATCAAGGAGAGGGAAGGACTTCGCCAAGTTTTGTGATTTACCTTATTGGGTTGCATCATAGATTCATCTTCTCTACTATGGGAGATATGTTGGTATTCATGTAATCCATTCAACAAATTTTCAAGTGTGTGGTGGGAAACTACGAATTGTTTCTTTTGTTGCAAAAGAGGTTAAGTGCCCCTAATTATTAGCGACCACCATTGCCCACTATCTTTGATGCAAGCACCATGATGTATTAGATGTTCTTCCATATTTTTGTAGAACTTTTGTAGGGCTTTAGATAGATTTCATGCTATGATACATGTGAGGATGAAATTCCCTTTCACTTAAGATATTTTTTGTTTATTTTTTTAGAGGTTTCTAAATATGAGGCTTGCATTTCACCATTGCCCTTCTAAGCCAATGACTGAGGTGCAGAGGCACATGTGGGGTAATATGATTCCCAAGAGGGGATTGTTGGAGTGTTCAACTAGGATTTCTACCCAGGAACTAGCACTACTAGATAGTGAGGATAATCACATGTTTATCTTGGTGTTGTTTTCATATGAGGGGATGTACTGGCGATAGTTTCCCAACAACTTGTTCACTTCAGATGAGCATGTGGATGATAGAGGCAATATTAGTGTTTTCTTGAAGTTTATCTAGTTTAATTTTGTTGTCTTATTAAATTAGAATAAAAGTTATTCTAGAATGTTATTTAACTTGTATTATTAAATAGTTTAATGAAATTGTCTAATTATTTTTGTGCATTATATATTTTGTAGACATCAACGCATTTTTTGGGGACATGCCTTGTCCCCCACTAGAGGGATCAGATGCAGAGATGGGTGTTATGTAACCAGATCATAAAATAGAAGAAGAGACAGATCAACGACTTCAAAATCAACCTCTTTGAGCGCGAAACCTCCTTTACATTACACAAATGAACAATTCTTGGATGATACAAATGACAAAACCTCATTTCTATGTATAGGAGTCTAAGGGGTCACAATATAATCAAAGCTGACATAAAAATAATAATATAAGTGAACAACAATAACAATAGTGGGCTTCTATGCGTCACAATAATAACAATATGGGGACAATAGGGGTACAACAATAACAGTAAGGGCTACAATGACAATAGTAATGGGGGAATCACTAGTATTATAGGAACCTAACATGCCCCTATTCTTCAAAAAAGTGTTGTTCTCAATGCTTGACTAGTTCTAGATGCTTCTATATAAAATTTTCACCCTCCCATGTGGATTCTTGTCTGGGTAAGTTCTTCCACTTGATGAGATATTTGGAAGTTGATTGATTTCATAGCTATTGAGTTCTTGTTTCTGTGACTGCTTAAGGTTCCAATATGATTTTTCCTTCCTTACCAAGTTCTAGAAATTTTGTTTGAACTAAGAGTTTCTCACCTACAACCTTCTTTAAGCATGAAACATGGAATACTGGGTGCACTCGGGAAGCTATAGGAAGATCCAATTTGTATGCCATAGTAAAAATCTTTTGCAACACCTTGTATGTACCATAATACTTTGGTGATAATTTATTATCCTTCTTAGCTTGCTTGAGGCACATTTGTTTATATGCTTGTAGCTGTAGGAATACCCAGTCATCTACATCAAAACTTCTTTGACTGTGATGTTGATATGCCTATTGTTTCATTATATTTTGTTCCAAAGTGAGGTTATCCTTTAGGAGTTGGATAACTTGTTGTTGATTCTCGATGTGATCTTCCACTGATTGAACCTTACAATTTTATCTTAAGTATTATGTGATGGATGGTGTATGATATCCATAAAGTGCCATAAATGGGGTCATTTTTGTTGTAGTATGGAAGGAAGTGTTATCCCACCATTCAGCCAGAGGCAACCATTTGACCCATTATGTTTGTTTATTAGATACAAAGCAACAAAGATATCCTTCCAATTATTTCTTTATTGTCTCAGTTGGCCCATCATATTCAAAATGATAAGATGAGCTATGAGCTAACTAAGTACCAAGACAAGAAAATTTCCAGTGAAATGGGATATTTTTCGCTTACAATAATCTTTGGGTTTCCATGTAGATTTTGAACTGTTTCCATAAATGTAGTAGAAACTGTATTGGATTTAAATGGATGTGATAATGCACAGAAGTTTGCATACTTGGTAAGTCTATTAACTACCACCATGATGACACTCTTTCCTTTAGACTTCGGTAAACCTGTGATAAAATCCATTGAAACCTCATCCCAATGCTAGCTTGGAAAGGATAAAGATTGTAATAGACATCGGGTCTTTGTTTCAACTTTATTTTGTTGGAAAACCAAACATTCCACCATAAAATTTTAAATATTCGATTTAAGGCCATCCCAGAAAAATTCCTTCTTAACCCTGTTGTATGTGTTTTAAAATCCTAAGTGCCCTCCTAAGGGAGAGGTGTGCAATTCCATGAGAATCTTTTGTTTGAGTTGGGAATTATTACATAGGTATAAGCGATCTTTGTACCATAATGAATCATTTTTCTAGCTAAATGTATCAGATGTATTGAGATCTTGTTGTAACTTTTCAATGAGTTCCCACACTTCTTCATCATTCTTCCATTCATCCCTTGCTTCGTTTTTCCAATCTAGTTGGATAATAGAAATGGTGCAAAGAAATGCTTCCACATCCTCATCCTTTCTTGAGAGCACATCTACCACAACATTTTTCTTTCCTTTTTTGTAGATGATTTGAAAGTCATAACCCAACATCTTTGTGACCCACTTTTGCTGCTCTTCTGAAGATAATATTTTTTATAAAAATGTATTTAAGACTATCATGACCCATTTTACCTTGAAGTGTCTTCCCATTAGGTAGGGTTTACATTTCTTAAGTGCATGTAGTATTGTCAACATTTCCTTCTCATAAATAGCTTTAGGTAAATACATTCCTTTGATTGGTATACTTTTGAAAATGGATCATTCTTCTTGCATTAAACAACACCAATTCCATTTCCTGAGGCATCACATTCCACAATAAAGGTTTTTGTGAAGTCCAGCATAGCTAAGACTCGTGCTCAGCACATTACCTCTTTAAGATGTTCAAAGGCCTTCATTGCTTCTAGAGTCCATGAAAATGCATCTTTCTTCAATAATGATTTTAGAGGTGCTACTATTCTCCCATAATTCTTAACAAACTTGCAATAATACCCTGTCAAACCGAGAACTCCTTATAGATGCTTTATGGATGTTGGGATTTTCCATTCCTTAATGGCTTTAATTTTTCTAGGGTCTACCTTCACACCTTCATGAGATAGAATATGATGCAAATATTCCACCTCTTGTACACCAAAGAAACATTTTGAGCTTTTTTCATATAATTATTTCTCCTCCAATAGTTTGAGCACCCAGTCAACATGTTGAACATGATCCTTCCAAGACTTGTTGTAGATTAGTATATCATCAAAAAATACTACCATAAATTTTCTAGGGAAGGGTTTGAAAATAGAATTCATCAAACATTGAAATGTAGAAGATACATTGGTAAGGCCAAAAGGCTTGAACAAAAATTCATAATGACCCTCATGATTTCTAAATCTTGTTTTTAGAATTCCTTTAGTCTTCATTCTAATTTGATGATATCCTGAACAAAGATCGAACTTGGTGAAGTAAATTGATTTGTGAAATTCATCCAATAATTCATCGATGACAGGAATGAGAAATTTATCTTTAATAGTGATCTTGTTGAGCTCCCTATAATCTGGACACATATGCCATGACCAATCCTTCTTGTGCACCAATACTACACGAGAAGTGAAAGAACTTTGACTAGGATGAATTGTACCAGCCTCTAGCATTTCTGTAACCATACGTTCAATTTCACTCTTTTGGGCATATGGATATCCGTAAGCCCTAACGTTTGGAGGAAAACTTCCTGGAATCAATTGAATAGCATGATCATGATCACGAATAGGTTGGAGGCCTTTGAGAGTCTCAAATACCTTGGAATGATTGTCCAACACTTTTTGGAGATGTGGAGAAATAGATGATTTCGATGTGGGAACCTCTAGCGAACATAATTGTGCAATTACACCTCGTTGTTATTTCTTTAGAAGATTTGTCATTCCATTAGAGATGACTATGTTTCTCAGTTTCACTACAATACCCCTTAATTCAACTTCCTTTCCTTTCGAAAAAAATTCATGAAAAGTTCTTGAAAATTAAAAGATATTGTATCCAATGATTGTAGCCATTGGACTCCTAGTACAACATGAACACCACCCATTGGAATGGAAAGAATTGGGCCATATAATACATATTATCCCATGGATAGCTTGATATTATGGCACTTTCTAGAGATTTTTATGGTTCCTCCACTTGCAACCATTACGTAACACTCTGGTGCTGGATATAGGAAGCAATTCAATTCCTTGGCTATCTTACAATGAATAAAATTATGGGTACTTCATGAATCAATCAACACTATTACCTTTTTATTCTTGATATTGTAGGTTTTAACCCCGTACAGGAATTACCTGCATAAAAATTATAAAGCAAATAAAATAAATAATGCGAGAGCATAACACATAAAACACATATACACAGAGATTTTCCCCTGGATTCCAAAACCGGGACTACCGACTTGATTTTTCATTATATCCCTTTCAATGCTATAATACATATTTATACATGCTGAAGCATCTAATACCATGGACCGCAAAACAATCGCGTCCAATACCATGGACCGAAAACCATCGCGTCCAAAAACATGTGCGAAAATCAAGCACAGAACCATACATGGGTCTGCCCATCCTAACATAGGGTCCAAAACCAAAATTTTCCAGGGTAGTGCCCGAGACCCCATAAATTAGGGTTATGAGTATGGCTCAAACCCCTTGTGACCCTCCCCCCCGGCTACATAATCCGTGCAACGAAGGGGGGCTCTGCCCCCCCTCTAACCCCCCGGTTAACTACGTGGGCTAGTCGTGGAAAGAATATAACACGACACAACATTCTCCCACTTGTTTTTTTCTTTCCATAGGTGGGTACAAGAGAGATTAATCATTTTTCCAACCTTGAAATTCCCATTGTCTCTCTACACCAAGAGAACTTCTCAGAGCTCACAGATTTTGTCAATGTATATGCAGTATTCTTCAAAGTGTCCACCTTTACCAGCAACACCATTTTGTCTTCTATCATATCCCTCACAAAGTGATATTGAACATCAATGTGCTTTGTCTTTGAATGATATGCGAGGTTCTTTACCAAGAAAATTGTATATTGGCTGTCACAGTCTATCCTTATAGCTCCTTGTACTAACCCCATACTTGAACACAATCTCTACAACCAAATTGCTTCCTTGCTTGCATGAGTGGCTACCATGTATTTTTCCTCTGTAGTTGATAGTGCCACTACATATTGTTTCTTACTCATCCAACTGACAATGCCTCCAAATAGGTTAAACACATACCCACTTGTAGATCTTCTCTAATCCAGAACTCTAGCCCAATGTGCATTAACAAAGCCATGAATATCCAAAATTCTATCCAATCCTAGTCTTCCTTGGTAGCAAAAACCATAATCACTAGTGCCACACAAATACCTGAAAATGTGCTTCACTGCTGTCTAATGCTCCTTCCTTGGTTTTGACATAAACCTGCTCAATACTCCCACTGCATGTGCAATTTCTGGTCTAGTACAGACCATTACATACATCAGGCTACCAATTACACTTGCATATGGAACATGGGACACATCCTCTTCCTCTTCATGTGTCTTGGGACACTATTCAGCAGATAACCTCACACCTACAGGAATAGGAACCTTCACCTGTTTACTATCCTGCATATTAAACCTCTGCAATATTGTCTCGACATACTTCCTCTGGTTTAACCAGAGCTTCCTCTTTGTCCGATCTCTTTTAATTTCCATGCCCAAAATATAGTTTTCAGCACCAAGATCTTTCATGTCGAATTTGGAGGACAATTGGGTCTTCAAATCCTAGATAATTTCTTTGTCATTTCCAACCAGCAACATATCATCCACATGCAAGACCAGATAAATAACACAGTCACCAATTAATTTAAAATATACATAGTGATCCGCTTTGTTTCTGGTGAATCCAAGTCCTCATATAAATGTATCAAATTTCTCATAGCACATCCTTGGTGACTATTTTAACCCATACAAAGACTTCTTTAACTTACATGACGATTTTTTCTTACCCTTCACCATAAAGCCTTCAGGTTTCTTCATGTAGATCTCCTCTTCCAGATCCTCGTGAAGAAATGTTGTCTTCACATCCATCTGTTCTGCCTTAAAATCAAAAGCAACAACAGATAAAAGTAATCTAATACAAGTTACCTTGGCAACAAGAGAAAAAATATCACCAAAATCAATTCCTGGCACCTCGAAATAACCTTTTTCTACCAACCGATCTTTGTATTTCTCCACCATTCCTTCTGCATTTGTCTTCTTCTTGAACACACATTTCCTGCTAATTGGTTTCCTTCCAGATGGCAACTCCACCAGATCCCAAGCCTAATTTTTGTGCAAAGATGCCATTTCATCAACCATGCCCTCTTTCCAGAGTTTGCCATCCTTTGAATCTACTGCTTCCTTCACAGTTCTAGGATCATCATCAGTAATAGACAAAGCAAAATTTGAATAGAAAGCATATGGACTATACCTTTCTAGTTGCCTTTTTTCTCAAACTGATCTTCTCACACCCAGAATTTGTGGCTCTTCATCTTCTAATTCTTCCTCTGATGTAGAGTCTGATTCTTCCTCCTTAATCTCAAACTTTATCTTCTCAGGTTCCTTTGGTTGGAATTCATGTTTAATACATTTTTTACCTCTCTGAGCACCACATCTTAGCTATACACAACCTTCTGTGTGACTGGGTTCCAAAGCTTATAACCCTTTAAACCATCCTTTTACCCAATAAAGATGCACTTTTCAAATTTACTATCCAACTTGGTTTTCTTCTCCTTTGGAACACATACATATGCATCACATCCAAATACCCTCAGATGTGAAAGAGAGGGTTTCTTACCAGTCCATACCTCTTGTGGAGTCTTATCCTCCAACGCTGATGAAGGTGACCTGTTGACCAGGTAACATGCAGTATCCACTGCCTCTACCCAGAATTCCTATCCTAACCCGGCACCACTAAGCATGCTTCTTGCCCTTTCCATCAACGTCTTATTCATTCTTTCTACAACTCCATTTTGCTGAGGTGTATATGGAGTAGTCTTCTGTTGTGTTATACCATACCTTTTATAGAAATCTTCAAATCCTTTGCTGCAAAACTCTCCACCATTATCTGTCCTCAGCACCTTTATCTTCTTCTCTGTCTGATTTTCCACGAGAGACTAAATTCTTTAAACCTGTCAAAGGCTTCAGATTTCTTCTTAAGGAAATATATCCATGTATTCCTTGATAAGTTATCTATAAATGGGACATAGTACATAGACTTACCCAGTGATGGAACCTTCACAGGTCCAAACACATCACTGTGCACAAGTTGTAATATTTGTTTCATCCTCTTACTACAAGAGGGGAAACTCACCCCATTCTGCTTCCCATATACACATTTTTCACAAAAATCAAAATCCAAAGAGCTATTACTCATACCTTCTACCATACCATTACCATGAAGTATTTGAAGGCCCTTCTCTCTAATATGTCTACTCCTTTGATTCCACAACATGGTATTCTCTCCAGAGACCACTAGATTTTCTACTCCTCTTTCAAGATTGTTGCATCCATCAATAACAGTGCTACCTTGCAGCTTGTACATATTTCCAATATGAACTCCGCGCATCAATACCAGTGCTCCCCAAACCATCTTGTAGATATCCTTCTCGAACACTGTTTTTACACCTGCATCATCCAAATTGCTATTAGAAATCAGATTTCTTGCTAATGCAGGAATATGCAGAACACCCGGAAGTGTTCTAACCCTTCCACATTGTAGCTTCAACTTTACTTTTCCATTACTAATGATTCTAGCCTTCCTTTCATCCCCCAAGAATACATCACCACCATCATATTTCTCATACTTGTAGAATGACTCTCAATGGGGAGTGAAGTGAAAGAATGCACCTGAGTCAATCAACCATGTCTCATGATCTACATCTGTACTTGAAGAAGCCAAATACAAATCCCCACCTTCACCTGAGGTGGTTTTCGCCAATCCAAAAGGAGTATCATTAGATCCCTTTCCTTTATCAAGAGCTTTAAATTTATAGTCCCTTTTATAGTGCCCTTCCTTTCTGCATTTCTAGCACACCATCTTTATAGGTTTTCTTCGAGATTTAGATCTCCCACTCAATGACTTATTTTTGTTTCTGTTCTGGGACCATCCTCGTAAAGACAAGGCATCACCATTCTGGCTCTCCATATTTTTCCATCTCATCTCCTCTGTCAGCAAGGCTGATACTACTTCATCAAACTGCAAGGCAGTTGCATTGCTACCTATTGCAATAACCAGACTATCCCACGAATCTGGTAGAGAACACAACAAGCTGATGCACTTATCTTCATCTAAAATTTTAATATCAACAAATGCTAACTGACTTACGACAGTATTAAATGCGTTCAAACTCTTTGTCATTGAGTCTCCATCTTTCATCCATAGGTTATACAGCTTTCTCCACACAAACATTTTATTCGTCAGAGACTTAGATTGGTACAAAGTCCCTAACTTCTCCCACAGAGCCTTCGTCGTAGCTTCCCCTGATACATTCAACAATACTGAATTTCAGACACACAATCGCATTGTGCTCTTTTCCTTCCGATCCAACTTCTTCCATTCTTCATCGGACACTCCCGTTGATTTAGTACCTGGATCTACTGCAATCCACTGATCTTTATCCACCAGCAGATCCTCCATCTTGAGTTTCCAAAACTCAAAACTCTGACCATTAAATTTATTGATATCTATCCTTCCACTGCTCACCATCTTCTTTCACCACCAGAATCGATCTCGGAAATCTCCCACTGAACAGGGTCTACCACAGGCCCAAGCGAAACCCCTCAGCAACAAAGGCATCCCGTTGAAGCCAAAACTACTCTGATACCAAATGTAGGTTTTAACCCCATACATAAATTACTTGCATACGAATTCTAAAACACATAAAATAAACAATGAGAGATAATAACACATAAAACACATATACACAGAGATTCTCCCTTGGATCCCAAAACCGGATTACCAACTTGATTTTTCATTATGTTCCTTTCAATGTTACAATACATATCTATACATGCCGAAGAATGCAATACCATGGATCGAAAAACCATCGCATCCAATACCATGGACCGAAAACCATTGCATCCAAAAACATGTGTGAAAATCATGCACAAAACCATAGGTGGGTCCTCCCATCCTAACATCGGGTCCACATAAAGTGGGGTTACGGGTATAGCTCAAACCCATTGTTAACCCCCCCCCCCCCAGGCTACACAATCGGTGCAAGGAAGGGGGGATTTTCCCCCCCCGGTTAACTACGTGGGCTAGTTGTGGAAAGAATATAACAGAACCCAACATATATGTCCTTCTATCTTGATAGTTTGAAGAGTGGTAATTCCAACCAATGCACTACAAGATATGACCAGATTCATTTATTCTTCCTCTAGGATTTGTTCCTTATGTATATCCTCTTCCTTTGATGTTTCTTGTTCCTTTTCTTCCTCTTATTCATAATCTATGTAAAATAATTTCTTCTCAGCACACTTATGACCTTTAGTTTATCTTCTATCACAACTATAACAAAGCCATTTTTCTCCTTTTTCATCCAATTTTTTTGGTGTCAACCTCGTAGGTTGTGGAAGGGTAGGGGCAACAAAACTTCCATATTTATAGTTGTGAGTGGTAGGCTTCCTTGTTGCCATAATTTTTCTTTCCATTTTTCTTGCCAACCAAAATGCCTTCTCCAATGGATCAAGTTCCCAAAGGCGAACCTCACGTTGGATGTTATCCTTTAAAGTCCCTATGAACACATCAATCCTATGCTCCTCTATAATTCTTTTACCCTTATATTCAATTTTTGGAAGTCCTCAATGTGCTCCATCAATGCGCCCTTTTGTTTGAGATTTATCACTTGCCCAAAAAAGGTGTTTCTTTTTGTATCCTCATAATGTGCTATCATTTCTTTCGTAAAAGTTACCCAAGTGACAATTTTTTTATGAGAGCAAAGCCATCGATACCATACGAGCTAATTTGGTTTGAAATATAAAGTTGGAATGCGGACCATTTGTGTGTTTTCCCATTATGGAGATCAAAATATTGCTCCATCTATAGTATCCATGTTATGGGATCCTTTCCATCAAACTTCATCATATCAACCTTTGGAACATTGTGGGTCTTCAATCCAATGTTAGATTCTATGAAATCATGATTAAAATTTCTTTTATTCTCATAATGAGTTTCCTTTACTACCCTTTCACCATTAGTAAGCATTTCTTGTAGCAAATTTGCCAAATTTGTCTTTAAATCTTCCATGTTGCCTCCAAGCTTTTCTTCTACATCATGCATCCTAGCTTACCCATATTAGCTTCCACGCCATCCATATTAGATTCCATGCGTTTCTTTAAACTATCCATCTTAGCTTTTGTTACTTTTTGTGATAGTGAATTTTGTTGCATTTGGTCTCATAATTTTGATATATCATGTTGCATTTCCTCCTCTTCTTCATGAGTCATGCTAGAGATTTTAGGTTGATTACTAGGTGTTTCCATTTTCTTTCTTCAAGAAATCAATTAACGATAATAATGCTTCACTATGCCCTTTGAATTCCTTCAAACAAAATTTTCAAGCCAAACTTATGCAAAAAAAAAAAAACTGCACACCTTTTTTCACTTTGTAGGAGCTCGATATTGAATCTGTTGTCTCTCTGTAATTTCGAATCTTCAAGGTGTCAAATTGATTCCTTTAGTAGCCCTATGATTCCTCTTTCCAACCACAAAAGTCGGATCAAGCTTGGATTCTCCAAGGAAGAGTTATGCCAAATCTCCCACGATGACCTGATTATAGGCTAGTTCAATAGAGCAAACTTGAACGAAGTGTCATGTGCCACTGTTTCAACCTTAAGACCTAAATCTGATACAAAAACAAGTACAAGCTACCCTATTTCTATAACCTTGTATGAAATTTCAATCTGATGCTCGAAGAGAAGGTTATGACAATTTTCCCCATGACACTTGCTTGAGATATAATTCGGGAGCCTACAAAAACCCTAACTTCCTTGGATCTTATCTCTGTAAATATTGGGAGAAAATTTCTGAAATTCAAACCTGTGGTTCATCGCGATATTGGATCTAATGGGTTTTAATTTCAGCTTCTGAAACTTCGTGGAAAAAAAATCATAGTGACACTTCCATGATGACCTGTTTAGAGTAGTGAAACCTTAGAATCCAAAACATCTGATACCAAATTTTATGTAACTAGCTCATAAAATAGAAGAAAAGATAAATCAATGACTTCAAAATCAGCCCCTTCGAGGAGGAGACCTCCTTTACATTACGGAAATGAACAATTCTTGGATGATACAAAAGACAAAACATCCTTTCTATATATAGGAGTTGAAGGGGTCATAATATAATCAAATCCGACATAACAAAAATAATATAAGGACAAAATAATAACAATAGTGGGCTTATATGGGGCACAATAATATCAATATGGGGACAAATGAGGCACAAGAATAACAATAATGGCTACAATGACAATAGTAATGGGGGAATCACTAGTATTATAGGGACCTAATAATGGGTGAGGCCTATGAGGATGAAGGACATCCTAAGATGAAAAGGGGTGTGGGCATCTGGGCTCGTAGGGTTGGCATCATATTTAGGATTGACCACTGCAACCGAATATCTAGAATTTTGGTTGAGGAGGGAGTCTACCATGTGAGGGCTCAAGACATCGCTACAGATCTTAAGCTCCTCGAGCCCTTGAGGATTTGTCCAAGCGATATGATGACTATTATGCATCATGTCATTGGAGCTACTAGGCTACTGGTAGTTAGGAGGGATGAAAATCATGCAACAAATATGTCACATGAGTCTTCACATGGTTCTATCCCATCAGATCATGATGATGAGGATTGTGATCATGCTTTTGGTAGTACTACCCCATTGGATCATGGTGAGGGTGTGAGTGATCCTTTTGGTTGTACACCTCATAATTTTCCTAATGATCATGTCCTAGTACTCATGGAGGTGCCTCATGTTTCTCTTGAGAGATCATACTAACAATCTTCTCCTCCACCGAATACTTCAGTTGTTGAGGTAGTACTTGACAATCCATTGAATTCTACTATAGACCAAGAAACCACTACTGCATTTGCTATAACAAATATTTGATAGTAGTTATTTGAATTTTTTGTATATATATATAGATATATTGCATTTTTTGTTCATTTTTTTGTACTTAATTTTTATGTTGGTGTTGATGTGTATATTTTTAGGTCATGTTATATATGTTCATTTAATGTTCTTACAGATAGATGTGTATGTGATAACAGTTGTTTGACATGAGATGTATATTAATTTGAGAATGTGTGTGGTGGTGATGTTAGATTAAAATGCTTGTTCTCGTTAGACGTGATTACGATGATGATGCTCTGTTAGATTACTCAATTTGTGTTCTAGCTAATGATGTTTATATGTGGTAGAAGTGTATATAATTAGATGATGGTAGTGAATTTTAATGTGTATCTTATATGATTTTTATGTTTGTTAGATGTTTATCATCATGATGCTTTTTTTTATGAACTAAAATTATTATAGATTATGTATTGGTGAACTTGTATTAGAATTTTATATATGAATTTACATTCAAATGTACATACTCTTAAAAAAAGGAAAACATTTTTTTATAAATTACAAAGTTAAGTATGGTTGAAACTATAATTGTAAAATTACGATAAATATTTTTCTATTTCTTATATAATACATTCATACTCATTCTAACGTAATTATTAAAATATTTCAATACTCACAAGGAAAAAATAATTAAAGGTAAAAAAAATTAGTTAGCTCTTAATAAGACAAAAATGTGTCACTCATTCAATTTTTAATATAAAATATCGTCAATAATAAATTATTCAAAAATACAATTTAAACATTGAAAAATTACACTATTGTCAATCTACATATAGAGAGATAAAAGCACTATAAATCCATCTTAAACACATATTTATAAATCACCAAAAGAGATTAAATCTTTTGACATGTACATCATTTTGGTTCTTTATTTACTATTGTGGTTTAAATTTATCTTTTTGTAGTAATAAACTGGAATTAAATAATACAAAAATCATACTATATTAGATTTAACTTTTTTACAAATAATATATTTGATTATTTCTTAATGAGCAACTCATGAAATATTATTTTTTCCACATACTTATCACGATATATTCACTAAAATTCATGTTTTCACATTTCTCATAGCTAATATTACATCATGTTCACAATGATAAAGACATCTCTACTTTAAATAATTTACTTTCAAATATAGAAAAATAGATATTTATTTTACATAATATAAATAGGAAGGAAAATGCATCACCAAGTCTATTATAAGGTCAAACAAATGCCTCTTAACCACCATCACATTATTTATCATTTAGTTCTTATCCATCAAATATTTACTAATTCAACTTTTATTTATAATTACCATTGAAAAGAAAATTCAAAACTCTTCCATTACCCATGTAGAAAAAAATAAATTCTCTCATGCATCCATGTAAGCCCATTTTTTTCTCTTATGGTCCATAAAAATATGTAATCAACATTTTATACATGCATAAGACCTCCTTTTAGTTTAGATAATGTTGCAAGCACTGCAATTTAAATACAGTAAACATGAATTTACCTCTCATGTCAAGAATTTAAAATTACATATTAATACATAATTTTTGCATAGTTAAAGTCCTCATAGATTTATCACTACATGATTTATATTGATTATGAGATAAAAAAGAAGAAAAAACATGTGAAATGACTAATAGACAAATAAGTATCTAAATCTAGAGTAAATCTTCAATGTTGTTTCCAAATTTCCTATTTTCTCATTTTGGTTATATTATTCTCATTTTCCTACTTGAGAAGGTTTGTGACCTTGAATCTTATATAGATATTGCACACCATCTTTTAAATTTCATTTATATTTATGGAAATATGTCGCATAGTGGAAACAAGGGAGGTTATTTTACTATATTGAAATTTTTTTACGATGGTTGCAGTATGTCTTTTAGTACACATATATAACACAAATATGATTTTCCTTCTCCATTTTGTCACTTTGTGAGTTATTTAAGATTGATACTCAAAAGGTCATTTGAGAAAGGAGATAATATGAGTATATTTAGATTTATATCTTAATAAAATATAGTTATAAATTGATAACTCATGATTAGAATTAAAATATTTTGATCCATCGCGATGTCTATCCAAAGACTATAGAAGAAGTCTATTGTAAATTAGATTTAAACACATTAAATAAATATAATAAAATTTTATTTCTTAAACTATAAATTACACAATTGGAAATACTTAATTTTATGTGTAAAAATATTTCCACTAAAAAAAAACGTGTAAAAATGTCTGTGAATCTCACCAAATATATAAAATGCCAAAAAGACGAATAAAAGAGAAATATATTTAGTGAAAGAAATAAAAAAAAAACATACAACAACAGTATAGATGATGAAATAACAAAAGTACATATCACTCTTTGTTGTCATCACCCTCATTATTTTCCTTACTTGGCAAGATAACATTGTTGTTCTCAAAAATATGTTTTGATCTAGTTTCATGTCTTAATATGAACCACCAACCCCTATCCAACACAAATGGGTTAAAAAAACTGGTTGCAGTGTTAGGGGAAATCATAAGGCTCCTCATCTTCATGGCACATCTTTTTAGAGTTGATAGATATCATCCCACCTGATCAAAGGTGTCCCACCACTTACACATTAAAATAACACATTCGAATGAAGAGAAATCTACTTGAATGATCTATTGAATCTTTCCAACATAACCTAATGTCTCGTCTATTAGGATTTGATCATGGTGGCTAGCATGACTAGATTAGTCGAACTCGACTTCCACTCCATAGCCTTGTGTCATGCATCCATCATCGGCATCGTCCACATGTAAATGACTTGCATATGTGCACATAGATGTGAATAAATGCACCTATAAAAAAAGTGAAAAAATGAAAGTGTCATGTTTCTAATAACCCAAATATAATTAAAAATATAAAATATAATTAAAAATATAAAATATAGATGTTACAATTCAAAGGTGCATTATGAAGTAAAGAATGTATATAAAGATATTATTACTAAGTTACTGCACCCAATCCCTATGTTTAACTAATCCTCTTCAGCATGTGGGTCATGCACCATATTTCACTCTAACTGGATTAATAACCAAATTGTTAGGGCATGGAATTGGCATATTTTCTTCTGAATGATCAGGATAAGGCATGCTTATACCATTCAACCATTTGAATTATTTCTTGTTATTGTCCCATTTCCTCATGTTTTTATCGTACAATGTGACCCACAGCTGTGTCGCTTCCATATTGTAAAGAATGAATTTTTTTATGGCTTTAATTTATGAATTTGCTAATAAAATAAAACCAACATCTATAGTATGTATGCAATCAAAATATGCATTAATATGAAGTTAACTATGAATAGTTAATGTGTAGAAATTTGACAAATGATAAGTCACTGATGCTCTATCATGCACCTCTTTCCATTCATTTGGAGAAGCTCCCCCTCTCTTTTGTCATCCCAAGTCATCTCATCTAGTGTGTTTTCAATCTTCTTGATGTACTCACTAGAATAATAGAAAGACTCGTACGATATATACCCCACTTCCATAGCCCCCTCAATTTTTTCCCTTTGTTAAACAAAACATTTCAATTTTTTCATGTACCTCTCTAAGAAGAACATCCAACGACAAGAAAACACCCCAACTAATTCAACCTCATATACTTGGTGACTCTAGAATATAAACCTACAATTCCATGAAACTCATCAACGGTTCCTTCTCAAACATCCACAGAATCTTAGTTATATCTTGATGCCACCATGGAATTTTAGCCATATGTATCTCCTTTGATGTGATCCAATGTAAAAATGTTTATAATTTAGATATGGCATGTTATAGGCCTTGGGAGGAGACGTGGTTCACACACCCACACACGAGTAGAGGATAGTGTCTCTACAAAGTAAATAGTACATTATAAAAAAATTAATTATAAAATATCCTATTGCATAAAATTAATAACAAATAATGAAATCATGTTTTCGATGGGCGTACTCTTAGAAGATTCAAATGGTCATCTGAATTCAACCCCGATAATGTTGGCATTATGTTATCTGGTATGACTGTATGTTACAGATGTTGTACTTGATGGCAACTCCAGTGGCAAGGCTCTCAGTTTGTTGAAAAATTAAGAAGGACGCAGGCAATCGGTTCAGAAAGTGCGTCCCCGCAGGTATACCATGCAGAACCCGCGTCCAGGGACGCCGGCCAGCCGTTCAGGGGGTGCGTCTACCCAGTGCACACATTTCAAGGCAGAGAAAAGCACGTGGGTGTTTCTTGTGTGGTATCTAGCCGACGGTTTTATGTTTCTATGGTGTCGGCTCGTGGTATTGTTCCATGTTTTGAAGAGGAGCTTGCCTATATAAAGCAAAGGAGTTCATTTGGATTGAGCAATGGTCTAGGGTTGAATATCTTATTTGGTGAGATCTAGTCCAGATCTAAGAGGGCGAATCTTTTAATGGACTATGATCTCTATGGCGCATGATCAGATCTGTAGATATGACTGTTTGGGTTTGTCCTGAAGCCTTCATATCATTTATATTTAAAGGGTCGCAGGTTCAGTGAAGGGAAAGTGCGCCGGGACGCAGGTACTGTAAAGGGCAAGTGCGCCGAGACGCAGCACAGTAGAGAGAGACCTGCGTGGGGACGCAGGGCGATCAAGGTTCAGGTGCGTCTCTGAAGCAGAAGGACGCGGCGCGATAGTGTTTTCAGGTGCATCTCTGTAGCGAAAGACGCGGCACGATAGTATCTTCAGGTGCGTCCCTGAAGCAACAGAACACAGAGCAGTCAAAGGAACAGTGCGTGGGCACGCAGCGGAGCAGAAGGATATCTGCGTGTGGACGCAGAGTAGCAGAAGGTTAACGGCGTCTGGTCGCAGGCCACAGAAAGAAAATCTGCGTCTCTGTTTTAAGATGTTCTGTTGATTGAATTTCTCTATTGATAAGGTGTTCTGGGTTAGTTCTGTTGTTGCTGATATGATATCTGTAGTGATCTATATCTGTTATGTACTTGTTGATCATCTGATGCTTTATGAAAAGAAGTAGGGGGTTGTAGCTCCCTTCCAGGAGTAGACTGGAAAACGAGAGAGAGAGAGAGTTGTAGCTCTCTGCAGGTTGCAGCCTGCGTACTGGTAAAGGACTGCACCAGTACAAGATCATTGTAAAAGAAGTTTCTAAATTGAAAGAAGATAGAGACATATTGCAGCAGGTGGTTTTCACCCACATTGGGTTTCCACCTTACATCTTGTGTTCTTTGGTGTGACTATCTGTTTTTCATGCTCATTATTTTATGGTACTGACATGCTAAAATAATTCAAAGATCAAATAAGGAAGATTTATTAAATTGCTAGATAATACTGATTCACCCCCCCTCTCAGTATTATTTCCAACAATTGGAATCAGAGCAGGTCCTTCAGATAAGCTTGATCGCTTGAAGGTAGATCGTTCATCATGAGCAACTACGAGAGAGAAGCATCAATCAGGCCACCAATTTTTGATGGGACAAACTTCAATTATTGGAAGGTAAGAGTTACTGCATATCTTCAATCTCTTGGTACAGAAGTTTGGGACATTGTAGAAACAGGCTATGATTTTCCTTCAGCTACTCCTACAGATCCAGCTGAGAAAAAGAAGTATGAAACAAATGCAAAAGCAGTCAGTACTCTATTAGGAAGTATATCCAAAACAGAATTCATGAAGGTAATGCACTTCAAATCAGCAAAAGAGATATGGGACAAAATGGTCACGAGCTATGAAGGAGATGAACAGGTAAAACAAGCTAAACTTCAAACTCTCAGGATTCAATATGAGACTCTCAAGATGTATAATGATGAAAGTGTGGCTAATTATTTTCTTCGGGTAGATGAGATTGTTAATTGTATGAAAAATTTGGGTGAAGAAATAAAAGAGGCTATAGTAGTTCAAAAGATTCTAAGATCATTATCCCCCAAGTTTGAATCTAAAGTATCTGCAATAGAAGAAAAGGAAAATCTCCGTGTTCTCACTATGTCTCAGCTACATGGAATTCTAACTGCTTATGAAATGAGAAAGGGAGGTCCATCAGACAGAAGGGAAGCTGCTTTTAAGGCATCAGGCAAAGAAGATTACTATGAAGCAAGCCATGTTCCAGAAGAAGAGGAAGAAGAATCAAATTTTGTCAGAAATCTTCAAAGGGGTTCTGGAAGGTTCAGAGGTAAGCTACCTTTCAAATGCTTTGCTTGTGGAAGAGTAGGTCATTATGCTGCAAAATGTCCTTATAAGGATAAAGGAAAGGAACCTGCTAGATGGAACAAGAAACAAAGCGCAAATAAGAAAAGCTACTACACCCATGAAGATAGTGATGGTTTATCAAACAGTGATGAAGATGAACAAGGTAATAAATATAAGTTGTTAATGGCATTTGAAGATGATGATTATGAGGATGCTGTAGATGTGAATAACCTCTATGATGAAATTACTAGACTCAAGAGATGTATAGAAGAAAAGAATGTGATCATTGATACTCTACAATTTCAAATTGATGAAAAAGAAAAACATCTTGAAAAACTAGAAGGTGAAATTGTTGGTCTCAGAAAAGAAATTGAGAAAACAAAAGCTATTAATCTTAAGTTTGTCAAAGGATCTGAAACTTTGGATGAGATTATGAATGTGCAGCGGTCTCCTCTAAACAAGACAGGTTTGGGTTACAATGGAGAAACCTCTCAAGCATCCACCTCAAAAAGTTATCTTGATGCGGCAAGAAGAAATGAGCAGAAGAACAATGAAGATAATCAGGTAAAGCAGGGACAAAATACAAACAGAAACTATCAGGGGCAATCCATCTTAAGGGTGAACAAAAGCTACAACCAGCCACAGGTAAAATCTTCTCAGTTTGGTTCAAGAATAGATGAAAATAGAAATTACAATCAGTTGGCAGGTAGATTCAATAACCGCAGAAGCTTCTTCAATGGACAATGCTTTTCTTGCCATAATTTTGGTCACAAAGCAGCTCAATGTGTTGCATATAAAACAATCATGACTAGGGAAGCTCAAAAACAAAGAAGTATGACAGGGATGACAAAAAGGACCTATAACAACTTTTCGGTTCTTGAAAATGAAGTCGAATGTTCTATTTGAAATAACTTTGGTCATGAAGAATCTGAATGCAGGAGCAGGTTTCAGCAGAAAAAGGAGCAAGCCTCAAGCACCAAAACATGGAGAATAAAGGAACCTCAAACAGAAAGATGTGGAATAGCATTTTATGCAGAAGGACAGGAAAATCTATGGTACATTGACAGTGGATGTTCGAAGCATATGACAGGTGATAAAGAAAAACTTGAATCTTATTCTGTTCTAGAAAAAGGAAAGAAAGTCTCTTTTGGAAACGATACTCCTGCAACTATAAAAGGAAAAGGCATTGCTCAGTTAAAAGGAAAGGTCAAAGCTGGAAATGTTTTGTATGTTGATGGATTGAAGCATAATCTTCTAAGTGTCAGCCAGATGTGTGATCAAAGAACCGAGGTTATTTTCAGATCGAATGGATGTCTTGTTCGTGATATTGATACAGGTAAAACAGTACTCAAAGGCAAAAGAACTCCAAATAATCTGTACATATTTGAAGAAGGACAACAACAATGCTATCTAAGCAAAGATGAAGAGCACTGGTTATGGCATCGAAGGTTGGGACATCTAAGCTTCTCACAAATAAGGAAAGCATGCAAATATCAGGCAGTTCGCGATCTTCCAGATATCAAAATTCCTGACAACACCATATGCAGATCATGTCAGTTTGGAAAACAAACCAGGACTAACTTTCCAGAGAAAGAAGGATCAGCTAGCATGCCTCTTGAGCTAGTACATACAGATACATGTGGTCCATTCAGGAAAAGAACACCTAGAGGAGAGGAATACTTGATATTATTTATTGACGATTTCTCCAGGTTTGTCTGGTTAGGACTTATGAAGCACAAAGATGAAGCATTCGAAAAATTCAAATCCTTCAAAGCCTTGGTTGAAAATGAATCAGGTCACAAAATTAAATGCCTCAGATCCGACAGAGGTGGGGAATTTACTTCAAATGAATTTTTCGATTTCTGTGATGAACATGGGATAAGGAGAGAATTCTCTACAGCTAGAACTCCTCAGCAAAATGGAGTTGTTGAAAGAATGAACAGAACAATCCAACAAATGGCTCGTGCTATGCTTGATGAATCAGGAACTCCCGCAACTTTCTGGGGTGAAGCTGCACATGCTGCGGTTGTTATTCTCAACAAAACAAATGTCCCGGTGAACAACACTCAAACTCCTCATGAGCTTTGGAGTGGCAGGACTCCTTCGGTAAAGCACTTCAAAATCTTTGGGAGCAAATGCTATATCAAGAATACTGATGAGCAGCTTGGCAAACTTGAACCTAGAGCAGATGAAGGCATTCTTCTTGGCTATTCTCCACATAGCAAAGCATACAAATGCTACAATAAAAGACTTGGCAGAATTGTTGACAACATTGATGTAGTGGTTGATGAGAAGGGATATATTCCTAGGCAAGTACATCATGAAGATATAGAAGAAGATGAAGGCTACCCTCAAAGACAGAATAATGAAGAAGAAGAACCCCAAGGAGAACCTCAAGAAGAACCAGAGGAGCAAACAAGAATAGAAGAGAAAACTCCATCCAGATATGTTCAGAAGAATCATCCAGAATCTCAGATTGTGGGGCAGAAAGAAGCAGGTGTACAAACAAGAAGAACAGTTGCAGAAGCCTCAAGCTATTTGGCATTACTCTCCTCTACTGAACCACAAAATGTGAAAGAAGCATGCAAAGATGAATGTTGGGTGAAAGCAATGGATGAAGAACTTGAGCAAATCGAAAAGAACAACACTTGGGAGCTGGTTCCTAGACCAAAGGATAAGAATGTTATCGGAACAAAATGGGTCTTCAAAAATAAATTGAATGAAAATGGAGAAGTAATTAGAAACAAAGCTAGACTTGTTTGTAAAGGGTATGCGCAGCAAGAAGGAATAGACTTTGAAGAAACTTTTGCTCCTGTTGCAAGACTTGAGGCCATCCGAATGTTCCTTGCTCTCTCAAGTTTTCAAAACT
Organism: Pinus tabuliformis; assembly: GCA_031772625.1. Classification (NCBI taxonomy): domain Eukaryota; kingdom Viridiplantae; phylum Streptophyta; class Pinopsida; order Pinales; family Pinaceae; genus Pinus; species Pinus tabuliformis. The sequence goes on from CM062817.1 coordinate 779,666,814, forward strand.
TCAAAGTATTTCAAATGGACGTGAAATCAGCCTTTCTGAATGGAGACTTGGAAGAAGAAGTGTACATTGAACAGCCAGATGGGTTCATTCTTGGAAATGATCCAAATCTTGTATGCCGATTAAAAAAGGCTCTCTATGGTCTCAAACAAGCTCCAAGGGCTTGGTACTACCGGTTGGACAAATATCTTCATCAACAAGGTTTCTCAAAAGGTTCAGCAGACAGCAATCTGTATGTAAAAGTTGAAAATGACAAATTGCTAATACTTGTTGTGTATGTAGATGACATTATTTTTGGCAGCAATGAAGAAGCTATGAGTCAAAGCTTTGCCTCGGTCATGCAGAAAGAATTTGAAATGTCCTTGCTAGGAGAACTGACATATTTCCTTGGTTTGCAAATCCAACAAAAGGAAGGAGGAATCTTTTTATCTCAAACCAAGTATCTCAAGCAGATTTTGAAGAAATATGGCATGGAAGATGCAAAACCAGTATGTACACCCATGGTCACAGGATGTAGTCTCAGTGCAAATGATGAATCTGCAGCAGTACATCAACCAACCTACAGATCTATGATTGGAAGTTTACTATATTTGACAGGTACCCGACCGGACATCATGCATGCAGTTGGAATAGTTGGAAGATTTCAGGCAAATCCGAAGGAGACTCATCTTCAGGCAGTAAAGAGAATTTTCAAATATCTTCAAGGGACTCAAAATTATGGCTTATGGTATCCTAGAGATACAGATCTTACTCTTCATGCTTATACAGATGCAGATTGGGCCGGAAGCATGGATGACAGGAAAAGCACAAGTGGTGGTGCGTTCTTTATGGGTTCCAGACTGGTATCTTGGTTCAGCAAGAAACAGAGTTCCATTGCCTTATCTACAGCTGAAGCAGAATATGTTGCTGCTGCATCTTGTTGCACCCAACTCCTTTGGATGATGCAGACTTTGCAGGATTTTCAAATCACTTGTACTCCACCAATCCCCATCTTATGTGATAATACAAGTGCAATCAGCATCTCAAAGAACCCTGTTATGCATTCAAAAACCAAGCACATACCAATCAAGTACCATTTTCTCCGGGAACAAGTGCTTGAACAGAAAGTCAAGTTGGAGTATGTTCCTTCCAAGGAACAAGTTGCTGATATTCTCACCAAACCATTGCCCAGGGACACATTTGAATACCTCAGGCAAAAGCTGGGGGTTGTTGATGCATCATCTTATTGTTGAACATCTTCTTATTGGTGGTACAAGGCTCAGGGGGAGCACATAATGCATTGTTGGCATTATGGAGAAGGAGATCTTGGAAATAGCTGCAATATGTCTCTATCTCTTTCATGGTGGATTTCTGGTTATTTGTTGCAGATCTGGAGGAGCATGAGCTAAGGGGGAGCATACCCTTTGCCCTTGATGTCAAAGGGGGAGAATGAAGCTGAAGCTTGTAAGGTTGAGGTTGCCAGGTTGAGGTTGCCATCAAGTCTAAAGGGGGAGATTGTTGGCATTATGTTATCTGGTATGACTGTATGTTACAGATGTTGTACTTGATGGCAACTCCAGTGGTAAGGCTCCCAGTTTGTTGAAAAATTAAGAAGGACGCAGGCAATCGGTTCAGAAAGTGCGTCCCCGCAGGTATACCATGCAGAACCCGCGTCCAGGGACGCCGGCCAGCCGTTCAGGGGGTGCGTCTACCCAGTGCACACATTTCAAGGCAGAGAAAAGCACGTGGGGGTTTCTTGTGTGGTATCTAGCCGACGGTTTTATGTTTCTATGGTGTCGGCTCGTGGTATTGTTCCATGTTTTGAGGAGGAGCTTGCCTATATAAAGCAAAGGAGTTCATTTGGATTGAGCAATGGTCTAGGGTTGAATATCTTATTTGGTGAGATCTAGTCCAGATCTAAGAGGGCGAATCTTCTAATGGACTGCGATCTCTATGGCGCATGATCAGATCTGTAGATCTGACTGTTTGGGTTTGTCCTGAAGCCTTCATATCATTTATATTTAAAGGGTCGCAGGTTCAGTGAAGGGAAAGTGCGCCGGGACGCAGGTACTATAAAGGGCAAGTGCGCCGAGATGCAGCACAGTAGAGAGATACCTGCGTGGGGACGCAGGGCGATCAAGGTTCAGGTGCGTCTCTGAAGCAGAAGGACGCGGCGCGATAGTGTTTTCAGGTGCGTCTCTGTAGCGAAAGACGCGGCGCGATAGTATCTTTGGGTGCATCCCTGAAGCAACAGAACGCAGAGCAGTCAAAGGAACAGTGCGTGGGCACGCAGCGGAGCAGAAGGATATCTGCGTGTGGACGCAGAGTAGCAGAAGGTTAACGGCGTCTGGTCGCAGGCCACAGAAAGAAAATCTGCGTCTCTGTTTTAAGATGTTCTGTTGATTGAATTTCTCTATTGATAAGGTGTTCTGGGTTAGTTCTGTTGTTGCTGATCTGATATCTGTAGTGATCTATATCTGTTATGTACTTGTTGATCATCTGATGCTTTATGAAAAGAAGTAGGGGGTTGTAGCTCCCTTCCAGGAGTAGACTGGAAAACGAGAGAGAGAGAGAGTTGTAGCTCTCTGCAGGTTGCAGCCTGCGTACTGGTAAAGGACTGCACCAGTACAAGATCATTGTAAAAGAAGTTTCTAAATTGAAAGAAGATAGAGACATATTGCAGCAGGTGGTTTTCACCCACATTGGGTTTCCACCTTACATCTTGTGTTCTTTGGTGTGACTATCTGTTTTTCATGCTCATTATTTTATGGTACTGACATGCTAAAATAATTCAAAGATCAAATAAGGAAGATTTATTAAATTGCTAGATAATACTGATTCACCCCCCCTCTCAGTATTATTTCCAACAGATAACTGGTATTCCATAGTGTTGACCCATATAAAGAAGGTATCCTCACACTCATTACAATTTACTTTTCGAAATAAATATCATCCTTCTTTGACATACTAAGAGGGACCAACCTCTCCTATTGTTTCTTGTCTTGGCCAATGTTTCCTTTTAGCTTTTGAAGAAATAAGATCTATCCTAACAACCAATTTGTCATTTTCTTTCGATGATATGTGCCTCCATAAAGAAGATGAATTTTTTTTAAATATAGTCATGGGATCTAGTAAGCAGGAAACCTTAAGATGCTCCCAATATGTGAGCTCATAAAACGTACATGTCCTTTTCATCCTAATGGGAAATTTCACAAAAAATGTGTTGAATAATTGTATATCATCAACCATAGGCTTCCCATTTGAATTGAACATTTCTGTAAACGAATTATCCTTCTCTCTCTAATATGCTCTAAGCCATTCAACTGGTGTCATTCTTGTAAGTGTTTGGGTTCTCTCTGGTTTTCCATTGAAAGTGGATGTTGCTCTTTTGTAACAGTGTTCTTTTTGTAGGAATACCTTGGAGAATTCATACATTTCTTTTTGTAGGTTGTCGGACCACCTAGCCTTCAGATAAGTTGGAGAACATTTACATCTATGATACCCTTTTGTTACAGGACCAATGAAATTATTGTATACATGGAAAGTTAGCAATCATGAGGATTATAAAAATCATAACAAATTAAATTAATATGCAAAACAATATCATTATGTATATAAAAAATCAATAAAAATGAAATTTACGAAAGCAATGGATCTTGATACATCATACGTCATGTATCCCTTCCCATAAATTATTCAATTAATCCACTAAGGGTTGTAAGTAGACATCCATATTCTTCATTTGTCTTCTACTAGGGACTATGAAATACAGAATAAGATATTCATTCTTAATAGATAAACATGGGTGGGATATTGTTATTGATCGCTACTACAGGCCAAACAAAGTAGTTGTTGTTTTGGAGGGAATATGGATTGACACCTAAGCTTTAAAAATTTTACTTCGTCATTGAAATTTTGAGACCATCTATCATTTATATGCCTCATGTCTATTGAATCTATGGGATTCTCACAACTCCTATCTCACTTGTATGTGAGGCATGCCATCCCTGCAACATAGCTAATTCTTTGCAACAAAAGAGCCTTTCAATTTTTGGGATTATAGGCATGTGCCTCAATATCGTATGAGTAGAACCATGTGATTTACTCATTTTTCTTTATTTATAGTACCTACCATGCCCACATTTCAGTACTATCTGTTTGTCTGCACATTATCCTCTATATAGAATACAATCATTTAGACATGCATGATATGTTACGTACCCAACACCAAACATTTTAAACAACTTATTTGCCTCTCGGAGGTACTTGAAAATAAATTATCGCTCAAAATAACATTACCTATGAATAACTTGCAGTTGGTGGGCAATATAATTTTACAATGAAACTATTGAATGTTCATAAAACCGACCATTTTTAATGTTGATTATGTTACAAGATTTCTCAAAATATAAGGGACTTGATCGATCGTGAGTTTTAATTACGCCAATATTACGGAGAAACATTTATTCGACATGCCAAACCTTTCTTTCATGTTGTATAGTAAAATCATTGTCCCTGGTTGAGTGGACATTGACTTGTCGCTAGGTCCAAAGAGAGGGGTGGTGGAAGCAAATTTCAATATTTCAAATAAGGTATCATCCCCTAGCTCATAATTTTGCAATGCATATAACAACATTACCTACATTGAATTCATATCCCATAAGTAATCATCCATACCAACCACTATTTGATTGTCTCCATTTCCAACTAGTAATGACAAACTATTATTGTTGTAGTCATTCCTAATTAGTTAGTCTGGATGTAGTGGGAATTGAATAGGTGGTTGATTCAACCATTCTTTGTCTGATTCATCTCTAAGTCTTTCTATTAATGAAACATTTTCTCGATTTGACATTGTAGTGGGGTGCACTTGAAGAAGGTAGGTGGGTCGTTCATCATCATTAAAATCCTAATTTCAAAAAATATAGAACATTAGTACATCAATGATATTAGTAAGAACATAAATGAAACTGGTTTGTTGAAATTACATTATACCAAACAACTTTTACCATACTTGATCCAGGATTGCAACTAGAAGAGGCCATGTTCCAATTGGCAGGGTGAAACAACTATCCAATTTCATCTACCAACTAATTGCGATATGTTAATCCTAATAAGAGCTTATGTAGTTTTTGAAAAGAAGGAATATTTTCTAGATCCCAATTCGACTTTGAATGAGATCCTCCAAATTTGGATACATTTTTATTCAAATTGACATGGATTAAAAAAAAATCAATTAGATAACCAAAATATAAATAAAATCTAAACTTACTGGAGATGGAAAGTGAGAAATCCATGAAGGACTTTCATAACAAATATGGAATGAGTTGGTATTTGAAGAATTGGTCATTTTATATTACGAGATTTTGTCATTTCATTTTAGAAAAATCATAAATAAAATTTTGTGTGCATATCGAATATTAATTACGAGAACCATATAACCACACTCTAAATTTCAATATAGTTTTCAAACCATTTCTCAAGAATAAGGTGACTTTAAGTGGAAAATGCATAAGTACTATGAACTACAATAATTCATGTGGATACATCCTAAAGGAATATTTGAGATGAATGTTCCATTTTATGTGAAAATAAAATTTCAGATAGATTTTAAACTCTATCGATGCTCTTATCAAGACTAACTGCACCGATGTGTTTAAATAATAACCACATAGGGTTGTTAAAATAATAAACGTAACATTTTCCGACATTTCAAAAACAAAAAATTATTCTATCATATTGGTACTCTTGTAAGAAACAACATCGATGCATTTGAGTAAATACATCATTGATTTGCACATGTTTCCAGGATGTCGAAATAAAAACGAATTCTACCATGTCGGTGCTATTATAAAAAATTACAACATCAGTGCATTTAAGTACAAACTACATTGTTTCATTAAAATATTAACCATGTCGTTTCAGTATTTTGAAAGAAAAAATATATATATTATATCATGTCATTGCATTTAGAAATTTTGGAACCTCAACAATTTCGGAGTGCTTTACTTGTAAATGCAGCGGTGCTTTTTACTATCAAATGCAACAATGTTCAGATTATGTGAAAAAAAAGTGTGTGTGTGTGTGTGTTTTTTTTTTTTTTTTTTAAATCAATAAATGAGTGGAAATTGATTTTTCGAAATCTAATTTCATAAAGTGTTTTAAATAGAAAAAAATTATTCATTATTTCATTATTTTTCCCAAAATTTCAAGGAAGTCATTTGTAAGAGAAGCATATTGGGAGAATTATGCAATAGCATAGTACTTTTGAGAAACAAAAAGATTTAGACGATCAGTTGAAAGGTATGGTGATTCACTCAAAACCCTGCATAACAAATTTTTTAAATTTTATTGTTGATTTTACTAATACAATTTTTTTACAATTTCTATTAGGGTTTAATTAAAAGAGAGATCATTTGTAAGAGAGACATAATAAAAGCACTATGGAGTAGAAAAATATTGTAGAACTGTAAAAGGATCACAATTTATAAGGTACGGTGATTCACTCAAAACCGTGCATAGAATTTTTGTTTTAATTTTACTATTGATTTTAATTTTATTTTTTTTTGCAATTTCTATTATATATATTAAAATTTGAAAAAAATAAATTAATAAACCATGCATTACAAAACATTTACTATTTATTTTACTAGTAAAAAATTTTACGACCTCTGTTCATAGTTAGATACAATTTAAATCCAGGAAAAAAAGAACAAAAATATTCAATACTTACCTTAAATCCTTACTTCTTCTTGCTCATGTGATTAAAAAATTTCACCTTGGGGTTTAACTCCCTCTACCATCTCACAATTAGGGTTTTCCATTTTAGGCATTTTAGATTTAATGGATATGTGTACTTACTATATATAGGGAGTTTGACATGTAAACTAGGGGAGTCACTTATTGAATTAGATGCAGAACTTGTCGTCCATGTTCGTTATTTAAAATAATGGTGTATGTTTCATCATGCATGATGTGTAATATAAGGCATCGATGTTGGTGGTTCTTCTATTGTTACATATCATACCGAATCATATCAGCCATGTTCAGTTCGTTTGTGAGTGTGACCGGTGTGATATACCGCACTAGCTCACCTCTGCCAAATAGGAATATTAAGTGACTTGTATTTATTTTTTTATGGATCCATTTTTTACTGTGATGGTGGAACTTTTATCATTACAAATCAAACTTTCATAATTTAAAATTATTTAAAAAATTTAATTTTCATTGTCGGCACTGAACAGTTAAACACCAGGTGTGTTTAATAGATTAAATGCACCCGTGCATTTATTCAAATAATTGCACTACCTACCAAAGCTCTTTTTGGCTAAAAAATATTTTATTTGTGTGTAAACTATATTTAATGGCTTCCGTATTGAATGGTATAGGTTTTATATTCATAAAAAACTTTTGACAAGTTGTTAAGTAAAAAATATACTACTTAGCATAATGATAACACATCTAAAAATGTAGAAATGACAAGTTCTTTGTAAATTCTTAAAAAAATTAATATGTTTGAAATATACGTAAGTTTAACTAATATGTATTGGTTAATTTGTGCCATGCTAAGCCACAAAATGAATAAGGTTAATAATATTATATCTAATCTAAGTGCAGAAGAGCGTAAAAGGCTGATAGAAAAATTACAAAAGGATAAAATCACGTGGATGAAAAAATATTATTCAATATGAGTTTTTTTTCTTCAATTTTCATTAATAATATAATTAATAATAATAGATAACATGTTTCAAACAATCTATTAATTCAAAAATGTTTAATATTCTACAGGGAGAAACAATGAAGAAAAAGAGCAATGCCATTCTAAGAAAAGAAAATTTATTAAACATGTAAATGACAATGATGTGGTCCTTAGCTCATATGAAATTGTGTTGAAGGTTAATGAAGGGGTTGGGGGGGGGCAGATTTTTTAGGTCTATAGTGGAATGAACATATACACATACTTTCCACTTCAAATACAAAACTCAATCCAATTATTACAAGAACCAAATTATATCTAAACTAGAGGAAGTGTTTCCACAACAATGGTCAATGAGACTTGTGAGACTTGCAATAGAAAAAACATACAACAAAAAAAAAGAATCATTCAAAAGGTAATATTCTTAATTAAAATGATTTTTTAGAATTATATGTATATATGACTACAGGCCATTCATTTATTAATATCAATTTCATTATATTTAGTCATATATTAATATAAAAAATATTTTATTACATTTTTGAGGAATATTATGAAAATCCTAAAGGATCAACGAGCTAATATGCAAAACATGCCAGTAAGAATGTCCAAAAAAGTGTACAAGGAGATGGTCAAAGAAATGGACATATTTGCATCATGGAAGGAACCATCTCAACAACAACATGCTTCAAATGTGTGTAGTAATTATTGAATTTTTACATATCAAAAAATAATTTAGCATTAAATATTAATTTTCAAGTATTTTCTTGCAGCAAAAAAAATGGAACTCATCCAACACATAAAATAGGATAACGAGGAAGAAAAGGGTTGATATTAAAGTTTGTGAATAATTTTTAATATTTCCTTATAACAAAACAAGGTTTCATTTTTCTATATTTTAAGTTATTTTACAACAACAATCCTTGAATTTATTCAAATAGGTGCTAACATACAAAGAAGGGCCATCAAAAGAATTGATTGACATTGGGTTAAGTATGGGTTGTCAGTATATGTTGGCATATAAAAAATTAATTAAGGAATTTGTAAGTTTCTATTTTGTTTTACTTCTCTATGTTTATAATTAATAGAAGAAAAAAATCCTTTATATTAAATCTATGATTTGTGATAGGGTATAAAACATTAAGGAAACAAAGTATGAAAGTACAAAAACACAAGAGTTGTTGCAACAAGGCATGAGACTTGGTCCTAAAACAATGTGTATAGTTCATGAGTCAGTTCTTGCTTTGGCACACCATTATTTGATTTACATTGATGTATATTATTTATTTCAATTTTAATTATTCTCATTAATGTACAGACACTCATTACACATTATTTTTATGTTTGTATATGCAACATGATCAATACAATGAAAACAATCGATGCAATCAACTAAACATTCGTCCAAATAACCCATGTCAAAGAAGTAGCTCGAGCACTAATAAAAGTTCTATTAGAGAATAATGATCTATTTAGATTTCAAAGCAAGTTGTATTTTTTAAATCATCTTATGTGAAAATCAAACATTTTGTTTAATGCAATGAACATAATTTTCAACCTGAAAGACAAGAGGTTACCAATAACTATCCCATTTCATATGAAAAAAAAGCCTCTTACTAAGATATAATTAAATACATTTTAATTATTCTATTTCTTTATCGAATGTCATTTCAAGATGTTACACCATTGATTAAATATATGGATGATTAAATATTATGATGAAGAGATGTGAAATACGATGATATAACAAATTAATTAAAACATCATATACAAATTCACTAATCAAAATTTAATTTATATGAATACCATTATAAGATATTGGTTTTTTAATGAATAACGGATTTAAAAAATCACAATAATTGCATTGTCATAGGCTGAGATCTCTAAAAAAGAGAAAGTCTCATTTAAAATATTGGTGCATCTATAACATGAACACACATGAGTGAGTTATTTTATCTAAAAGAACTGTTACTTCAATATTTGTTTTGCATGGTTAGTGGGTTTTCTGAAAAATGACAACACCTGGGTGTTATATTTTTAAAGCATTGGTGTTGTTTTCATTTAATTTCCAAGTGGATTGTAATCCTTAAAGCACCAGTGCTTTCATATAAATAACATCCCGATGCTACAAAATAGTATTTCCAGCCCTTGTCCATTATTAAAAGTAACAACACTGGTGCCTTTGTATTCTTAGCACCTTGGGGATTTTATGCAAGTCATATGCATTAGCGCAATGAGTTTAAATTAAAACGTAGGGTCTCAAATATTTATTTGTTGGACCCGATGTCATTCATTAAAATAACACCCTAAGGAATTTTGTTATTGTATAAGCACTAGGGCAGTGTACATTTCAGTAACCAATGTTATTTGTATTCAATGCCTTGAGGCTTTTGGTTATGTGTATATCACTTATGCTTTTATTTATTTAGTGCACTGATGTTATTGTTTCCATGGAGTGCATTGCTAAAAAAAACATCTGCTAAAACCTCTGTTTTACCAAATGCTTTCAATTGGCATGAAGTTTCATTATCACCTCTGCTAAAACATCCTCTACCACAAACAAATGTTGTAGAGGAGGTTTTCATTGACAATTTTTCCCAATTTTATAACACTAAAAACCTCCATTATAACCTCCACTAGAAGGTATTTTCCTTGTACTTCCACATAAGTCTATGTAAACAAGTTATAGTGGCTTGGTGGATGAATTTTCCTTGTTTTTGAAAGGCACTCGAATTTTCTTGCATGACTTATAAATTGTACTACTTGGAATAGAATTTTTTGGAAAATCCATGACAACTCCCTTTCTACTAAGCTTTAGAGTATGGTTGGAATTAAAGTGTCCCAATCTTCTATGCCATAACAAGATCTCATCAAGATTCCCCAAATAATAGTTATCATTTTCTTCCTTGAGTATGTACACATTATTTGAGGTTATCACTCGTGCTTCTATTATTTTCCCTATGCTTTCTGACTTAATGGCACATCCTTTGGAATGAAAGGCAAGTTCATACACTTGGTCACACATTTTGATTACAATTAATATATTTGTCTTAAGCCCATATAAGAGAACAACATTTTAAGATTTACCCCTTCCATTGTATAAGCTCACTATTCCTTTTCCTCTGATATTTATTGGGGTATCATTTCCAAATGTGATACTTCCTATCCTATTTTCATTTAGTGAGAATAATTTTCTTCTATCAATGGTCATATTCTTAGAGCATCCACGATCCACATACTAGTGGCTCCCCTAGTTTTGGGCATATCAAACAATGCAACACTCTACTTTTGTTTCTTCCTTTCTCTTCCTCTAGGTAATGGGTTATTCTTTTGTTTGTTTAATATAAGAACTAATCTAAATTGTTTGGTTCTACACATGGAAACTTTATGTAAAAGATTATGATAGTTATAGAATTCAACATCATCAAACAAGGGATAAAAATTATTGTTTTTTCTCAGATTGTTTCTATGAGATTTTACAAATCCTCTATCTCTATTTGACTAATAAGGCTCATTTATTCTCTTTCTTATTAAATTGTTTCCAAGATATTCTTTACAGTATGCAACTTTATGTCCAAAATTTGTATGAGAAAAAAAATAACCATTGTAAATATTTTGGTACCCGAGAGAAAATTTCCTTTGAGGGTGTGATATGCTAATTCTTGGATGACTTTCACTTAGAGAGGAATGAGGCATTTGTAGGTTTTTATCTTGTTCTTTGTGGTTGTTTGAATTGTCGCTATGAATTTTCCATCACTTCTACTGAGTTGTATTCTGTTATGTTCCTTTCATTGAAACTATTATTTCTTTCACTTGATTTGTTTCATTGTTTGAATGGTTGTTGTAAACTTTCCCTTGATGTTGCTTATTTTTGTTCGCTATGTTATTGGTGGATCCTTTCATTGCTTCAACATTCTTGATTAGTTATTTCTCTTTATCTTTCTTCATGCTAAATTCTAATTTATATCCCATACTAATTTTGATAATAGTAGAGCTTTGACTACTCAAAACCTCATCTAGCTTGCTAGATGCTTTAATACAAATTAAATTCTAGTTCAATTGACCCCCATATTTTTCTGATTCCTTTACGAGGGAGACAATTTCTTCTTCTCATTTTTTACACCCCTTTCTCATCTCTTTCAGTTTTTTTAATAGGGTATTTTCAACTTTCGTTTCTTCTTCTAACTCAACTTTTAGAAGAAGTGATAAATCTTTGAATTTATCATTTTCTTATTTAAACATTTTCAGCATCCCCTTATGCTTTTTATTATTTTTCCTTAGCCTTTGAATTTCTACTAAGGTAGTAATTGGTTTACCCTCTAGTTCTACTTCATCATCCTATTCATCAAACTATTTGTTTCCCTCGTCTAAAGTTTCCAAATCCATAAGCATAAAATCCTTTGTTATTTCTTCATCAGAGGATTGCTCATCTTAATGTTCTGAGGATTTTCTATCTTATTGAGTATAGAAACTCTTCTTTTTGAGAGGAGATTCGTTGAAGAAATCCAAGGGTTGAAACACCTTCTTGAAGTGGTAACCCTAATTATTCAACATCATTATCTTGTTCTCTTTGTTCAATGTTTCATGGTTCTCTTTCCCTCCCTTCCTACTGGAGAAATGTCAAGTCTACGCTAAAATTCTACCAAGAGGTTTCCTTAATTTCTGGAATCTATATTTTTAGATGATATGCATAAGTGTCTCTTGCCTATATCTCATTGCGCTGGAAACCTCAGATGTTGTCATCTAGATTCCATTTTTTTTCATATTCATGGAATTTTCAACATTTGTCTACCTAGAGTTAAGAAAACGGTCAGGGTTTGTTCATTTTCCATTTATTTGTTTTCTTTTCCTTTTTTTTTAACTTCAAGCTCGTGTAATTCAGGATTACATGGTAAATATAATTTATTTTTTAGTCTCTTGTGTTCTGTATATATTTACGGAAATGGCTTGTGATTGTTTCTACTTGCCTTAAATTTTGGGTTCTTAAGTTCACTACTCTCGAGTATGTAGAGCTCTACCTCCACCAATATCATCTCCATATTCCAGGATGAACCCTTGCCCAATTTTTTACTCAAAGGCATATCTTGTTATTGGAATCATAAGTTGGGTTCTCTCACTTTATAAATATTTTTAGTTTGGTATACTAATTTTTCACCTAATCTACCACATACTTGTGCCTTGGCTTGATGTTTGCATGACAAGGTTTAGTAGGAATTTGGGTAATTTCCAGATGCACCACTTATGGTTCTAAGAGTTAGGTTATTGGCTTTACCATGACTTTTTTTTACCTCTTTCTCCTCATTTTTTTTTTGAAGAATAGCACTACACCATTCTCATACCAAAGTATTTTGGTTGTTTTTGGTACAAGGAAAGAAAATAAGCGATGAAGTTCACTAACATTTTTACTCTCTTCCCTATATCCTACTCATTTCTGGTCGATACATGTTTCTCTTTTAATTTTTCAGCTTACTCGACTCCTCCCATGATTTTTGTTCCTGGAAAACTTGTTCCAACCGGATATAAAACTTGGTTATAGTTTTTCTATAAAAGGACTATGTTGTCAATTCCTGTTATATCCTACATAACACGCATACTATGGGAAACATGGTCATATTTTATTTTAATTCATTTATTTAACTAGTTCTTACTTCCGATCCTCACCCCCATCCAACCCTTTTGTTAAGGATTTATGGTATGCTTATGGTGATGATTCCATCCACAGTGAGCACGAACCGAGTCTAGTATTCTCTAGATTGTATAAGTGGTATAGCTTCCTGAATTGACTGACATGTTTATATTTACCCCTTGACCCTTCTCTACAAATTTCTCTATGATGTACATAGGTTGCTTTCAACGAGGGATAAATCAACTCGAACATCTTCGTACTTTGTGTCTAGTGCTCTCCTTTGGGAATTTCATTCGTTTGATGCGACCTTGTATATCAAATAGCAAGAGTTTATAAATTTCAAAAGAGGTATTTTAATTTGGTCTTGCCAAGGGACTAGAATCCATTGGTTCCTACTTATCACTACCAAAACTTGAGAGGGTTACTGATTGTGGTTTTTAAATGTGACAAATATTGTATTCTTCATTAGAATCCCAAACAATTGTAGATATGTTTATCTTCTATTCAGAGTAATTTATCATGACATAAACTATCTATTGCATGTATATATAATTTCTAACATCAGCATATATAATAACATAAAATAATATTTATTGTATACGCATTAACATTAAAATCATTGGAATTCAACACACAGTGTCTTCCCATTCTGCAACTACTAGTTCACACATTCAATCAATCTTGCAATATACACATGCACAAAATATGCATATAAACAGAAATCATAATTTATAGCCATGTACCAACTAGAAAAATGCTTAGGAGAACCACCTTTCACCCAAACATGAACTGTCGACACCAATTCCCCCTGAGCTAAGACATCATTGTCATGGAATCGAAAACCTCCCTTGATTCCACATAATGTATTATATACATTACTTCCCTACCATATTTTTCCTTAGCAGCGTCCCCCATTTCATGGGTTTGCCAACCCATTAAACTAGTTTTTTTGTTTGTTTTTTCTTCGAAAAAGGGATTTCCTCTTTTTTTTTAAATACTTCCTTTCTCTCCCATGATGCTTTATTCCACCTTTACTTATTGTTTTTCTACAACTGAGGGATTTAATATATTTTCTCTCCCACGATATTAAATCTTATTGGTCAAATCCCAGGGATTTTAAGGAGGTTTTTAAGGGAAGATTATTTTTTTCTTGTTTTCGATCTCATATACCCATTGGTTTCCAAATCCTATTAAGAATCTCTTAAATCTAGTGTTTCTTTCCTAAGTAATTTCCTTATTTTATTTTGATTAATAAAATTCATTTATTACATCATAATACTTTATTTTTCACCCTAATTCAAATCCATCATGGATTTCTAGCCAACACGTCTAAAAGTAGTTCACTCTCAAAGCAAAAGGATATTTACATAGAAACACAGGTGTATAATATCTTCCCCACCTTTTAAATTCACATTGTCCTCGATGTTTATTGTTCATTTGTATCATTCCTAAAACAAAGTTGGGTAAGATTCTTTCATTGCATCCTCTCACTCGCAAGTAGCCTCCTCAGGTGTAAAATGCCTCCATTGTACCTTAACCTGAGCGATGACTCAATTCTGGAGAAATACCTCTTTTGGATCTAAAATGTGGAGTGGCTCTGGCATGAAATCTCCTTCGAGTTCCACTTGTATCAAATTCCAGTTAATTACATGATAATTACCATGGAAATAATTTTTTAATAGAGACACATGAAAAAGATTATGCACTTTAATATGGCCGGGCAAAGCCAATTGATATGCTACCAAACCAATTCTATACAGGATTTCAAAAGTCCCACAAAATCGTGGTGCCAACTTTTAATAGGTCAGAGTTCTTAAGGTAATTTTCCTTGGTTTTATTCTTAAGTAAACATGATCTCTAATCTTAAATTATTTATTAATTCTCTTCTTGTTCACATAACATTTCTATCTCTCTTGTGCCGTTTTGATGTTCCTCCTAATATTTCATACCATCTATTCGATGTCTTGCAAGGCATAGGGTCCTAATGTCTATCTATCCTCTCGTTGACTCCAAACGAGAGGTGTATGACATTTTCTGCCATACAAAGCTTCAAAACGAATCATTTTTGTTGAACTTTACTAGTTTTTGTTGTAGGAAAATTCTACTAAATGCAGAAAATCCTCCCATTTTGTGGGCCTATCCATGACGTACATTCTCAACATGTCTTCCAGAATTTGATTGGTTCTCTCTGTCTGTCCATCCGTTTGAGGGTGATATGAGGTGCTGAAATTTAGTTCAGTTGAAATGCCTCCAAACATAGCTTTCCAAAAGTTGGAGGTAAACTTAGCATCCTTGTCTGAAAATACCATCTTTGGCACTCAATGTAGTCAAAAATTTTCCTTCATGAATATATTGGCAATGTGTGTTATTCCATAAGTAGATTGCACTGGTATGAAATTTTCTTCTTTACTTAAGGTGTCCACCACGCCCATAATGGAGTCATGTTATCATTTTGTCTTTGGTAATCCTACAATAAAATCTAATGAAATCACTTCCCATTTCCATTTAGGAATGGGCAGTGGGTTCAGCAAACCAACAGAATGTTAGTGTTCCACCGTTACTTGTTGACATTCTAGACATTTTTCTAAATATTCTGCCACCTCCTTTTACATGCCCGACCAAAAACATCCTTCCTTGTTGTTGTTATCATATTTTGGTATGTGTGATGGCCTATATATGGTTTATTCGGATATTCATCTAGTATCATTTGTTTTAAATACCTCACATTGGGAACATACAATCTATTTCTATAGCTTAGCATTTTTTCAAAATTCTCAGCATATCCTTGAATTTCTATTTGCCACAATTTCTAATGAATTTCCAGGCATTTTTTATCTATTTGTATTGAATTTTTAATCTTATCTACAAAATTTGTACTAATAATGCGAATAGATACTCCCACTAAATCATGCACATGTATTTTTAAGGCATAAGCTGCTTTTTTTTCCTTTCCTTTTATGTGTTTAATATCAAACTCAAACTCATTGAGGAAATCCAACCACCATTCTTGTTTAGCATTTAGATCCGGTTGGCTAAGAAATTATTTCAGGGTGATATGATATGTCACCAGAGTGAATTTCTTTCCTAAGAGGTAATGTCTCCACATCTTTATAGCATGTGCTACTACATCCAGCTACAAGTCATATACAACATAATTCTTTTCACTTGTTTTTAGCTTCCGAGACTCATAGCCTGCTAATGAATCTTCTTGCATCAAAACTCCCCCAAGCCCTTCTGAAAAAGCATCATTGCAAATAATGAATTCTTTATTTAGATCTACAATTTTCAGTATAGGAGATACTATCAATAATTCTTTCAATTTGTCAAAAAATTCCTGATATTTTTTTGTCCACTCAAATTTTATTTCCTCATTCAGTAAGGATGTAATAGGATAAGACAATTTAGATAATACTTATATAAAGTTTCAATAATATCACATGATTCCATTAAATGAGTGGGTGACTCACATATCCTTAGGTATCGGCCAATATAAAATACCCCTAACCTTCTCAAGATCAATAGCTAGTCCATCCTTTCAAATTACATGACCTAAATACTATTTTCTTTCTTTGTAGAACCCTCATTTGCTACATTTCACATATAGTTGATTTTCTCTTAAAGTTTGTGGCACTAATTTAAGATGTTCTTTGTGCTCTTCTTCATTCTTGGAATACACTAAAATATCGTCTATAAACACCAACACAAATTTATCAAGGTACTTATGGAGTACATTGTTCATTAAACACACAAAGGTTGTTGGTGCATTAGTAAGACCAAAGGTGACACTACAAACTCGTAGTGACCATATCTAGTCTAGAATTTGTCTTATGAATATCTTCCTCTTCTATCCACCACCGGTGGCAACTGGTTCTTAAATCAATCTTTGAAAATATGGTTTCTCCCTTCACTAGATAGAAAATAATCATCATATGGGGTAAAAAATATTAATTTTTGATTGTTAAATTATTCAATTGTTGGTAATTGATGTATATTCTAAATGTTTCATCCTTTCTCTTGACAAATAATACAAGGCCTCGCCACGGTGACACACTGGGTCTAATATAAATCTTATCTAATAGTTCTTGTAATTGCATATTCACTTCTCTTATCCCAGTATACTCATTTGGTAAGGAGCTATAGATACTAGGGTGACACGTAGTACTAGATCGATAGAGAAATTTATGTCTCTGTTTGGAGGTAAACCTAGGATTTCATCTGGAAAAACATCCTGAAATTCACAAATAATTGGTAGTGTCTCTAAATTTTACTTTTATGTTTGTTGTTTATTTGTTTCTACATGCACCATGTATAACTGACACCCTTTTCTTGCACTCCTTTTTAGCTGTAAAGCTTAGATTTGTCTGACTGATATTGATTTTGGTGTACCTTGAATTAACTAGGTTTTCCCATATTGACTCGCACAACTTATTGTTCTCTCCAAATAGTTTATAATCGCTTCCTATTTCTCCAACTAGTCCATTCCTATTAACACATTATAGGACCCTAAAGGGAGAATATTTCAATTTACTTATGTGGAATAACCATTTAACTTAATGTGATGCAGAGGCATCTAGGCCTAGCCAACAATGTGATGGTGTGGTCACATGTTGTGGCTAATGAAAGTTTGGAAGAAGAATTGGTTGTTTAATTTGTACTAATTTCAAATAAATGTAAGTAGTTAATGGTTTCCTAATTCTGAATAGAATTGGGAATAATTGGCAAGTGGTCCTTCTCACGTGGAGATCAAGCCAAGCAGTTGGAATGAATAGTTAGGGTAGGATTTAATTCTTCAAATATAGTGAATTCCTTCATTTGTGGAAGGAAAACCATTAGACAGAGCATATATGTATTTTCCTGTATTTTCTGAGAAGGAGGAGAGGATTCAAGAGGGAATTGTAAGCCTACGGGCAGATTAGGAATAGAGGTGACTAATTTGTAGAACCAGGCTAGAGAGGATTGAGGAAGGACTAAATATAGTTAGAGCAGATTGCATGTGGATAGCATATGAAACATAGGTCTTTATTTGTTATAATCAGGCCCAAGGCCGAGACTCTATAATTCCCTTTGTTTTGAACAAAAATGATGTTGTGTGTATGATTTATTGAAGCATGTTGGAACTTTGTGTTGTGCTTTTGTTATTTATAGTCGGTGGAGTGGTTAATTCACTGTTCTTTATGGTTTTCGGTATCAATCACAGAGTTAATAGAACTCTGAAGTTTTCATATGAAACCCATTGTTGAATCGATTTAGTCTAAATATTGGATCACCCATATTAGATCAATAAATTTTGTTTGTGTGGTTTTAGACCTATTAGTGGAAAATTCAATTTACAGTAAGTTTTTAGTGCAAATCACTTAGCGGATCCATATAATGGATATGAAATATTATAATCGGGACTTTTGAGTCATATCGGGTCCGGACACATAATTGTATCACAAACTTGGAGTGGTGTATGATAAAGGACTGCCCCAAACCCTAGCAATATGTGATTGCTGACACATCGCATCGGCATTCGGAAGCAGAAGTGGTTAAGTGTTTAGCAGTGCGATTGCTGATAGCGATTAGCGATAATCGAATCAGACCTGGAAGTGCCAATAGTGCAGAGATTGTGATTCCCAATTGCCAATAAGGTGATTAAATCCTGACTGTCGGATCGGCCAGATCCTGATCCATGGCACTAACACATATACTTGTTTAAAAAAGGAAAAAAAGGCGTTGTTTTGGAATTTTCCAAGGATATTTCAATTCCAAAAGGAAAAGCCATATATCTTGTGGAAAAGGGTGTAAAGCGAGGTGATTGTTGGGTCATATTGATCCATATTGTGGGTTTATTATTTGAACCATTGTTTCCACCTGTGTCATTTTGGTATCAGAGCTATGTTAAAGGGAAGAAATTTCCTACGAGAAGATGTTCTTCTTATGATGATTTATGATACAGAAGGTATGAAAGTAGCAGCAGTTGAATGAATGCAAGCTTGGCACTAGATTACAAGAGTGAGAGTGTAGAAGAACTTTTGGGAAGTTCTTAAATATTGTAGCAGAACCTTATTCAATTGAGACTTGGAATGGATAGAGACAGAGGATTCCTTAAGAGTAGTGAGTGTAGCAACTGGAGAGAGAGAGCAAGATTGCTCAGTGCAAGTTCGAAGGAAAGAGGACTTGGAGACTAGGCAGAGGAGAAGCTTGGTGAGAAGATCAACTTAGAAGGAAGTTGATTGGTTGTAGGTTTAGAGGTCACACAGAAGAGAAGATGGCTATGGAAGGTCATATGGAAGGTTTCGAAGAAGGCTACAAGATCGAGGAGAAGAGTGCTCAGCCAATCCATAGGGAATGGATGAGTCAAGCAAATATTGACAAGGAAATAGATGAGATAAGAGGAAAACTCGATGTGTTAGAAATGTTGCTAGAGGAGAACTAAAGACAAGGTTGGGTCTTGAAGAGGAAGCCAATGCAGTGGCATAAGTTGCAGAGAAGGTTGTAACAAGAATAGGTAAAGTGGTTAATGAAAAACCTCGAATAAGCAGAGGCAAAAATGGAAGTTTCCATTTGTAGACCAGAACAGGGTGAAATGTTGGGTGCAGAGGATAATGAGAGATCAGTTGAAGATCTCATGGACTATTGGCATAGTTAATAACAATTCAAATATATGATGACAATGGAAGCAAATGAGGAAATGAAGCCTTGTGATTTTAATTCTCTTATTTTGTGTATGTTTGTAGGATATGCAAAGGATGATGGACAGTCTAGTAAAACTTTCACAAACAAGAATGAAGCTCTTGAGGTGAAGTATGATGGAGAATTCCTTTTAGAGGAAGAAGGTACTGATTTATTGTAGCAGAAGGAGTTCATAGATGAAATTCTATTTGGTGTGAAACAGTTAGATGAGGTTGATATAGACCAGAAGTCTAATAAAAATGCCATAGTGGTATTACAAGAAGGTAAACAAATGAATTTGTTTAATGAAGTTGACGAAAGAACATTGCAATGTGACAGTGTAGAAAATAGGATAACTAAGGAGGATTACCAGAAAGAGAAGGAAGTTGAAGATGGAAGTTGTAATGAACTGCAGTAGAGATTTCATATGGAAATAGAATTCTTGGAAAGATTGCTCAAGGAACCTGAAGGAGAAATGGAGCTTTCAGAACCTGATAAAGAAAAGGAAATGTTTACTATGCATGATAAGGATGAAATGTATTTAACATTTATAGATTTAAGTAAATGTTTAGACTCTTCAGTTAATGATGTGATTGTAGGTATGGAAGACAACATTAATAAATATGATGTTGAAATCAGAGAAATTGAGTGGAGATTATTTGAAGGTAAGATGAAAGATTAGGAACAACAAGGAAGTTATGTCCTAAGAGACGTGAAGGATACATAAGTATTAATCCAGCAAGATGAAGATGGAAGGAACCCGCAATTTAAAATAGATGATTAGCTACATGAGAGTGAATTTGAGGAAGGCATTAGATTGCAGAAGTATAGAAACTAGTAGCAAAATGAAGAATAAGAGATTAGTCTACCAGTACAAAGAAAGATAAGTAAAGACCGAAGATACAGATGGAAAATGAATAAAAGGGTCAAGTGGAAGCTATTGTCACAAAGGTGGAATGGAAAACTAATGAACGAGTTCAGGGAACTTGAACAAATTCATATTGATATGCTAGAGAAGGAGAGAGTCAAAGAAATGGAATCACAACAAAGAGGATATGCTGAAATCTAGAAGATCTATGATGGAGGTTTGGTCCTTGAAGCATCAAAAGAGGATGGAAGGTATTGTGTTTTTAAAATTGATGATTTTTGTATGTTTTCAGGTCATATAGACTTGAGGAAAGACAAGTAGTTATTGGAAACTGTTATATTAACAGGTGAAGAGATGACTACTCATAGCCATATGAAGAATAAAGAGAAAAGTTACAGTCAAGTGAAGGAAGATGTCCAGTCAGACGACATCCAAGGTATAATTCAAAAGGAGGATGGCAAAGGAATTATTGAGATCAAAGGAATGTTTGGAAAGAAAGAGATCCATTCATATGAATATGGAACAAAGAGTTTTCTCAAGAAAGTTGATGAAGCTAATACAAAGAAAATGTAGAATCTTATGAAGACCTTAGTGTTTCATAGTTTTGAAACCAATATTTTGTGTGTAGATGTAGGATACATTGAAGTAAGGAAACTATTTAATATTGTCATAAGGGAAAGAAAAAGAAAATATGTTATCAAACCAACTCACAAAAATATAGAAAAGATAGACGAATGCCTTAGAATTTAGCCTCTTCGATGGGGAAACCTCCTTTACATTACACAAATGAATAATTCTTGGATGATACAAATGATAAGATCTCCTTTCTATATATAGAAGTATAAGGGGTCATAATATAATTAGAGCCGACATAACAATAATAATGTAAGGGCACAATAATAACAATAGTGGGCTCCTATGGGGCACAATAATAACAATATGGGGACTACATGGGTACAACAATATAATAAGGGGGGTGTGCTAATAACAATAAGGGGTTACAGTAGTTGTATAGGGGCCTAACATGCCCTTCTCCTTCAAAAAGTGTTGTCCTCAATGCTTGAGTAGTTCTTGATGCTTCTGTATAAAATTCTTGTCCTTCCATGTGAAATCTTCAACAGGTAAGTTCTTCCACTTGATGAAATGTTTTGAAATTGATCAATTTCCTAGCTATCGACTTCTTGATTCCGTAAATGTTTCAGGTTCCAATATGCTTTTTATTTCCTTGTCAAGTTCTGGCAATATTGTTGGAACTGGGATATTCATAAACTTTTGAATGAGTTCCAACCATGCTTCACCATTCTTCCATTCGTATGTTCCTTTGTTTATCAAATTTGGTTGGATAATTGTACAAACCTCTACCATTTCTGCAACCATATGTTAAATTTTAATCCTTTGGGCATATGGATATGTATAAGGCTTGACATTTGGAGGAACACATACTAGAATAAAATGAATAGCATGATTATGATCATGAATACGTGGGAGACCTTTGGGAGTCTCAAATATCTTGGAATGATTGTCCAAGACTTTTTGGAGATTTGGAGAAATACATGATTTCGATGTGTAAATAGTTAGCGAACATAATTGTGCAATTACGCCTCGTTATTCTTTCTTTAGAATCTTTGTAATTCCATCAGAGTTGATTATCATTCTTGGTCTCCTTGTGATACCCCTTAATTCAGCTTCCTTTCCTTCCAAAGAAAATTTCATAAAACATTCTTGAAAATTAAAAGCTATTGTACTCAAGGATTGTAGCCATTGGACTCCTAGTATAACATCAGCACCACCCATTGGGATGGAAAACATTGAGCTATTCAATACATATTCTCCCATGGATGGCTTGATATTATGGAACTTTCCAAAGCAATTTATGTTTCCTCCACTCACAACCGTCACTTGACACTCTGGTGCTGGATCTAGGAACTAATTCAAGTCCTTGGCTATATTACAATTAATAAAATTATGGGTACTACCCGAATCAATCAACACTATTACCTTTTCCTTCTTTATATGTCCTTCTATCTTTACAGTTTTAGGAGTGGTAGTTCTGAAAAATGCATTACAAGATATGGTCGGATTAATTTCTTCTTTCTCTAGGGTTGGATCCTAGTGAGTATCCTTTTCTTTTGATGTTTCTTCATACTTTTTTTTCCTAATATTTCACTGTTTGAACCTTCTTCTTCTTGGTATGTCCTTTTATCTTAACAGTTTTGGCAGTGGTAATTACTTCCAATGCTTTACAAGATATGGTCGGATTCATTTCTTGTTGCTCGATGTGATCTTTCACTTCTTAAACATTTTTCTTCTTGATATGTCCTTCTATCTTGAGAGTTTGAGGAGTGGTAATTCTTGCCAATGCTTTACAAGATATGGTCGGATTCATTTCTTCTTTCTCTAGGGTTGGGTTCTAGTGTATATACTCTTCTTTTGATGTTTCTTGATCCTTTTCTTCCTCCTCTTCATACTCTATGTAAAATAATTTCTTCTTAGCACACTTATGACCTTTAGTGAATTTTCTATCACAATTGTAACAAAGCTCTGATACCAAATGTTATGAAACCATCTCACAAAAATATAGAAAAGATAGATGAACACCTTACAATTCAACCTGTTCTTTCTTCCAATTGCTGTGGTGTAATTCTTGTAGGTTGTGGAAGGCTAGGAGAAGAAACACTTCCGTAATTATAGTCATGAGTGGTGGGATTCCTTGTTTCCATAATTTTGCTTTCAATGTTTCTTGCCAACTCGAATGCCTCCTCCAATGAATCAAGTTCCCAAAAACGAACCTCATGTTGAATGTTATCCTTTAAAGTCCCTATGAAGACATCAATCCTTTGCTTCTCTAGAATATAATTTACCCTTCTATACAATTTTTGAAAGTCCTCAATGTGCTCTTCCATTGAACACTTTTGTTTGAGATTTATTAATTGGCTAAAGAAGCAGTTTCTCTTTGTATCCTCATAATGTGCTATCATTTCCTCCATTAAAATTGACCATGTGACAAGTGGTTTACGAGAACAAAGCCATTTATACCATAAAAATTGATTCGGTTCTAAATAATTAGATACAATACATACCTTTTGTAATAGTGGTACACCATGTAGATCAAAATATTTCTCCATTTGTAGTATCCAATTTACCGAATCCTTGCCTTCAAACTTCCTCATCTCGCTTTTTCTTGATTTTAGGAGCTCGAACTTGAAACGACTGTAACTTTGTAATTTCGGATCTTCCAGTTCTAAAATCATAACCTACAGTAGCCCTATGCGTCCTCTTTCTAATGCCACCAGTATGATCCAAATTGGATTCTCCAAGGAAGAGTTATGCCAAATCTCCCAGGTGACCTAATTATAGACTAGTTCAGTAGAGAAAACTTGTATGATGTTCCACGTGTCACTGTTTGGACCTTTCGATCTAAAAATGTATGCAAGAAACTACATTACGTCCTCTTTCTATAACTGCTAACAAAATTTCAATCTGATTCTCAGAGAGAAAGTTATGATGAGTTTCCCCAAGTCACCTATTTGGAATGTAATTTAGGAGTCTGCAAAAATACCAACTTCCTTAGATCATATCTCCACAAATATTGTGCAAAAATATCTGAAATTTGGACCTGAGGTTCAACGCAATTTTGTCTAAAATGGGTTTTTTGTTTTCTCTTCTAAAACATCGCAAAAAAAATGTTATAGCAAAAATTCCATGATGACCTATTTGGAGCAGCGAAACCCTAGAATCCAAAGGTCTGATACCAAATGTTATGAAACCAACTCAATAAAAGATAGAAAAGATAGATGAATGCCTCAGAATTCAACCTCTTTGAGGGGGAAACCTCCTTTACATTACAGAAACTAATAATTCTTGGATCATACAAATGACAAGGCCTCCTTTCTATATATAGGAGTCTAAGGGGTCATAATATAATCAGAGCTGACATAACAATAAGAATGTAAGGGCACAATAATAACAATAGTGGGCTTCTATGGGGCACAATAATAACAATATGGGGACTACATGGGTACAACAATATAATAATGGGGTTGTACTAATAACAATAAGGGGTTACACTAGTAGTATAGGGGCCTAACAAAAGAAATGATTTTTCAGAAGTTAGAAGAAGGAAATTCACATAATCTTGTGATGCAGAGGAAAGGGCAGCTGTTAAACATAGCTGTAGTGAATTATTTAGATATTAGCCAACTATTGAGGACTGAAGCCAAAGGAGAATAGCTACTGAAGATTGATATAGAAGACTTAGTGGATATTAAATAGCTATTTAAGGTTACTGACCTTGAAGAAAACCAGAGTAAAGAATTACTAAAGACAAATGTTGCAGACAATGAAGATTGTGCAGAGCTTTTGGGTGAAATTCCAAATGAGATGGAAGATTTGTGGTATGAATCAAGTCTTTTGAAGAGGAGGCAAGGAAACCAAGGAAAAAGTGATTAGGCTGTACAACCAGAACTGAATAAGAATGAAGAAGTTGTCATGGATGATAAATATGGAAAAGAAGTTGTCAGAACTATTGGCGTAATGAGGAAGCAAGGTAAAGTATTTGTGTTTATTGAATTTCCCGAATCTGATGAAGATTTATATGCAGGAACAAGAAAATGCGAAGTTAATTTGAACCAAGGAGTTGATTCTGAAGATCAGATTGAATTAATGAAGGGTGAGATATGAACATCTCATAAAGATGAAATGGTGTTGAATTTACAATATGGGAGTGTCAAACAAGAAAGGAGTTCAAGAGATGATAGTAATAGGATTACTATTGTACCACAAATAGTTATTGATGAAGAATAGGCTGAAGATGACATTTCAGAATCTGATAAATATGATGCAATAATCCTTAAGGGTGCAGAAATTAAGCTACTAAAAGAAAAGGTATTCCAAGTACCTAAGCAAGCGGGAAGAATTCTTAGTTTTTAGAAAAGTTGTGGAATTGTAGGTATACTGGAAGTTGAAGTAAAATGTGCTGAAGACATGAATGGGAAATCAGAAGAAGGAACTAGAATTATTGTAGACGATCAATGGAGAAGGCATTTGTACATTTCAGAAATGTATATGGAAAACTGTTGGCACAGGGATTATGATGTTCTTATTCAAGAACACATTCAGTTGTAGGAGAATAGCATTCATCATCCAAAAAGTGAAGTGGACAAATAAATTGATGAGTTGTAGAAACTCCTACAACAACATTCCAAAAATATAAGTAGAGGACAAAATAAGAAAGGAAGATTGTTTGGAAAGAATGGTACAAGTGAAAGAAATGAAAAACTGCAAATGAAGATGTGGGAGCCTATCATAAATTGTAATGACGAACAAACAACAGTAAGATACATGAAAAAGATAGTAGCAGATAGTGAGAGCATAGCTAATGGGGCATTGCAGCATAAAATATGGAGACCTGGAGAACAACAAACAACAACAGGAGCAACCAAGGACAGACTACCAAACCAAGTATGGGATCCAAGAGGACACAGATTAGAAGCACATGATTAGGAGATCATGATTATTTTTAACCTTAGGAGTCTAATGCAAGAGCATCTAGGCCTAGCTAGCAATGTGACAGTGTGGTCACATGTTGTGACTAATGAAAGTTTGGAAGAAGAATTGGTTGTTTAATTTGTATTAATTTCAAATAAATGTAAGTAGTTAATGTTTGCCTAATTCTGAAGAGAATTGGGAATAATTGGCAAGTGATCCTCCCTGCGTGGAGATCAAGCCAAGCAGTTGGAATGATTAGTTAGGGTAGGATTTAATTCTTCAAATATAATGAATTCCTTCATTGTGGAAGGAAAACTGTTAGACAGATGATATATGTATTTTCCCGTCTTTTCTAAGAAGGTTCAAGAGGATTCAAGAGGGAATTGTAAGCCTACTAGCAGATTAGGAATGGAGGCCACTAATTTGTAGAATTAGGACAGAGAGGATTGAGGGAGGACTTAATAGAGTGAGATCAGATTTCATGTGAATAGCATATGAAACAAAGGTCTTTCTTTGTTATAATCAGGCCCAAGGCCGAAACTCTGTAATTTCCTCTATTTTGAACAAAAATGATGTTATGTGTATGATTTATTAAAGCCTGTTGGAACTCTGTGTTGTTCTTTTGTTATTTATAGTCGGTGGAGTGGTTAATTCACTATTCTTTATGGTTTTCAGTATCAATCAGAGAGTTAATAGAACTCTAAAGTTTTCATATGAAACCAATTGTTGAATCGATTTAATCTAAGTATCGGATCACCCATATCGGGTTGATAAAGTTTGTTTGCGTGGTTTCATACCTGTTAGCGGAAAATTCCATTTACACTAAGTTTTTAGTGCAAACCTTAGAGATATGTGATTGCTGACGCATCACATCAACGTTCGGGAGCGGAAGTGGTGAAGTGTTTAGTAGTGCGATCATCGATAGCGATTAGTGATAATCACATCAGACCTCTACTAAAGGGAAGCGCTGATAATGTAGACCTTGCAACTGCCGATTGCTGATAATGTGATTAAATCCTGACCGTCTGATCAGCCAGATCCCGATCTGTGGCATTGACACATATATCTGTTTAAAAAAGGAAAAAAAGCATTGTTTTGGCATTTTCCAAGGGTATTTCAATTACGAAAGGAAAAGGCATATATCTTGTGGAAAAGGGTGTAAAGTGGGGTGATTGTTGGGTCATATTGATCCATATTGTGGGTTTATTATTTGAACCATTTTTTCCACCTACGTCATAATGGGACATTGACTTACTTGATTGGTTACCTTTCTGTTGTGTCTATTGCTAACGTTAAGAACCATGGGGTATTTAATTTTTCAGATTTTAATTGAAATTTTTTGCACAAGTTGGGGACTAATGTAACTTAAACTAGCCCCTGGATGAATTAAAACATAAATAGGTTTGTTTGAGATGGTTCCTTCAATCTTAATCATGGTATATTTATGCTCAACTCGTATGTCCCCTTGTGCGATACTTATCTTAGGAATGTTTCTGGCAACATTATTCACCATTGTTTCCTCGTAAATAAATTGAATATTTTGAATGGATCTAGGATTATGTGGCCAGTCTCTCAATAGATGTGGTTCACCACACGCCCAACACTTCAGTGGTTGTCTCTCCTTTACCCCACTAGGATTTTTATTTTTCAAGTCCACTAGTTTGGACCCAGTCTGAGAATGTGCTAGCTGATTTACATTGCCCTTGTTTTCTCCTATTTAATATAAGGAACATACTGCATAAAATTGGTAAATTTTTCCACAAAAGTGTCCATTATGAGTTTCCCCATTCATAATTCATGAAATCCCTTTTCTCTTTCATCATAACACCATTCATTTAGATATTGGGACGAGAACTATGTTTGGAATTCCTCTCAGGACAATGTCTTCTCCTCCTAGGTATGTATTATTTTGGCCTCTTCCCTCAAGAGAGTAGCTTTACCTTGCTACTAGTAAATGGCCAAATTAGCTTTTAAATTGCTCCCATACTCATACACTTGAAAATATCTGGTCAGGCTGAGGAGCTAAGCCTTTGCATCCTCTTCCTTATCCCCATCAAAAGTAGGGGGTTTTATTTTCCTAAAATCTCATTACATTTCAACCATATTTTTTCATTTATGGTTTCCTAGATAAGTCCTATTTGAATCACCTCCACTTCCAGACTTCACTCACTCCATTTCCACATTCTTCCTTATTTTTCCTATGTCTCTATTACTCTATCACTAGACTTCTTTATCAATTCTCTTATCATTATTTCCTGCTCCTCACTAGATTTTAATAGGAATTCAATGTTGTTTATGAGGTGAGCCAATTATTGTTGCGAGGTTTTGAAGATATCCATAAAGTGTGATATTTGTGTGGTACTTCAATTTCCCAGTTTGACATATAATTCCTCACCTCCGATTATAGTTTGAGGGCGGTCTTCTTCCATTCCATTTTAATTGTCTTCACTTGACTAACCTTTTATTCAAAACATAACAAGTATTATTTTTTCATGTCTTATTACTATGGTGGTTCCATCAAGCCACATTTTGAACCTAGGCTTTGATACCATCTATCATGTTCCCATTACTTTGATTATGTTTTTTAAACTATGTATACATATTGTGTGACGTGTACCATTTCATATCCTCTAAGTGTTTTACATCATGTTTATGAACCTAAAGTACCTTAAATAGTTTTGGGTAACATATGGTTTCATTTTTCTTATTACATTAACACTCGGTTTTCTAATACCTAATTTATTTTCACCCTTAAGACATAACACCATGTCGTACTAGTTATGTTATATGAGGTTAGGGTGAAAGTATAACTCTTACCTTTGGTTTGTTTATACATTTCTCTATCATATATTAACTCATAATTGGTAAAAATTATGAACCTATTCTATCCCTAACCCCGAGTCCTCTATCCCATATCATATACAAAAAATATCGCATTTCTATTTAGTGCTTACCACTATACTATTGACCCATGGTGGAAATAACTTTGTGCAATTGTTTAATGAAGGGTACATTTGGAAATTCGAGACAAAATTCCCACTTAGGGATCATCACCCAGATATAAGGCTCAACTTTCACCACATAGCCCCCTCTACATGGCCATTGCATGATCATGACATGGTAGCATGTGCTTGAGATTTCATGGATGTTGTGGATTCATTGAAGAGATCCAAGGATGGAAACACATTCCTAAAGTGCTATCCGTAATTATTTGTTATCATTATATTGTTTCATTCGTTCATTGTACGATGGTTTTCTTTCCCTCCCTTCCTATTGGATAAATATTGATTCTTTGTTAAAACGCTGCCATGAGGTTTCCAAAATTTCAGGCATATGTATTTTTTCCATGGTATGCATCATTGTCTCTTGCCTACAACTCATTGCGCTAGCAACCTGAGATGTTGGCATCTAGGTTCCTTTCTTTACCACATTTGTGGAATTTTCATTGCTGCTCTACCTCAAGTTAAGGCAAAGGTGAGGGTTTCTTCATTTTCCCTTCTATTTATTTTCATTTATTTTTTCTTCAGTTGAAGACCTTGTAATTTAGTCTTACATGGTAAATCTAATTTTTTTGGTTTCGTCTCTCGTGTTTTGTATATATTTACATATATGGCTTATGGTCTCATCAACATGACTTACATTATGGGTCCCTAATTCGAATCCTCTTGTGACTACAGATCTCACCCTCCACCATGCTCGTCTCCAGGTTCTGAAATGAACCTTTTCCCCATTTTCTGCTCAGAGGTATATCTTTGTACTGGAATTGTAACTTGGGTTTTCTTAATTTATAAATAATTTCAGTTGGTATATTAACTTTGCACTGAATCTACCACATAATTATTCCTCGGTTTGATGCTAGCATGATATAGTTCAGCAAGAATCTTGGTAATTTCTCGGTGCACCACTTATGGTTCTCAGAGTTAGGTTGGTTTCTTTAGCATGATTGTTCTATGTGCCTCTTTTTCCTCCTTGTTTGTTTGTTTTTTTTTTTTTTTTTTATTTTTTTTTTTTTTGAAGAAAACCACTATAATTTTCTCATACCAAAATCCTTTGGTTTTTTTTGGTATAAAGAAATAAAATTAGCTATGAATTTCTCTAATATGTATACTCTCTTCCCTATGCCCTGCTAATTTTTGGTCAATACATGTTTTCCTTTTCATTTTTTGGATTACTCAACTCCTCCCATGTTTTCTTTTTTGGGAAAACATGTTAAAATTTGATAGAAAATTTATTCTGGTTAATCTATAAAAGGACTTTGTTGTCAATTCTTGTTATATCCTACACAACACCCATACAGTGGGAAACATGGTCATATTTTATTTTAATTAATTAACTTAACTAGTTCCTACTTCTGATCTTCACACCAATCGAACCCTATTGTTAAGTGTTTATGGTATGCTTATGGTGATGATTCCAACCACAAAAAGGATGAACTCATTCTACTATTCTCTAGCTTGTTTAAGTGGTCTACCCTCATGAAGCAACTACCCTATTTATATTTATCCCATGACCCTCCTCTGTGCATTTTAGTGTGGTGTCCATAGGTTCCTCTACAAGATGGATAAATCAGCCTGAACATCTTCGTACTCCACCCCTAGTGCTCTCCTTTAAGAATTTCATTTGTTTTATGTGACCACGTCTATCAAATAGAAAGAGTTTATAAATGTTAAAAGAGGTATTTTAATCCTATCTCGCCAAGGGACTAGAATCCATTGGTTCCTACTTATCACTAGCAAACCTAAATAGGGTTACTAACTATTGCTTTTAAATGTGACAAATATTGATTCGAATTCTTCATCATAATCTCAAATGGTTGTAGATATATTTGTTTTTTATTTAAAGTAATTTATCATGAATGACACTATATTTTGCATGTATATATAATTTCTAATGTCGGCATATATAATCATATAAAATGATATTTATTGTATATGAATTAACATTAAAATCATCGGTATGCAACACACTGTGTCTTCCCATTCAGCAACTACTAATTCACATATTCAATCAATTTTGCAAGATACACATGCACTATATATATATATATATATATATATATATATATATATATATATATATATATATATATATATATATATATATATATATAACCAGTAATCTAAATGAACAGAAGTTGTCACACAGTATCTATGCATTTTTTTACTTCTATTTCACATATTTAATTAATTTCTCACGCTACACATGGACATAATCTACATATAAATAGAAATTATAATTTCTAATCGCGTACCACTTGGAAACCACTTGGGAGAATCACCTTCCTCCCAACCATGAACCATCACCACCAGTTTCCCCCAAGATGAGATATCATTCCCATGGAATCAAAAACCTCCCTTGATTCCAAATAATGTATTCTGTACATTATTTCCCTAGCATATTTTTCCTTAGTAGCATCCCGCTTTTCATGGGTCTACTAACCCATTGGCCTAGGTTTTTTTGTTTTTTTTTTTTGAAAAAGGCATTTCTTGCTTTTTCTTCAAATCCCACCTTTATCACCCACAACGCTTTATTCCACCCTTACTCTTTATTTTTATACAGATGAGGTATTTAATATATTTTCTCTCCCATAATATTAAACCTTATTGTTCAACTCCTAGGGATTTTTACAAATTTTTAAGGGAATTTTTTTTTCATCTCATCCACCAACTAGTTTTTGAATCCTCACAAGAATCTATTAACTCTAGAGTTTCTTTCCCAAGTTCTTTCCAAATTTTCATTTCATTAATAAAATTCATTTATCACATTATCATACTTTATTATTCCCCCAAATTCAAATCCATCATGTCTTTCTAGCCAACACATTTAAAAATAGTTAAGTCTAAAAACAAAAAGATATTTACATAGAAATAGATGGGTATTACACTAATACCTTCGCATCAAATATTGTTTAAAGAGGTCTCAATACCTTTTGAATTAAAAATGGGTCATCGATATTTTCATCAAGTCCTATGAAGGTATTAACCATTTCATCCACTCAAAGAAACAATTTCTCTATATTGTCATCCTCTTACTTTAGTTCTTCAAATTGTATTTTGTACCCTCAGAGTTTGGATTTATTTAATTTACTATTAACTTCATAACAGCTTGTCATCTTATCCTATATATATTTGACTATTATGCAATGCATGACTATAACCAACTAAAATTTAGGAAAACCACATAGGATTACATTCATTGTTTTAGCATTATTAGTGAATTCAAGCTTCTCATCTTTACTAAGTAATACATCTATATTTTTATGCCCTTTATGTATTGTGTCCAAGAAATCCAACCAAGATAAATTATGTAGGTTGTCATCCATACCTTATATAATGCTTAATGCTTTCCACTAGACATTGTGGATTTGTTGGTGGAATGTCCATCTTGGTTAGCCATTGTCTTGGATCTACCTTCAATTTGTTAGTCTGTTGTTGAAGGAATTGGTTTTGATACCAATTGTTAGAAACACAAATATTTACGTGGAAACACATAAAGAGACAAAACCCTAAAATTTATGTCTTAAAATAGTTGTAGGTTTCAACCTACTATTACATCAAATTTTCTATGACCAACCTTATGGAAGGACCTACTCCCTAATACGAAAGAAGCAACCTAATTTTCCTAGTAGATCATTGTTTCATTGTTTTTGAAACTTAGACCTTCATGCACATTTTACTCAGCATAATTTTTACATTTTTGTCACTTCTTCTCTCATAAGGCTAGATATTCTTCTACACCGCATAATCAAATCAAAAAAACAAATTTTTTCTCTCCATATAGCTCTTCTACTCAACCTATTTATGTTACTCATGAATTATTCTTTCATGCACAATCCCACATTACTATACTCACACTACTCTCACAATCTCACACAATTGCTTGAAATGTTTCTACTCATTTTCTACAAAATACATTTCTAACACTCTTACTTATTCATCCTTAATTTCTCATTAGAACATATAACATTGTTGTATTTTTCTCTTTCTCTTTTATGATTTGGCCCTTGAATTACCATTTCCATACATCCAAGGTATTTACCACTAGAAAATTTGTTTGACTGTCTCAACCATCCAAATTGATTAACTATACAAAAGAATATGTTTTTCAAGGGCGTGGGGGTTGTTGTATCTACTTTTATTTGGAATTTCTCTTAATGTGTGAATGATTTGGAATGTATTCCTAAGCTCCCTGGTGTTTATAAATATTTTGGTTTTTGCGACCTTTTCTTTGTACACAACCACAACCATAGCTCAATGGCATGGATAAGAGGCCAAGAGGCCCCTGAGCACTTACTCATATAACACCCACAATTGGGGATTGTGACCACTTCCCTTGGAGCTTAACTCAAATTATCCATTTTATTTCATTCATCAAATTTTTTGTTAGAAAATTATATATTACAGAGCAATGGAACACATAAAATATTGCAGAAATATAAACACAAAAACACATAAGACAAGAGAGACATAGATATACATGATTCACCCAGGTTTGGCTACGTCCACCCCGAACAGCCAGTCCTTCCTTTCTATTATCTGGCAAAATGAAGAGACGCAACCTGCAGCAGATCCACTGTAATATCCTTTGTTTTCTCTCACACTCTCTCCTCTCTGTTTCTCGCTCAGAGAATACACATCTATTATCACAGCCTCAAATACAATGCCCTCATACAAAGAGAGGGGGTTTCCTTTTAGGGCAAAAAACCCAAAACTAAACATAAGTTCTACCGTTAGATCATCTACCTAATGAATGGCCCAGATTGACTAGAAATCACTATACTTTTACGAGGAAATTTTACATCTTTTTTTTGGCTTCGGGGGTGATGCCCCCGAGCCCCCACCAAGGGATCGCTGGCCCTCATACCCCCCAGCTGAGGGGGGGATCGCCCCCCCCCCCCCCCCCCCCCCCCGGAACCCCGCAGTAGGGACAAGTCCCCCCTGCACCGCCCCGCATGGAGGGGTGTAAAAACTTCCTATGGTATACATCCGGCTGAAACAAAGACCTCTAAACAATCATGCTCCACACACAACAATCTCCCACTTGGAGAATGATTGTAGCAATTCCACCGCTGCTTCATTTGTTGGACAATGACTCCTCTTTGGACCTGGTTGTTTCTCATCTTCATTGCCATCCTTGAAGGCCAATTGAAACTGAGCATATTCTCAATTTCTCCCTGGTTACAACTTTTGTTAGCATATCTGCAAGATTCTGGCTACTATGTCTCTTTTCCAGCTTCAACTCTCCATCTTCCAACAATGATCGTATGAAATGGTACTTGAGATATATGTGTTTAGTCCTGGAATGAAATGTTGAGTTCTTTGCAAGATGAATGGCACTTTGGCTATCACTGTATAACATGCCCATATCATGCTCCTTACCCAATTCAACAATTTTACTGGGTTTATCATCACCCAAACGAACTTGTCCAAAATCTCCTTGAACATAGTCATGAAAGTATTTCTTATCAGGTGCGGCATGGAATGACACCCCTAAATCTACCACCCAGGAATCAGTAATATTTTCGGAAGAAAGAATCAAAGCATCTTGTAACACCTCACCTGTGACATTTGCTTCATGATTGTTTTCTTTCTGTGCATCTCCTTCTTTTCCCTTCCGAGATCTATAGTATTTCTTTAGGTGTCCTTTCTTTCCACATTTCCAGCACACTATCCCAGATCTGGACTTGGATATGACTTTACTTGATTTACTGCGATATCCCGAGCTCTTTCCTCTTTCCATTTTTCTTCCTCTAGACTCTGCACTCAAATCATTACCTGATGTCTCACTAGATCTTTTCCATCACATTTCCTCGCTAAGGATAGCACCGACAACATCATCAAACTTTAAAGTACTAGATCTAGAGACAGGGTTACTAATAGCCATTACTAAACCATTCCAACTTTCTGGCAATGAGCATAAGAATAACAGAGCTCTAACTTCATCTTCAAAGTTTACCCCTACAGAACTTAACTGACTCGTAACTGTATTAAAATCATTTAAATTATTTGCAATAGATCCACCTTCCGACATCTTCATATTAAATAATCGTTTCATAAGAAATACCTTGTTTGAGGCTGAGGGTTTTTCGTATAGTTTTAACAACGCCTGAATCAAACCCTCTGTCGTTGTTTCCTTTGAAATGTTAAAGGCGACTAACGCAGTGAGGCACAACCACATTGTTCCGAGTGCCTTTCTATCGAGAAGGTTCCATTCTTCATCTATCATAACCATTGGCTTCTTTGTTTTTCTGCTCAATGGTAGGTACAGATCTTTCTGATACAGATAATCTTCCATCTGCATCTTCCATAACGAGAAGTTTTGGCCGTTAAATTTCTCGACCCTAAACTTACCATCTTCTACCATTGCTCCCACTCGAATGAGGAACCCTTATTTCCTACAAGTTTATCAGCCAAATATACCTTCGGCTCTAATACCAGTTGTTAGAAAATTATATATTACGGACCAATGGAACACATAAAATATTGCAGAAATATAAACACAAAAATGCATAAGACAAGAGAGACACAGATATATGTGGTTCACCTAGTTTGGGCTACGTCCACCCCAAACAGCCAGTGCTTCCTTTCTATTGTCTACCAAAATGAAGAGACACAACCCACAACAGATCCGCTATAATATCCTCTATTTTCTCTCACAGTCTCGCCTCTCTATTTCTCGCTCAGAGAATACACATCTATTATCACAGCCTCAAATACAAATCCCTCATACAAAGAGAGGGGGTTTCCTTCTAGGGCAAAAAACCCTAAACTAAACATAAGTTCTATCGTCAAATCATCTACCTAATGAACGGCCTAGATTGACTAGAAATTACTATACTTTTACAAGGCAATTTTACATTTATTTTTGGCTTCGGGGGCGCTGCCCTTGAGCCCCCACCAGGGGACCGCGGGCCCCCGGACCCCCCAGCCAAGGGGGATCGCCCACCCCCCCACAGGGACCCCTGTAGGGGGGACAAGTCCCCCCGGAAACCCCCCACTTGCAAGGGTGTACAAACTTCCTGCGGTATACATCTATCTAAAACGAAGACCTCTCAACAATCATGCTCCACACACAACATTTTTTGCACCCATTAACCTGATATTATTGGATATTTGGATGGAACAACAAAACCTCAACTTGATGAACCATTCACTTTAAAATTGTTTCAAATCTCAACATATTCCCTTGATGGTTATTTTATACACTATGTATTTCTTGAAATTCCAAAATATCCAGACCATTACATTTTCCAACCTTATTTTCAGTGAATCTGAATATGGTCTAATAATAAACATGTGAACTAGTGAACTCCTAGATCACTAGGTATTCCTTAGGGCATGGAACCTAATGCCCAAAGAGAAAAAAAAAAAAAAGAATACTAGGATGCATACCTTATATCTGAATTTGGATCCTTTATTCTTTTTCATCAACTCTACAATTATGGTATGAGAAAAAATTTCCTCCCAACCATAGTCTTAGCTCCACTGTCAACCACCATTGAGCCTCAATCTATTATTTCCAAATTTACCTGTATTTTAATTAATTGTCTATATCCCCTCTTCTTATTCCACCCTTTCTTATATATATTATTTCCATCATAAATAACCCAATCCCAAGACTCTACTTGTCATAGTTACCCTTATGATCATTTTTCTTTTCTTATCTCTTGTTTTCTTTTCGTTATGTATTTATTTCTTTTACCAATTTATTTGATTTGGGGCATGAGATACTTCCACACTTAAATTAAATTCATCTTAAATTTATGCAATCCATTATTACATAATATCATTTGCCACTAATCTAGGCATCTATCACCAAGACAGTAACATCATCTACCACCAAGTTAGGCATATTTGACAAAGATATAAACATTGTATTCCACTAACGCATGCATTTTTCACCTAAATGAAACATCATATTCCACTATGGAAATAATTGTTGACCTAGAAAGGAACATCAATTACCACCAAGGTAGGCTTCTATCACCAACATAGGAAGATCATATACCACCAAGGTATGAATCTCTCACTAAGACAGATACATCATCTTTCACCAAGATAGGAATTTGTCACTAAGACCGGTACATCATCTACAACCAAGTTATGAATCTGTCACCAAGATAGCAATATTATCTACCACCAAGGTAGGAATTCTTCACCAAGATAGTAACATCATCTGCCATGACCAAGGTAGGAATCTATCACCAAGAGAAGAACATCATCTACCACCAAGCTAGGAGTCTATCACCAACAAAATAACATCATCTATAACCAAGGTTGGAATTTGTCACCTAGAATGAAACATCATCTACCACCAAGGCAAGCATCTGTCACAAAGAGAAGAGCATCATCTGTCACCTTAGCATGCCTTTTCCACTAAGGAAGGAACATCATATGCCACCAAGGTAGGCATTTTTCGTCAAGAAATGAACATCATTTTCCACCAAGGCACACATATGTCACCAAGATAGGAAGATCATCTACCACGATAGTAGGAATCAATTACCAAGATAGGAACACCATTTTCAACCAAGGGAGACATTTTTTACCAACATAGGAAGAACATCTGCCACCAAGACAAGCATATGTCCCCAACACAGGAAGATCATATGCCACTAATTGTGGCATCTATTAGCAAGATAGAAACATGATATCCCACTAAGGAAGGTATATGTCACCAAGATATGAACATTGTGTACCACCATGGTAGGCATTTATCACTAAGAGACGAACAATATCTACCACAAAGGCATGCATTTGTCACCAAGATAGGAACATCATCTTCCACTGTGATAGGCATCTATCACTAAGATAAGAACATCATATACATCTAAGGAATGCATTTTCCATTGAGATAGGAACATCATATGCCACTAAAGAAAACATCTGTCACCTAGATCGGAACATCATTTTCCACCAAGGGAGGAATCTGTCACCAGGACAACACTAACATATTTCACCAAGGAAAGAATCTATCATCAGGATAAGAACATCATCTTACACCAAGGATGGAATGTGTCACTAAGACAAGAATGTCATCTGTCACCAAGGCATGCATTTGTCACCAACACAAGAACATCATCTGCTACCAAGGCAAGCACTTGTCAACAAGACACGAACATCATATGCTACCAAGTCAAGAATATGTCACCAAGAAAAGAATATCATTGGTCACCAAGTTAGGAATTTTTGGTTGACATATAATTCATAATTTTCTCCTTCCTTATAAACTTTTCATGAATACTCTAAGACATAATAAATACTGGAAATAATAGATTTATATGTCCCCATACCATCACATTACAATTTCAAGCATTTTTTTAGAGATATATAAACATAATAAATGAATTCACATGATACCATAATATCCATAGTTTAGTATTGAGATTTGAGGCATGCGGGAAACACCTCATGTTATAGTGTACCTTCATTGGTCCTTCGACATATGGGGAACCAAATCATACGTTAACACTTATCTTATAGTGAGGAAAACCCATACTTCTCAAAACCATTCCTTTGATGATTCATTAATTTACTTCATACCATCCATCCTCAACTAAATTAGATTCCATGAGCTCATTGAATAAGTTGGCTCTGTTTTAGTCAATGTATTAAACCCACATCATGACTAGTATGAATTTCATAAATTTGTATGTCATAACAAAATACATATTTCTAGTGTTTATGTTTTTCTAACAAGAACCTGCTTCTAAAATATTCCTCAAACATTTCCCATGTAAATTGAAAAGGAGTGACATGTAATTTAGTTTCTTCATTTTTCCACCATAAAAGAGATTCTTACTTAAGAAGGCTCATTCCTATATATTTGTCAGTATTTCTAACTTAGCAAGGGTTCTAACCACTAAGTGAACTTGTGGATGGGTTTCAATTTCAATAGTTACGTAAGAATGGCTACGAAGCTTCGGAGCCATGATTACTTCTTCGGATTTCAGATAGTGGATTTGTTTCAAAGTCTAACACTTGAACATCCATTGCACTACTCCAAATTAGGGCCATTCTTTCCCTATTGTAAAAGGCTACTAAGGATGACTTGATAGAATTTTAATCTAAAGATTGTATTTCCTTCAAAATGAAATTAAAGGTGGCAAATATGAAACCATGCCAAACTAATAAAAATCTAATCACAACAATTATTTTCCATAAGTTCATACCAGTATATATGTAGCAGCTACTTAATTTACATAGTTGTAGTCATATTAAAACCCCCTTTTTTGCATGTGCATTTGTTGGATTACATCCTCGTATAACATTTATGTATTACACTTGTATTCAGTAATGCCATTAAAGTTATACCATGTTTATAAGCATAAGATTCTATGTAGAAATTATTCATTGTAAGAATATACTAATATATGCCTATAAACCCATATTCAAAAAGTGCATGGATCAAAAATTACAACCTTTAAACATTTTGAAATTTTAGTCCTTGGATACTACAAACTGTGAGATAATATATTATGTCTTACAAGATAAGGCAAGTGAATTTTTAATTTATTCGCTTACTCAGACTTGAATGGAATTTGTATTTAGGTATTTATTATAGTGCAAATAAATGAGAAAAATACCATCTGCAATGTCCATCAACAATAAAAATATATTCAAAATAGGTTTCTCATAGGTTATACCTATTACAATGGTAGCCACACCATCTCACACTATTCAACACATCTTGACAAATTTTAGGCATTGTATCATTACAATATTAGAATGTAAATGAATGGTAGAATTGACTTAAATCTTTTTCCTCCCATACTTGTCTTTTATTGCTTGTGCATCAATTCAAAATAACATATCAAAGTGATGGTGAAGAGAGAATTATAATATTAGATGAATTGTGAGAAAATAGTGATAATTTCACATTTCTTATGGCCTTAAGAGCATGATCTCATCATTCTATTTTTCCAATGGATGAGAGGTATTATAGCTCCTCATGGTAATGATCCATCAGAGTGTACCCTATGGTGGAAGCAAATATGTATATCTAACAATGTGATGGAAAAGATGAAGGAAATGTCACCATTCTTTTTATTTTCATTTAGTATTCAATTGTTTTACCACATATTTCCACATTTTTAAGAATATTTATTTTGCATCTACAACATGGGAAGAAGAAGACAATAATTTTTTTTATTTACACATCAAATCATAGACATGCTACATTAATACATAGATCTATTATATGGGAACATTTAGACATGTAGATCTATAAGACTAAGATTCCTTAGTTAAAAGTGAATCCATGGTAGTGACCAGTGGGAATTTAAAAATATAAATTGAAATCAAAGTAGGTATGTTTGTCTGAGCTCACAATTTGGTATATAAGTTCATGTAGATATTTTCGTTTCGATAGAAAATGATGTAAACAATTTTGTATATATGATCTATATATCAACGTTCTTTTTAGAAAATATGCCTAGTCAATAGAAGAGGAAGTTGTTTGCAGCTTAATCTCACCATATCTATTTTTGAATCAAATTTGAACTTAATTTCTTCTCTAAATTTTGAGTTTCAGTGTCTTTTCCTTTCTATTTATTCTATTTCACTCTAACACCACATAATTTATAATTACAAATTTCAACTCAATCAACCTCATTGCAACCCCACATCAAAAGTTAGAATAAATAAATAACATTAATCACCACATAAATTACAAGTACAGATTTCAACTCCAAAAAACCTCAATATAATGCCACATTATAATTTAAAATAAATAAGTAATTAAATAAACATATATCTCTCTAACACCACATAAATTATCATTATTCAATCTCTCATGGGATTGGGGGAATACACTTCAATTTATTTGACCTTTACAAATGGATGACCAAGATACTAAATAACCAATGGAATTTTGTAGCTAGAATTTTGTCATATGGAACTTTAAGAGGATGATATGAAATCTATGTTGAAAAATATAAGGGAAAAATGAAAATGCAAATAAGATTTCAACATCAAACATGATTTAACCCTAATAAGGCCATCAAGGATTAATGAGATGTCAATATCAAATCATGATTTAACCCTAAAATCCCCATCTTGCATGAGACTGTATCAAAGGCACCATACTGCAACTAAGCCTGCGACATAGAATGATATTGGATGTATCCAAACACTTGCTCAAACATGAACTTGGAAATGTGAAAATAAACGTGTGCTTATTTTCTAAAAACCAAAACCCAATTGTACTCATAGCTTGTCATAACTTAGAAAATGGTCCTATTGGTATGGTACATAAGATTGTGCTAGTACTATAATCAAAATAGAAGCATCCATATATGGAATTGCATTGTGACCATATTTACCAAGTTCTGATTTTCATTTGGATTTGATTTCTATTCGATACAAACAAAAAAAAAATCAATCGAAAAAATTTGAATTTGACAAAAAATCGACATTATATTATTAAAACGGGTTTGTATTTCTAGAATTCTCGTATAATTATTTATGTGTTTTTTTTTAAGGTTGGTAGGACCTTTCTATTAGTATATTTCAAAAAATGGCAGGGTACAACCATAAACTAAATGGTTAAGTGGCATCAACTTGCCTAGAGGGAAACCAGGTATGTTGGCCACCTAATGGCATGAAAAGCCATCCAAAAGTAAAATATTATAAGTCTACCAAGCCAAGCTAAATAAGTTTGAGTATCCCTATACTTCCTATATTCTAGAGAACTATAAACCTGTTGAAAAGTTTGTAATTATTGCATATAAAAGTCAAAACAAGAAGTAAAACATCAAACTACTCATCAATAGTTGAATCAACATGAGTAGGATGCTTCGCATTTGAGCCTGAAAGCTCAATTTGTGAGATGCATGAGATATGCTCATGGATGTCACTAAGGTGTCAATTCTACATTTAGAGTTGAAATTGAATCTGCTAGGAATCCTTACTGTAATCTAGGAACCTTTGGGCAGACGAAGGCGAGCAAGAAGAGATATGCTCCAAATCTTTAACTAGGAGGTTCTTCATCATCAATTACAAATGGACAGTTTTTTTATACTAAGAAGATCATCCCCAAGAGTGTCTCGGGTCATGAAACATAGTTTTCTAGTCAGCTAGGTCAATATCCATTATACCAGCTTTGTTGTTAAGCTCGGCTTCCCATTCTGCAATAAGTTGATGAACATGGTCTGAGATGCCCTCATGATAAGTGGTGGCAGCTTCATTAATTGTGCAAGAGGCTAATTTATGAGCATCGGTCTTACCAACTTGAGCGTTGGGTTCATGAACCTATGAAGAATCCTTTGGTTGCTTACTACAACCGTGAGAACCGTACGTGGAATTTTCCTTTCTATAGGCAGCACAAGCCATGGTTCTAAATTAACTGAGAGAACTGATAAAAAATTACTTGGACCCTATTAGCCAACTAGAGAAAAGCCTATATCTAGGACCAATATGCTTCCAAGGGTTACACTGGGCTAGGGGATCTTCCAAATTAACCACATATGAGGTCTATGACCTATACATAAATTGTTGCTTTCCCTATTGCGGATTGCAAAACAGAAATAAAAATAATCCTAGAGCCAAGAAACATAAGTCCAACCCTGCCATGAATGGCTGAGGGAAAAAGTTGAACCAGGTCGTACACATACTATAACCCTAAAGACTCAGGGCTTAAGCCAAGTCGTACACATACTAGAAATGACACATTGGCCCTGCCAAGAAAACACCCATGCACGATAATAGAGTTCCATAATACAAAGACAAAGCAACACAGAAAGCAAAGGTGCCCTTATATAATTCTAAAAATACCATATAATATTCCCAATAGTGCTCCTTCCAAACCAGCAATTCAAGAAATAACCATATCCCAAAGACTAACAAAAATAGATAACTATCCATGGGAGTAGGGAAACAGGGTTTAAGACTAAAAACATACTTGAGAAAAGTGGCCTGAACTACCCATGAGTACACCAACACTTGGTGAAGGACCACAAAGGACGCCTCTGCCAAGCTGCAGTGCTACTCAGACTAGATCAATTTCGAACAAGTTTTGCACACAAGAAACTTACCAACCTTACGGGCAAAAAGGCCAAAAACATTCACTCCTATTATCATGCTACCACCTTCTGGATTATCATTAATTGGAGACATGCATTAGGCTAAGACTCCACGTGCCTCGTGCATGTGGAGGGTGGTGAATTTCCTCCTTAGGACTTTCATAATAAATGACAGGTAGTGGGGGGACCATATCCATCCAGCGCGCACCCCTATTGGGCATCTCATAATTTTTTATATTAATTTTTTCGTTTTTAAATTTTATAAGTTTTTACATTTATATTATTGATGTATATATTCTATTTAGTATTTGAAAAAATAAAAACATAGCAATAAATTCATTCCCAACCTAGAGTATTGAAAAATGAAATTTATAATTTATAATTATATGAAAGCCACATCTCTAAAATAAAATTTATGTATTTTTTTAATCAAATTTTCATTGTGTTTAGGATTTTATAAAACCAAAATTTATATTTTCTTTTATAAGAAACTAAAATTTACATTTTCATTTAATACGTTTAGATAAAACCATGACATTTAACTTTTGTACATAAACCAAACAAATAAGTATGTAAAGAATAAATAAAAAAAGATTTATCGGCATAATACCGAGCATTATTAATTGATGCATTAGCACCATGGCTCCCACTAAGCTCTTTACAAAGGCTATAATTCTTGCTACATCACCTTCTATAGGAGATTTGGTTGAATTTATGAGAAT
Organism: Pinus tabuliformis; assembly: GCA_031772625.1. Lineage (NCBI taxonomy): Eukaryota > Viridiplantae > Streptophyta > Pinopsida > Pinales > Pinaceae > Pinus > Pinus tabuliformis. The sequence goes on from CM062817.1 coordinate 779,710,863, forward strand.
CTCATATCAATGAACTTTCCTCATTTGACCTAAGATTCCACAGTGGTCACGTGTGTAGTCATGTGAATATCCGATGACGGTGGGTCCCCATTGGAACACCTAAAAGCATTACAATAATTGAATTATAAATCATAGAAGAAAGAAAGAAAGAAATTAATTTAACATCCACAGGGCTAAAGATAGCCTATGGGATAACTTGCTTCTTTATTGGCTTGATGTATTCAACCCTTTTCCTGTGAATCTTCACAATAAATGCTCCCAGCTTCTTGACAAAACTCTCACTAAATAGATTATCCCAAGAGCTATCTGCCAACATATATGCATAACTTTCCCTATTGTCCTTGAAGGCCTCACATTATAAAATGAAATTCTTTTTTGTTTCCACATATTTAACTAAAAATCGACCGAATCCAACGTACTACTATATTTTCGAATTTATTTAATCGACACACCAAAATTTGGTAACTATGATTGGAACCTCATTTAGAATTATATTATTTCTTCAATTAATGGCAATGGCACAATCTTTATGGAAGCATAAAAAAAGTTATTTATGCATATTTGTACATAAGTATCTGCATCCCTTTCACCACTCCAAACGAACTTCATGAACTTCCTTACCCTCTTTGAGATTTTCCAAACCAACACATGCTAGTAGCATATTAGCAAAGGTTATATTGTTCTACGTATCTTCTAAGAATTTCCCTTATCATATTTACTGAGAGAAAGACATTTCTATAATGATTGCCATAGCTACAGAAATATTGGCTAAATAACTAGCAATCTAAATCTAATCATCAGCATTATATTGATATTAACTATATGAAATAAAAGCACTGGAGGAAAAGATAACAGTAAATTGAATCACCCTGGATAATATGCCTACTTTCTTTCAGTGATAACTTTATCTTTTCACTTGAAGTAGATACCATCTTTATAGACAATTCCAAACTTCAAATTCCTTGCAAAGTTATATATATATCTAAATCGGGTTCTTTGTGCCACGTAATCAAACCAAAGCCCCTAACTAAATACTAATGTTTGTCAAATACGTCCTCTTTTAACAAAAAAATTGTTAAAAGGAGAAGCAACAAGAGTCTTAACAAGGTAAACATGATTTTCCTTGAAAACTATTTGTTAGAATGGATTCTTCTTCACTCACACATTTAGGTATAATGTAGTGCCTCATAGAGAAAATCATCATACCAATACTAAAATATATTGTTAAATAGTGACGAAACTGCCACATAAGAGTATAAAGAACAATAGATAAATAGTCTATGGAAACCAATAAATATCCAAGATTCAGTAAAGCATTGTGAAAATTGACGAGGAGAGAAAGTCCTTTCCCAGATACTTCCAGTGTTTTATATTAGCCTATAAAAAATTTAGTACAATTTCTAGTCAATATTTTAACAATGCAAGATATGTTTTTCATTAATCAATCATTACTTTGACACCAAGAAACTTTACACATAGGCTAAAATAATTTTTTTAGTTATAATATTATATTGACAAGAAACAAGCATGAAATAAGTAAAGATCTTTGCTCATATCTAGAAAGTTGGCACTAGATCTTGAGAAACTTTGATTTGTCCCTTTTTAGGTCAACGGTATGAGTACCTATGATGTGTGCTTAAAAAATTTAGTTATAATTCATTATCCAACTTTCTGTGTTCATCATTGTCATAGCCATCATAATACTATTTGTCCAAATTCTCAATTTATTTTTTCATTCACTGGCCATCCTCTGAAAAATCCTAAACTCCACCAAAATTATCCTATTTTCACTAAGACTTGAGAATCTCCTCAATAATATGATCAATATCATTGTCACTTTCATCAAGATCATGTTTAGAATTTCAATAATTTCATCAATAACAGCCTCCCTAATAGGTCACTTATGCACAACAAGATCAATTTCATCCTGAGCATTCTTGGTGGAAGCCTGATCCCAGGAGAGTGACAAATCAACATCCCTCTTTACCACCTTTCTATCTCTAAGAAAAACAATCCATATTTTATTATTTCTATCCTTGTTTAAAATCTCAATGAAATCAGAGTCATCTAAAAATATATGTGTTTTTGATATAGTCCTCAAATTAAGGCCCACAGGAAAAATCATAAGTGTAACATTTGTAGTTTATGTTACTGTTGACGGTGTTAGACCTGCCAACATTAAGGGGATCACCCTAGTATGAAGTCGCATCTATACCTCACACCATTTTGTGTGGGAGTCCCATCCGGTATGATGGCCCATTTGCCATTGTCTTAAGGATTTGCCTCAACTCTTTATTGTCAGATCAGGAGAGTGGATTTCTTTGTCTTCGAGAAGTGAGGTTCGGGTGCTTGCTATGTGTAAGTGTACTTGTGTCAATGGTTCTTTCACTCTAAGGAGAAGATGGTGAAGGTGAGTTCTAGGTTGAAAGGGATCAGTCCCAGCTCGGCCAGCAACACACAACACAAAATGGACATAGACAGCTTGCAGTGGAGCAGTCCACTCGGATGCGAAAGTCACAACATACAAGGTAAGATAACACATACAACACTCACGGATTAGTCTAGACGAGTGTGATGGTGGTTACAATAAGGTTCATGTGAAAGGTTTGTCTGATATCCGATAGAGTAGTCAACACGGATGGGACAACATTAACAGCATATACAACACATTTCCATTAATAGATTACACATTATAGCAAATGAATTAGTTCAAATGTAGAACATAGCTTAAAGAAAAATGCATTACAAGTGTTAAAGATCAGTCTTACAACAAATAAAATACATGTGTGAAAACGTGATGGCCTATTAATAGGCTTCTGAATTAAACGAAAGTTTGAAGACACATCGTTACACCATACATCACTAACATTGTCAGTGGGGCATTGGAGCCACTACTTACTCCTCAAAGAAAATATTACAGACTCTCTTAGCTATGTGGGAGGAGCTGAGGTGAAAACTCCCCTCATGTATAAATGAGGGGGGTATTTATATCCAAGGGTGAAACCAACCCTTGTGGTTGTTCGACTACCCTCGTGACCGTTCGACTTCCATGAATTTTCAACTTACATGACTCTATGTTCAACAAGTGGGTCTCTTGGACTTCCACATTACATCACATTGATTTTCAACAAGCCCATAGTGGAGATGTGGGCAACAAGACTCATGACTTGACTCGACATGACTTGACATGACAATACTAGTACATTTGTGCTACTACTGAAGTGCATGTCGAGCTATAGGGTTGTTGAGTGATGGATGTCTTCATGGTATATCATAGCTTCACCTCTGCATGGCGATGTGCACAGAGCCTTCGATGGTCCTCGGTTTGATTGATGAAGCTTTAGCATGTTGTTCCTTTCTTTCATGCTAGAAGGCTTGACAGGATCGCTTGTTCGCGAAGATCCATGTTCGTCACATTCATCCCCTTTGCATGCTTCGTTCGTTCATTCGTTCGTGAACCTGTGCACCTACATGTGCTCCCTTCGTTAATCTCGTTTGTCATCTTCACATGTTTTTTGGTGTACCTGTACCTGTAGTCACTCATTACAAGATAACATCAAATCCAAAACATCCTAGTCTACCATGACACATGATCATTTGAATGCAGGTGGCTGGGAGAAGAAGTAGGGCTATGATGCGAGATGATGGCTCTAGGCAACTACTGAAAACTGTGCAAGAGTCAGTAAGGGATGGAGATAGACAATCTGAGTCGATAGTGATTATCTGCAAGGTCTAGCTCAGTTGGGAGTCAAAATTGTGGAAATTTTGGGAGGGACAGTCCGAGCTGTAGGAGGGCAAGGGAGGCATGATCTGCGCTTTTTCGAGAACGAACAGTCAACATGGGATGGATAGCCAGATTTGAACAATTTTCCAAAGGAAAAAGTTGGGCTGCATGAAGGGTCAACAGGAATGGATTACGGAACTTTTCTTAGGAACTGCCTAGGAGACTAGCAACCAGAACTGTGTAATTCCCAAAGGGAATTGCTAGTAGGTTGTTGGGTCACTAGTAGCCAAAACTGCACAATTACTAGAGGGAACAACCAGTTGGCTGCTGGGGTCACTAGCAGCCCAAACTACAGAATTCCCAAAGAGAATTAGCAGTTAGATGCTCGGGTCAGTAGCAGCCAAAACTACAAAATTCCCAGAGGGAATTGGTAATTGGCTGCACAGTCACTAGCAGAAAAATATGCGCAATTCCTAGATGGAACAACCATTCTGCTGATGGGAGATGTTGGCTGCAAAAATTGCACTAAGACCAATAGGATGGCCTGTTGATCATCTCTGTGCAATTTTTGAGCTGAGTTGATTGATGGGTAGTGGAGGCCCTTCTCATGAGCACTACGCAATTTCTTAGATGAATAGTCAGTCGACTATCCTAATGACTAACTAGGAAATCTGCACAATTTTATGAAGGAGACATGGACGGGAATTTGGTGTTTATCCAACCTATCTGCACAATTTCCTCAGTTAGGTTAATAGGTGAGGTCAATGGCCTGTGAAATTTTTTTGAGGGGAGTCAGTCATGGAGTGACTTTCGGGTCCAACTTTCCTGGTGACCATCATGAAAGTTGATTGAGTTGTTTGCGTGCAACGCAACTTGAAATGACTAGCTTGGTGCTTTTGCACTGTGCTAGTTGACAGTCGACTGAGTCAAAAGTAGGGTGATGGTCCGGTTGTTAGTGAGGAGTCTAGTCGTTAGAACTTCAACAAAAATGACTAAGTGTGTGAACATTCTAAAGATGCATAGGTGATCATACGAACACACACTCGCATGAATTGTCGATGAAACGACCAAACCATCCAGATACATATTTTCAACATGACCAACCGACGGTGCAAACAACAAGTGTGACACTCGTGATTGTTTGTTCATGATCGAGACGATGCTTGCATGACAATGAATGTGATTACGTGTGTGAGTGTGACAGACACTTTCATGGTGAACATAATAGATACATACAAAGAAAAGGCTTTGAGCATAACTAGAACAAGGTCACAAGCATGACTTGGACATCAGCGTGCGGAGACTTGGATGCAATGAACAAGCAAAGAAAATGTAAAGACTCACATGAGCCCATGGAGTGAACCCGAGTGTGTGTAATCATCAAGTGAAACTCTTCAGGGGAGGCTCCAAAATTGGTGCAGGCCAAAATTTCTTAGGGTGGTTGTAGCCGCTACAACACTTGGTGACACACTGGTAGAACTCGAGCTTCTCTGTCTTGGTTTAATACTAGCACAGGGCCTTGGTCTTTTAGGGAGTATTGAATCATTGTGTAGGTTACTTCAATTTCACCACTTACCCCATGGACATACATGGTTCACCCTTTTCCAACTCCATCAAACACAATGAAAAGTTTAGCTTATATCTAAGAGTTTTGAATCCGAGAAGGGTAGTTTAGTTCGCGAGTTGAAGATTTTTAGATTATGAGTTTTCATCTCTGGTGTTTCTCTACTACCAGCAGGCCTAGACACTACCCCAATGGAGTCACATAGGAACATACAAATTTATCCTCTGACAGCGAGCCTATTTAGTACCCTGGTGGAGTTGCATGCTTCACCTCTCTGCATAGGAAGCCTTTCTCCTCTTCTGCCTTTGTATTTTTTAAGAGAAATGTGAATAGGTACTTATTTATTTTTGGGGTGGAAGAGAGGTCCCTACTTATTGAGATGAGAAGAGGTTTTTCCTTCAGAGAAGCATGTAAGACCTCTCACATAGGTTTTCTCATTTATATTTTCCCCCTTCTCTGTTTCTACTAGTTGGATTAGCTTAAAGACACAGAGTAGAAAGTTAAGTGTAGGCATGGGGCTTCCCAGTGTGGGCATATGTTCATGACTAGACCAAAGCTTCCCTTACAGATGGTTCATATTTTCCATCAGAACTTCATCGCTGAAGGTTGTAACCAAGCATAGAGAAAATGGATAGAAGATGGGCTAATTGCTGCAATGTCACAAGTCTCTTCAAATTTCAGCCACATACTCTATTCAAAAGCCATAACGTAGTAGTTGGCAACACTTATTTCCAAAAACAAAAATAGTAATATATCAAACAAACAAAATGAATGTGAAAAAAAATAGTGAGTAGAATCAAACAAATCAAAAGAAAATATAATAAGCAAAACAAACCAAATTAAACAACAAACAACAAGGAGACTATGTACATGGCATGGGCACAACCAAACCTACTGAAACTAGTGTTTGAGGACTTGGCCATTGACAATAAGATTGTCAATCCTCCCGTCAAGTGATTGCAAATGATATGTGTGTGAGCCAAGTTTCTTGTCGACTAGTGCCGGTCCACCGGGCTCCACTACCAGAACCTGGTGGCATTCTAGAAGACCTCCAAGTGAAGACAACACCATTGTTTCAGGTACAGAGTGAAACATGGGCTTGAATGATGGCACGAGGTAGTTGTTTCTATTCCGAGAGGGGTTCAAGTTTTTGAATTCAATGCATAAGTGGATTTTCCAAAATTTCTTACATGCAGGATTTAAATTAGAAAACCAAGTATGATGACGAACTTTGCAAGTAATCCAGACACTTAAAATGTTAGTCATTCTTTTTGGGAAAGGAGTGCAAAGAACATGTATGTGTTACTTGTTCGTTGCTGCAATGGCTTATCTCCTCCTCTACTTGGAATCTCATACTGGATTTCCCACGTGCAGTGTGTACTCAAGTCATCATCTACTCATGTAGAACCATCCTGGTACTGTTCAATCAAGTTGTCAATGATTTTTTGCTACTATAGTGGGTTTCTTGTACTGAGATTGGCCATCTTCGGATCATGGTAGCTTCCCAGGTTCCTTTGTTCATTCGTAGTGTTGGTCTTTTGTGTGTTCAGTATGAGTGCTTCATACTCAACATCATTGTTTGTGCATTTGAACTTCAAAAGGCTCGAAATCATGCATTGTTAATTTTATTGGATGACTGAGATACAGACGGTTCTTGAGCCATCTTGTGTTCCAGATTTGTCAAGACTAATGGCCCACAACTTGTCTGTTTATGGACCGTTTGGCATGTTGGTACTGCTGCTACTACTGTTGTTGCTACTACTGCTATTATCAAAAAAACAAACTGTACAAGTTTCATCATCATTAGTTGGGCGAGGAATGAGTCCCAACTACTTGTCTCATGAGGTTGGAGCTAGACATGCAGGATAACACTCCAATGTCTTTTCCAGGAGGCAGTTTCCAAACATGAGTTTTGCGAAGGCCAATGGTTCGCTCTCGCTATTAAGGGTAGTGACATTGTGTTTCATATACCTCTCGGAAAGAACCTAGATTTGGTTGCATCTGCCCTTATACGGAAGCCACATGTGAGACCAGTCTATAGTAAAATATCCATCTAGCTTGTTGGACTAGTCTCTGCTGAGTAGCAAGCCATATTCTTATGGTATGTCCACAATAACTATGTTGATACATTGGTGGACTCGATTGTCATGAGATAGTCAGATGATCACATCTCATAGTTCATCAATGGATGGTACTAATGTTTGATCAATTTGGATGATTCACATGGATGTTTCGCTCCATTGTGCATTGACCTTTTTCGCAATGGAGAGTGGCATGACGTTGGCTGTCGCGCGAGAATCAACTAGATAGTTGTGAACATTGCAGTTGAAAATTTGAAAAGATAGCAAGAATGGGGGGCAACTTGAGTGTGCTTCTTCCATCCAGATTGTATTGAGCATAGTGGAACATGATCCATGAGGTGTGCTTGCTCCCTTGCTGGTAGAGGTTGTGTTGTCTGTCACTGTCTGTCCCAATGTGTGTAGCAAGATATCTCGTTGACTCTAGATCTTAGCCAACTCAAAAAAACTAATGTTTGCTTGAGTTTTCTTCATGTCATCAACAATGTTGTAGTCCAGAGGTGGTAGGCTTACTGAGGTGTCCGGGGTAGAATAGATTTTCATGTTGTCTGGCAGAGTGTTTTGCAGTTTGCTGCTCATGGAAGTACTCTTGCCCGCTACTGTCTTCCCAAAATTGTTTTGTGTTTTTTGCTTTGAGGCGGCTGGTGGATCAGCCTTTCTTATCAGAAATATAATATTCTCTTGCATTTCCCGAAGTGTAGGCGAAGCCCCTTTAGTCCTAATATTGTAATAGTCATTTTGTCTTGCGGGATGCTTCTCAGTGTTCATCTTCGGCTCTACTTGCAAGCACTGATATGCATTCACCACATGCCTAGAACTTGATGTTTCAACTGGTGCAATACCTTCATTATAATATTTGTCATATGGCTCTCTGCATCGAGTGTATGGTTGTATACCAAGTTTGCAACTCGCTTCTAGCTTCAACAAAAGTTCTCGAGGTGATGTTCTTCGTGGAAAGAAGAGAACTTAGGATCTACTCAATGATCAACAATGAACACAGAGTTCTATACATTTTCTTGAGTGGACCAGTTTCTTCCTGATGAGTTGCTTCTTGTCTCTATCTAGGCAGATAGCTCCTTGCAAATGTGTTTGTTTTCCATTGTTTAAGCTCAAATACTTCAGTTGTTAAGTTCTTGACAAGGCAAGTGAGGGTTTTAATATCATTTTCTTCCTTGTTTCTACCCTTGGTCACCATCGCTTGGGACTTCCTGCTCGCATATTTGGAGTCCTTTCCTGATTCCTCATCCTTGATGAGTCCGAGCATGCACAGGTCTTTTCTAACAACAATAGCCTCTTCGCAATTTTCCTAGAGTGTTCATTTCGTAACTCACTTGACGAACTATGCAACGCTGGTATGTAGTGCAGACGTGTAGAAATTGACAGTGACGGAGTCATGAGGTTTGGTGTCTATTGCAAATTTTTTCAATATGTGTGTAAATCTCTGGCTGAAATCTTTTACCTTTTCTTTCCCCTCCATCTTCAGGCTACCTAATTCTTTCAGTAACATAGCTGGGGTTTTTTCATTAGAAAACATTTCAAGGAACATGCGTTTGAATGCACCCCAATTTTGTGTGAAGTTTGGTGGAAGGTTGTGATACCATGTAGCTGTGCGACCGTCCAAGGTACATGGGAAGAATATACAAGCTACATCATCATAATGTACCTCAATGGTCTGCAGCTATAGGTAGAAGTTGTCTAAATGATGTTCTACCTTAGCCGTGATGTCAGGGTTGAACTTGATGTTCATTCTCTCCATTCACTTTGGCATCTTGTGCAGAACAACCGGGAGACCTAATGGTCCCTAATTCATCCATTCAAGATTTGGGTAAACCATCTCTTCTTCTGCTATGTCCTCTTCCTCTCTTTTGGAGTCTAATGGTTATGGGTCAGAGTCTATTGGTTCATCTCCAACTCCACCTCCTCCGCTACCTTCCCCTCTTCCCCCTATATGGAGTCTGACCCCAAGATAACAAGAGTGTCTTGTTCACCTTGCTGGAAGACCGAAGATTACTCTCCATCTTCAATAGCTTCTGCTCGACCTTTAAGTGTGGCAAGGACTGCTTCTTCCACCAATGACACAACAACTCTCGTGGGAGTGGCTTTTTACTTCTTTGATGCGTATGCAATGTGTTGTATGTCTGCGATCAGTCCGTCTGCTTTCACGAACTGGCGAGTGATGGGGCGGATAGAGCAAAGGTGTTGATATGAAATCTCATGTTTAATTATGGGAGGTGAGGAGTAACCAACTACAGAGTCATGTGAGAGGGAGTGTGAGTTACTGCCTTGACCAGATGATTTATGAGTGAGTGTGAGGTGAATTTTAGCCATGTACAACTGGTTTCCCTCCTTCTAACACCAAAAATGTTGATGGTGCTAGACATGCCAACATTCATCGAATCACCCCAATATGAAGTCCTAGCTAGATCTCACACCATTTGGTGTGGGATGACCATATGTTATGATGGCATGGTTGCAATTATCTTAAGGATTTTCCTCAACTCTTGTTTGTTAGCCCAAGAGAATGGTTCACTTTGTCTTCGAGAAGTGAGGTTCGCGTGCCTGGTGAGTGTAAGTGTACTTGTGTTAATGGTTCTTTCACTGTGAAGGGAAGAGAGTGAAGGTGAGTTCCAAGTTGAAAGGGATAAGCCCCAACTCGACTAGGAACACACAACATAAAAAGGACATACACAGCTTCCAGCAGAGCAGTCCACTTGGATGCGACAGTCACAACATACAAGGTAAGATAACAGGTACAACACTCATGGATTAGTCCGAACGAGTGCAACGGTTTTTACAGCAAGGTTTATGTGAAAGGTTTGTCTAATGTCCGACAAAGCAGTCGACATGGAGGAGACAACATTAATAGAATATACAACACATTTCCATTAATAGATTATGCATTACAAGAAATGAATCAGTTTATATGTAGAACACAGGTTAAAGAAACATGCATTACAAGTGTTAAAGATCAGTCCTACAACAAATACAATACATGTGTGAAAATGTGCTGGCCTGTTAACAGGATTTTGAATTAAGTGAAAGTTCCAAGACACATCGTTACACCATACATCATTAACCGTATTAGCGGGGAATTGGAGCCACTACTTACGCCTCAAAGAAAATATTACAGACTCTCTCGGCTATGTGGGAGGAGCTAAGGTGAAAAGTCCCCTCATGTACAAATGAGGGCAGTATTTATAGCCAAGGGTGAAAGTGACCCTTATGGTTGTTTGACTACTCTCATGACCATTCGACTTCCATGAATTTTCGACTTACATGACTCTATGTTCAACAAGTGGGTCTCTTGGGCTTCCACGTTACATCACACTGATTGACAACAAGGCCATAGTGGAGATGTGGGCAACATGACTCATGAATTGGCTCAACATGAGTTGACATGACAATGCTGGTACATTCATGCTCTTTCTAGAGTGCATGTCGAGCTACAATGATGTTGAGTGATGGATGTCTTCATGGTGTATCATAGCTTCACCTTTGCATGGCAAAGTGCGCAGAGTCTTCAATGGTCCTTGGTTTCCTTAATGAAGCTTTAGTATGTTTTTCCTTTCTTTCATGTTGGAAGGCTTGATAGGCTCACCTTTTCGCGAAGGTGGATGTTTTTTTCGTTTGTCCACTTCACATGCTTCGTTCATTCATCTATTGGTGAACCTATGCATCTACATGTGCTCCCTTCCTTCATCTCATTCATCGTCTTCACATGTTTGTTGGTGTACCTATACCTACAGTCACTCATGACGAGACGACATTGAATCCAAAACCTCGTAGTCTACCATGACACATGATCATTCATATGTCGGTGACTAGGAGAGGCAGCAGGGCTACGATGCAGGATAATGGCTCTGGGCAACTGCTAATGAAAACTACACAAGAGTCATTGAAGGATGAAAACAGATAATCAGAATCAATAGTGACTGTCTGCAAGGTCTGGCTTAGTTGGGGGCCAAAATTGCACAAATTATGGTAGGGACATTCTGGGCTGTAGGAGGGCAAGGCAAGCATGCTGTGCACATTTTCCGGAATGAATAGTCAACACAGGCTGGACAGCCAGATTTGCACAATTTTCCAAAGGAATAAGTCGAGCTGCATGAAGGGTCAACAGGTAGGGATTACACAGTTTTTGTGGTGAACTGCCCAGGAGACTAGCATCCAGAACTATGCAATTCCCAGAGGGAACTACCAGTAGGCTACTTGGTCACTGGCAGTGAGAACAATTCAATTCCCTGAGGGATCTGCAAGTTGGTCTCTGGGGTCACTAACATATAAAACTACAAAATTCCTAGAGGGAACTAGCAGTTAGATGCTCGGGTCATTGGCAGCCAAATTGCACAATTCTCAGAGGGAACTAGCAGCTTGATGCGCAGTCACTGAGAGAAGAAATGCGCAATTCCTGGAGGAAACAAGAAGTCTGCTAATCGAAGTTGTTGGCTAGGAAAATTGTACTGAGGCTAGGAGGTCGTCCTGCTGATCATATCTACACAATTTCTGAGTTGAGCTAACTGATGGGTTGTGGAGGGCTTTCTCAGGAGTAGTGCACAAATTCTGAGATGAACAGTTGGTCGACTATTCGAATGACTGACTGGGAAAATTGCGCAATTTTCGGAAGGAGACAGGGACATGAACTTGGTGTCTGTTGAACCTGTCTGTGCAATTTCCTCAGTAAGCTGAATGGGTGAGGTCAATGGCCTGTGCACAAATTTTGAAGGGAGTCAGTCTTTGGGTGACTGTCGGGTCCGACTTTCCAGGTTGCCACCATGAGAGTTGATTGAGTTGCTTGGAGGAGGCGCAACTTGAAATAACTATCTTCATGCTTATGCAATGTTCTAGTTGAAATTCGATTGAGTCAAAAGTGGCATTATGGTCCGGCTATCAGTGAGGAGTCTAGTCATCAGAACTTCAACAAAAATTACTAAGTGTGTGAATAGTCAAAATATGCATAGGTGATCATATGAACACACACTCGCGTGACTTGATGACGAAACAACCAAACCATCCAGATACACATGTTCAATATGAGTAACTGATGATTCAAGCGACAAGTGTGACACTCGTGATTGGTCATGCATGATCGAGACAACACCTGTGCGATAGTGAATGTGACTTAGTGTGTGAGTGTGAAAGATGCTTTCATGTCGAACACAACAGACACATACGAAGCAAAGACTTTGAGCATAACTAGAACACAGTCACAACCATGACTTGGACATTAGCATGCAGAGACATGGATGCAATGAGAAAGCAAGGCGAATGTAAGACTCACACGAGCTCACGGAGTGAACCTGAGTGTGTGTAATCATCAAGTGAAACTCTTCAGGGGAGGCTTTGAAATTGGTGTAGGACAAAATTTTGGAGGGTGGTTATAACCACTACAATAGTTGCTAAGGACAAAAGTCAACTATTATAAAGTCATTAACTTCATTTTTTGAGGACAAGAAAAATACCATCCTTAAGCTGAAGTATATAAACAATTATTACAATATGTCTCCTAAGTTGAAATTTTTTCTTGGTATATAAATATGTATTTCCAATTGTAATATAAAGACATATCTGCTTGCTTGCAACACTAACAAACAAACAAAAACACATTTTCTCAAAATTTGAAAGTACATGGCATATATATCTTCAGAATTCCATAAGAAACACCATGCCCAAAAGAGATTGAGGATGATTTTGTCAGGAATGGAATTGAGATTAGTGATGTGCTTGATGTGAGTGATGGTAGAATTGATGGCAAGATTGGGGAGGGTCGGATGAGAACTTGAGAGAAGTGGCATATGTATGACTACCTCTGTCTCATGTCACCACCCATTGATTGCTTCAAATCCTGATCCCAGTGGAGTCCCAATATTAATCAAAAGGATCAGGAGTAGAATATCACCTGCCTAAGGATTTGCACAAATTATTATTGTTCTTAGCATTGGACACATATTATATGCCCTAATGGTTTCAACTTTCGAGCCCCTAGATTTTAAACCAATATTAATTTCATTTCTTTTAATGCTTACTTCACTTGATCGAGGCATGGGATTTGGAATATTTTTTACATATATTAATGGGTTGCTGTCCAAAGAAGAAAATTTTTCTTTATTCTACTCTTCCATGTTGATATACATAACTTTAAAATGGGGTAAAAGGTTAGAAAAATACATTATCTTTTTCTATTTTCTTATTGTGAAGTTTTATATTTTAATTTTTTCACTAAAGAGACATAGCTAAAATGGAGACTCCTTAAATATTTTTTTTATAATAAAACTAAAACATAAATTGATACTTCAACACCTAACCAGATCTGAAGAAATCTCCCAAATTCCTCTCTATTATCATGACCTATTCAAATTTTAAACTTCTATATTTGGTAAACATACCAAAAGTTTTATGATGTAAGACAGAATAATACTCTTTCTATTGATGGATATCTTTTCAACAACTACTTTTTCATCCATAAAGAACTAAATTGCACCATTACTTAATAGAGGGAAATTGTAGAGTACAACATTCATATCTAACCATAACTACTGAAAATGATAATTGGTTATTGGTAAGAAAACAATAATATATCTAGAGGAAATAAATGCATGCTGAGATAGAAGGGTGACTTGATTAGTGATCTGATTTATAACATGGAGAATAGGCATGATTTGAAAATAAATGAATGATAGTTTGTTGAATAAAACTAAAATGATAATATTAAACCTAATAGTTTGATGATTTTTCATAGTAGATCTAGAAAAATAACAACATATCCTGAAAGTTTAACATTAGATATTGTAGTAATAATAAATATAAAATGTTCAATTCCCAATTTTACCTAGAGTTTAAAATTAGATATGATGCTACATGTAATACCGAGAAAAAAATAATGAATACTAAAATGCATACCTTCTATCTAAAGTGGGCTCCCTAGTTCTACTTCATCAATTTTGCAACAATGATATGAGAATACCTTTCCTACGAACCATAGGCTCAACTCCACCATCGGCCACTGTCGAGCCTCAATATATTATTGCCATATTTAACATTATTTTCTTTCACCCTCCATATTCCCTCTTCTTATTTCACCCTTTCTTATATATAGTATTTCCTTCATAATGGCTTAATCCCAAGACTGTACTGGTCCTAATTATCCTTATTTTAATTTGTCTTTTCCAATGTCTTGTTTGTATTTCCACATGTATTTATTTCATTCATTCATTTATTTTATTTGGGGGATGACATGGAATTTAAACTGCAAATGGAACCAAGAATCATTTTCTTGAGTTTTAATCCAGATGTGGGCATAATTTCTATATGTGTGATTGCTTCAACCTCAGATGGGAAAATTCTTGTATAAATTGTATAACACTAGTTGTGTTGGCCCACTGCGGAAAATTGAAATACAAATAAAAACCTCCTAGAGAAAATCCCAAGACCTTCCACATCATCTGTCATGTCTTCTTCCATGTCACCTTTTGATACATTTCATAATTCTTACCTTGTGTCTTCTTGACATTGTGTCATTTCCATGGTGATGTCATCATGCCAGGTGGCATCCTCTGGATGGTGCCAAGTGTCACCTAGAACCAACCCACTTGGCCACCCCAAAACACCAAATATGTATGACATGTGTCAACCTTCCATACAACCACATGTCTATTGCCACATGATCTTGCTAACTAGACTACCACTTGGAACCTCAAAAACCATGCCCATGCACGCCTCTTAGTGCACGATGTTTGTTTAAAAATAAGCCCTTTGGTGTTTTGACCAATATTATGTGACCAACATTTAAGCTTGTCAGTGTATGTTAACTAATCATAGCCTTCCAAAAGTGTGTCATATGGGTTAAACAACATCAATGACTAAAATGCATCTCGGGGGCCCTTGCCTAATTGATGGTTAATGAAAGGGATTTGTTGAATATGTGACTAACTCTCCCACACTTCTACCAACTATGACAAATAAATTGGTTATCTTATTAGATCAAACAACAAGGAATATACTACACAAACTCGATATCTTTAATGGGGGAAGGCAGGGAGGGCTTCTTGTTCGATATTTTTTGTTTCTGTCCACCTAGAACCACAATTAGTTGAAATCTTGCTTGAATTGCAAACCTTCAACCTTAATTTTCTCTTCATTCCTTTGGATTTAGATCATGTGCCATATACCATCGGAAAGGTATTGTAGAGGGATATCCTACTGAACACTTAGTTTTCTCATTCAAGTTAAGGAATCAAACGATAAATTCCTTCAAAGTTATTACCATTGTCCTTGACATCAAGCTAGGAAACAACACACATTAACACATGAATGATAACACAATTACTAAGTTCCCCTTGAACTTGAAACTTGACATCAATGACATAGACTTTACACCAATGGAAACAAGTTCTCAATAATATATGTCTTATTTCAAGTTGTCAACAATTAGAAGAACTATTTGATGGGCAAGGAGATCACTATCCACATAGACCAATAGCTAATACAATATTTATAAGACCAATGTAAGCTACGACAAGCTAAACATGACAAGTAGATGGGGTTTTTAAAACAATTTCATCTAGTCATGAACTATACAAAGAAGAACACAAACCTGTTGGCAGACATGCTTTTAAGGCCACCCAAATCCAATATTGTATCTTCGGGAACATTAATGCCCATGGATCTTTTTACCCATGATGCATATAGAGAGGCATACATAGAACATAAGGACTTCAAGAATATGTTTTATCAGTGACACGAATGAATTCACATATTATAAAGCGATAGCAAGGATGACTATCATTTCCCAAATGGATTACTCTAAAAGCTCAACAAGTTCTATGTTTCAAAAGGTAAAATATGTAGCTTATAAAAGACGGTTTACCTCCAAGGTTGTACGACATTTTTTTGTTGGGAAGACAATTTCCAACTCACAAAGGTGTTTACTTTCCTATAACGCAAGAAGATGTAACATGATATGTTTGAGGATGTATACTTTTTTTTATCAGCAAACCAAATAAAATATGATAAGGTCTATAACATCCCTGAATAGTACTCACTATACCTTGAGAAACTATTTCCATCGATTTTGTGGAATGGTTGCAAATGACTACAAAGGGACATGACTATATTTTTTAGGTATTTAACAAGTTTGGAAAGATATAAATTTGCATGCCATTCAAAAATACCATTGAAGGACAAGAGGAATCAAACATGTCCTTTATGTTCCCTTTAGCATACCATGGTTAATCATCTTACATATGGATACTAGATTTCTCAACGTATTTTGTACTACATTATGGTAGAATATAGAGATGAAATTCAAGATATTTACAAAATTCCATCCATAGACAAATGAATAGACAAAATTAATCAACAAGATTTTGGTGTTGCTTTTGAAGGATTATAATCAAAATAATTTAAAGACGTGGGGTGAAAATTTGAACTATATACCTAACTGTTACATTAGAGTATTGGGATACTTATCATTAAGGCACCTTTCCAAACATGCTTTGGAGATTTTCCACCTTCACCCTTGGATATTGTAGAACCTCATAAGAAATGTAGAGAGAGAATATATCTTTTTTGAGAAGAATAGGTGAATCCATTTTCATATATAGGAGATGTCAAAAAATTGATAGAAAAATATAAGGAAAAATGATCAAGACAAGACAAAGAAGTCATTTAAAGTGGGAGATTTGTCTTGATTATAGATAAATAAGGAAAGACTACAGGGTCCTAGTAAGAAGCTCAAGGCTACATAATATGGTCCTTTTGAGATATTGGAAAAGGTGGTATATGACATGTATAAACTTAACTATCCCTATACATCTGTATCTATCTAGTAAGGAATGTGAACAATCTCAAAATTCATGAGCCCTCCATGTTGGATCAGGAAAAGAAACTTGCCCTACCTTCCTTAGTGAACTTAGCACAAAATTCTTAGGTAGAGTTTGGAAAGCAAATTGTTTTCTAGAAGAGGTCTAAAACAACAAGAAAAGTGTATAATGACATTTAGTATATTGAGTTGAAAGGAAACTTCTATAAAAAGAAAAGTGTTACTCCAGGAAGGTAGCGTAATTTTTTTCTAACCTCATTTAGTAAAGGTTTTGGGAACTAAAATCCTCCGTCAATGGGAAGTTATGATCTAGACTCAATTATTTTTTTAATTTGTCATCTATCTCAATGCTTTCAAAGTGAAAAATAAGAGGAATAAAAAAATGAGATCATTATAATTATAGTTCCAAGTTTGGAAAATTGGGATTTGAAACCTTTTGAAGCATTTTGAGGCATCAAATAAAATTTTTTGGTGTCAAAACTTTCTTATTGTTGGATAGCATCCCTTAATATTGATCAGAACTCATAAACCCATTTGAAAGTGAAAAAATCACAGTAATTTGAGCTCATGTGAAAATTTATTCCTACCCCAAGTTGATGTAATGTGTTGACCACCATGATATCAGAAAATGTCATGAATATGCCATTATTCATGCATATGGTGTTAGCCATGTCTTGGATTTTTCAAAAGTAACTTAGGCTATCCAAAAATAACTCTAATTGAGGAATACGGAAGTCAAAACCTTACCCTTAGATGGCTATTGGGTTATGTTAAATATAGGGATATTAGGAGGAGCGGGGATTCCTTTATATCACATTGTCTTTGTTCCATAGCTAAAAAGGAAACTATGTGTGGTATGTTAGAGAACATAACAATGAGGGTCAAGATTCTATAATATCCTTCTAGGACATAAGTCTGAGGTAACTACATCGAGAGTACCTCTTTCCACTTGCATATTTTTGTTATAAAGAAAAGAGAGTGGAGCAACCTTACCTCTTTCTATTTGCATATTTTTGTTATAAAGAAAACATGGTAGAGAAACCTTACCTTCTAGTTAGGTTTTCTTCCATAGGGATTCTAAAAGTAAATATTCTTTACATTTCTAGGTGGAGTGAGTATTTTTTTCTCTATTTTTCACATTTCATCTATTTCATACATTTAAGCATAAATATATTAATTAAAAAAGGTATCTACAAGAAATTGTTCTTAAAAATAATAAAATTGAGTGGAAAATTATTATAGTAGAATATCGAAGATATATCAATTACATTCTATATGATTTCATATTGTCTTCAATATTAATCTGGGTTTAAATATTACATTCTACATTGTTTAAATTTTATTAATATTAATTTCTTATAACAAACTATTTTAATAAAATATTCATAATAATCTACAAATCAATTACATTCTATACAATTTCATATTGAAAAAATATGTAAGTAAAATCCAAAAACATCCCAGAAAAAATGTTTTTCTTATCTTCAAAAGCTTTAGCATTACAATATTTTATTTTAATATTACAATATAAAACTCAATTAATATCTTTTTAAATATCTAATATTTAGAATATGAAACAAAATTAAAAATATTTAATATTCTTTTAAATTTGAACTATTATGTAATTAAATTATTCCAGTTTTTCATTATTATTTCATCGTTAATATAAAACTAGTTCCAACTATTATGAAACTACTTTCTTGAATGTTTTAAAACGAAATGGGATTGAATGTCTTAGGTAACTTTTATGGTTTGAAATTATAATAATATTAAATTAAGTTAGAAATTTTAAATTGTATTTAAATTATTATTTTCAATTTCCTTGATGGAGATGGGGATGGGATGGGGATGGGGTGTCAAGTTTGGGAAGCTGCTCAGCACGTGACAGATGCCCGTTGTGTAATGTTTAAGGCGAGGAGGGTAGGACATCAGTTCCTCCACCACGTCAGAGTTTTAGCTTGTTTGTGCAAACCATTCAACTTCACCTATGTACAATTGCTTTGACAGGATGGTGCCACTCCTCTTCTGGTTATATTTCGTCAATTGTAAGACCCCCTGGTTTCCTATTGTCTTTCTGTGTAATGCACTCACATCCTTGCTTTCATTTTCTCTAGCTCTTGTCTTAGGCTGGGGTTCTGTCCTTTGCGCCTTGAGCATGCCTCTAACAATGTTCACTTGCTTGCTCATGCTAATTGAGAAAGTTTTCCTCTTATTTCTTCTCTAGAGGACGCATCTTCTTCACTTCTCGTTGGCTTTAACTTCAATTTCCTTCTGCTCTTGACGTTTCTCTCCTTGGCCTCTTTGGGGCTTCTTCTGGAGTGGTTTATGTTGGACTTCCGTTTCTTGTCTTCTTAGTTCTGGGTCTACACGTGGTGTTGTAACTCTCGCGATAGAGGTTTTAGTTTCAAGGTGATGTTGACTCCAAGTCTTCTCGCATCTCCGTTCTTCCTCTCCAAGGTATCTGGTCTCAATTCATCGTCTAGTGTTATGCTTCGACTCTGGTGTCAGTATTGAATTCAAGGCATTACCTTTCAATCTCAGCTTATATCTCTCATATTTTCTATCTCGTTGTCCCACTTAGGTCTTTCACTTCCACTCTGGTCTAACTCATCTCTAATCGGAAGGTGAATTATCAATGGTGGGATTTTTTTTGTGTTGGTTATCCTCTTCCCTTAGGTTTGCGGAAAGGTCTGTTTAGTTCTAGGTGGCAAGTGGTAGTGTTCTAGGTGCCTCTTTCTCCCAGCTTCATGGCTTCCCTCTCAGCTCCATCATGAAGCCTAACCCCCACTCCTCACGTGTCCTTGCTCTAGTGAAGCCTGAAGACTCTCTTGCCCTCACTGTGTCTTAGGGTGGTAGCATCTTTGTATGAGGTGGGAGCTCTATACAGGGCAAGTATCATTCAAGAGGAACCAGTCATGGGCATCATGGAACCCTTGGGGGTTGAAGCTCATGGGTTGCTTCTATGGTGGGCAACCGTTGTTAGTTGGTTTCATAGTTTGGTCATGGCATAGGTGTAGGTGGTCATGGGAAGGGATGTCAACGTGTGACAACACCTCAAGGGCTCAAAAACCAAGTACGTTTGGGGACTTCGGGCTGGGCACCTGCTAGGAGGCTAGGACTCTCCTTGACGATCCTCAAGTTGGTGCAATTTTTCTCTACTCAATTGGACGCCCTACATCAAGCTTGCAGGGAGGAGCATGATGTCGCCAGGGCCAAATTAGAGCAACTTCACTCTTTCCAGTGCCATGTTTGAAAGGGTGGTAGTGGTTTGGCACATGAAAAATTTGTTGATAGAAAAGGTCACAAAAATGGAAACTTGGCTTGCTCACTTTTAGCACCATGTCAACTGTATGTATCACCCTCCACCTCCCACAGGTATTGTTCCAGGAAACCCTGCATTAGTTATCTCCGATGACTGAATATGTTCACTGGTGTGTTTCTTGTTCTTTTAGTTTTCTGAAATGTTAGGTCTCTCGGGCTCTCGACCTCTTAACTCACAATTTTGTTTTTTTGTATGTTGTACGGTTATCCTATTGGTCAACAAACATAGTTGGGGTGAGACCATATACGTTTTAACATCCTTATATATGCCTTTTACTTTCTTGAACTTACAAAAAAAATTATTTTTTTCAATAATAATTTAATATTAAAATATGAAAATAATAATTTAATATAAAATATAAAGTAAAATTATTATCTTTAAAATTAAATATAAAATTTTCTAATTATTTTATGTTTAAATTATTATTTTATATTTCTATATTAATATTGTAAAATTTAATGTCATATTATATTTATAATTAATTAAAATATTAAAATGTTACTTTTTATTAATATTACAAAATTTAAATTAGTACAATATTCAATATTAAATATAATATTGGTTTATAATCAAATTGAAATTATTAGATATTATTTAAAAATATAAGACATTTACTTTTATTTAATATTATAAAAGTATTACACTTTGTACTTATAATTATTTTATTTAAAATTTTCAAAATATTAGATAATATCCAAAAGTTTAACTCATTGAATGTAACAATTCAAACTATCGTAATGGAAGACACGGTGTATTTACAAATCTTTAAATATCATATTATATAAAGTTTTCGTGTAGAATTATATAAGTTTTCATTATAATATAAAACTAATATTACATTATATAGTTTTAAGCAAAAATAGGTCAACTAAATGTCTTAATACATTAAAATATAGTTTTAGTATATAGTAATTAAATTTTAATATATTAAAACGTAGTTTTAATATAATTGGTTAAAATTTTAGTTTTAATATATATTAAAATTTGATTTCAATAAAATTTAAGTTATAGAGAAATTAGAGAATTTTAAAGATTGCAAAGAAATGTAGTATTCACTTACTCATATATTTCTCGAAACTTAATTTTTGTTTTTCAAGGAATGTTTTGTTAATTATATGTGTTGCAATGGATTGTGAATCTAGTATAAAATTAGAGAATACATTTAGAAAATCATTATTTTTTAAAAGAAATATATAATTATATTTTTTAGAAATGTAATTTTTTTTATAAACATTACTTTTACATTATGTTTTATGGTTTTTTCTAAACTCTTAACCAGATTTATATATTTGTAATAACATTTATATCTACATTTTATTATATATATATATATATATATATATATATATATTATATAAATAAACGTTTAAACTATGAGAATCCTTCATAATCTACACATACACTTTTAACTCTATATTCCCATTAGCACTAAACTTTAAGATGCCCATCTTCAATCTCATTCCACCTCCCACTACATCTCTACTCACGTTTGCAATCCACTTCCCAATACTGTTTTGTAAAATAATTACACAACCTACATTCTTCACTTCCCGCACAGTGTGATACTTGCCATAATAAATATAATATTAATTTAATAATTTCTACTAAATGTGATACTTAACTTACTAAAAAAACCAATCAAATAAATTAATAAATATGAAAAAAATAATCTTCAGAATTTAATCTATAAATATAAATTTTCAATAATTTTATAATCACATTTCTTATATTTTTTAATAATAAAATTATATTTTTTAATAATAAAAAAGCTAATCATATAAATTAATAAATATGATGAAATTTAGTCTATTAGAAAAATTAAAATAAACTATATCTTTAGCTTTGAAACAATTATGCCATATCTTCAATTTGAAAACTTTTAAAATAGATTTCTAATTAATATATAAATTAGCACATCACTTTTCAATAAAAGAGCCATGTCAACGATTTCATTGCCATATCCATTAATAATAATAATAAATTCATACATAAAACTCGCTTTAAAATATCTTAAACACTTTTTCGATGGTGAGGTTCGTTAATGCTATGAATGTCTACCAGAAAATGTTAAAGTCCTATTTCAATGGTGAGGTTGATTAATGACGTGAATGTCTCGTTAAACCTCCAATTTGATAATGAGACATTGTAATTTTGTTGGAGCGAGAATCGCACACCCCTTTGACCATTGAAGAGGTACGCGTGTGTGGATTTATATTCAAAGGAAGTCTCATTTTTCGGCTTAACACGCCAAAAACTTATGACATTTTTCGGTGGCGAGGTTGATTAATGAGGTGAATATCTCCTTAGACATCGCCTTTGAGAATGAACTGTTGTAGTTTTGTTGCAGCGAGAAACGCACGCTTCCTTGACCATGGAAGACGTACATGTAAGTGGATTTATATTCAAAGGGAGTCTATCCTTCTACACAACAGGCCAAACTCTTATCGCGCATATCAGTGTTACAAAGATTAAGACGTTAATTGAGGTATTTTATTCATTAAATAGAGTCACTATTTACAACTATCTGTTGTGTAACAATAACTTTATTCAAACTACATTGGAATTTCAACCCACTTCATTAAAATAGGTGGCAAATAAACTAAATACACTAAATTCATATCCGGCAAAATTCAAAAAGAAGGCAGCACAGATTGACACTAATACGGAGTCTGTATTCTTCCTCTACGGAGAAAAAGAGTTTTCAAAATAGGTTTAGTGTACGAAATTGATTTCTTTTAGAAAAAATAAAATAAAATGGAACCAATTTGATTGATTTTATATTTAGTTAATTTTAACTAAAAGTATTATAAAATATTAATAATTTTACTTTTATTATTTGGTTGGTTTTTCTTGTTATTGATACTATAAGCTCATTGTTAGAAATTGTTAACTATTTTTTTATATCAGTGGGATAATATCTAAAATTGGTTCCTATGGGTAGGGTTGCTTTCTAATGTGAGTTTAGGAAAAAACATATAAAAAGAACTCTTTTGTTTATGTAAAAATATTTTTATATGAGTGCTTTAAAAGTTGTGGATAAATTTAGAAAAAATATGAAGGTTTCTATCTATTCATGTAAGTTTGTAGAGGCAATAAGAACACACAAATGGAGAGTGTGTTGAATGGTTGGATAATGTATGCATGTGAGGCAACAAGAACACAAAAACAAATGGAGAGTGCGTTGATTTATTGGATAATGTATGCTTGTGAGTTGGATGTTGTAAATCTCCCTTGAATAATAAAAATATCTACTATCATTGCCCGTGGATGTTTCCCTCACAAGGATGGTTTTACGAAATAAAACATTGTGTCAATTTCTATGTTTTATTATTGTGTTACCTTGTTTATTTGCCATTATTTGTTGCAATTAGATTTATCTGCAAGTTATGCTTTCGCTGCTCAACTCAACAAGTGGTATTAGATAATTTGGCAAAAGTTTGTGTTAATGGCGAAAGAATGAGAAGTTTGAAATTGAAAATTTCAATGGGAGTAATATCTTTGAGCCATGGAAGGCTAAGATGCGGGATATGTTCATGTAGCAATGAGTGGCAAAGGCATTGCTGGGCAGGGTAAAGGAGCTTGTGGACATGGATGAAGAAGACCGGGAGGACATCGATATAAGAGGTGTCATTTCTATTCATCTATGCATGGCAGATGATGTGTTGGTTAACATCATTGAAGAGAAAAAATTAGCAGGCTTATGGACCAAGTTAGAAAGTCCTTATATGACAAAGTCTTTGACAAATAGAATCTACTCGAAGCTAAAGTTATAAAGTTTGTAGATGAATGAAGGTACAAATATCTCTAATCATTTGAATTATTTCAATACTCTTTTATATAACTTGAAGGGGAAGACAAGGAAATTACATGTTGTTTTCTATGTTCGAGTCTGGAGATTTTTTGTAACCTCTATCAGGTTTAGTTCTTCCAATGCCATTGATTTTAATGTTGTTGTGGGAGCTTTATTGTCTCTGGAAATGTGGGGTAAATCTAGCCTGGAAACTTCAACATCAAAAGCAATGGTGGCCAAAGTTCCATTAAAAGAAAAAAATCAAAATTCGAGAGACACATCAAGATCGAAGTCAAGAGGTAAGAAGGATAAGTTAAAGTGTTGGTATTGTAACAAATCAGAGCATCTTAAGAAGGATTGTAGGAAAAGAGAGGAGAAAGCTACTAAAAAAAGACTCTACGAAGGAAGCTAATTCGATGGTGAGGTTCGTTAATGACGTGAATGTCTGGTGAATGTCTACCAGAAAATGTTAAAGTCCTATTTCAATGGTGAGGTTGATTAATGACGTGAATGTCTCGTTAAAGCTCCAATTTGATAATGAGACATTGTAATTTTGTTGGAGCGAGAATCGCACACCCCTTTGACCGTTGAAGAGGTACGCGTGTGTGGATTTATATTCATAGGAAGTCTCATTTTTCGGCTTAACACGCCAAAAACTTATGACATTTTTCGGTGGTGAGGTTGATTAGTGAGGTGAATATCTCCTTAGACATCGCCTTTGAGAATGAACTGTTGTAGTTTTGTTGCAGCGAGAAACGCACGCTTCCTTGACCATGGAAGACGTACATGTAAGTGGATTTATATTCAAAGGGAGTCTATCCTTCTACACAACAGGCCAAACTCTTATCGCGCATATCAGTGTTAAAAAGTTTAAGACGTTAATTGAGGTATTTTATTCATTAAATAGAGTCACTATCTACAACTATCAGTTGTGTAAGAATAACTTTATTGAAACTACATTGAAATTTCAACCCACTTCATTAAAATAGGCGGCAGATAAACTAAATACATTAAATTCATATCCGGCAAAATTCAAAAAGAAGGCAGCACAGATTGACACTTATACGGAGTCTGTATTCTTCCTCTACAGAGAAAAAGAGTTTTCAAAATAGGGTTAGCCTACGAAATTGATTTCTTTTAAAAAAAATAAAATAAAATTGAACCACATCGATTTTATATTAGTTTAATTTTAATTAAACGTATTATAAAATATTAATAATTTTATTCTTATTATTTGGTTGGTTTCTCTAGTTATTGATACTATAAGCTTATTGCTAGAAATTGTTAGCTATTTTTTAATATCAGTGGGATAATAGCTAAAATTGGATCCTATGGGTAGGGTTGTTTTCTAATGTGAATTTAGGAAAAAACATGTAAAAAGAACTCTTTTGTTTATGTAAAAAGATTTTTATATCAATGCCTTAAAAGTTGTGGATAAATTTAGAAAAAATCTGAAAGGTTTCTATCTATCCATATAAGTTTGTAGAGGCAATAAGAACACGGAAAAATGGAGAGTGTGTTGAATGGTTGGATAATGTATGCATGTCACGCAACAAGAACAGAAAAACAAATGGAGAGTGCGTTGATTTGTTCGACAATGTATGCTTGTGAGTTGGATGTTGTAAATCTCCCTTGAATAATAAAAATATCTATTATCATTTACCCATGGATGTTTCCCTCACAAGGAAGGTTTTACGAGATAAAACATTGTGTCAATTTCTATGTTTTATTATTGTGTTATCTTGTTTATTTGCCATTATTTTTTGCAATTAAATTTATTTGCAAGTTATGCTTTTGCTGCTCAACTAAACAAGTGGTATTAGAACATCTGGAAAAAGTTTGTGTTAATGGCGAAAGAATGCGAAGTTTGAAATCGAAATTTTCAATGGGAGTAATATCTTTGAGCTATGGAAGGCTAAGATGCGGGATATGTTCATGTAGCAATGAGTGGCAAAGGCATTGCTGGGCAGGGTTAAGAAACTTGTGGACATGGATGAAGAAGACTGGGAGGACATGGTTGTAAAAGGTGTCATTTCTATTCATCTATGCATGGCAGATGATGTGTTGTTTAACATCGTTGAAGAGAAAAAATTAGCAGGTTTATGGACCAAATTAGAAAGTCCTTATATGACAAAGTCTTTGACAAACAGAATGTACTTGAAGCTAAAGTTATAAAGTTTGCAGATGAATGAAGGTACAAATATCTCTCATCATTTGAATTATTTCAATACTCTTTTATGTCAGTTGTCAAGTATAGATGTAAAACGCGAAGGGGAAGACAAGGAAATTACATGTTGTTTTCTATGTTCGAGTCTGGGGATTTTTTGTAACCTCTATGAGGTTTAGTTCTACCAATGCCATTGATTTTAATGTTGTTGTGGCAGCTTTGTTTCCTCTAGAAATGCGGGGTAAATCTAGCCTTGAAACTTCAACATCATAAGCAATGGTGGCCAAAGTTCAATCAAAAGAAAAAGATAAAAATTTGAGAGACACATCAAGATCGAAGTCAAGAGGTAAGAAGGATAAGTTAAAGTGTTGGTATTGTAACAAATCAGAGCATCTTAAGAAGGATTGTAGGAAAAGAGAGGAGAAAGCTACTAAAAAAGACTCTACAAAGGAAGCTAATTCATTTGAAACAAGTGTAGGTATTGTTGATGAGGTATTGCCCACTTCTATTGTTTCTCAACATCATCATAATTGGTTGTTAGATTCAAGTGCTTCCCATCATATATGTCTTCATCTGAATTGGTTCTCTTCATACCAATCTATTGATCACAATGTGGTTTTCATGGGTAATGATATTACATGAAAAATTGTTGCCATTGGTAGTATCAAGATTAAAATTTATGATGGTACTATTAGAACATTAACAAAAGTGAGGCATGTCCTTTAGCTTAGAAATAACTTAATATCTTTGGAAGTGCTAGATTCTATTGGTTCTAAATGAATAGTTCAAGGGGGAGTTATGAAGGTATTGAAAGTAATCTTGGTAGTCATGAAGGCCAAAATGTTTGGGAACCTTTATAGGCTTGAAGGAAGGACAAAAACAGATCATGCAACTATAGCATCTGAAGATGCAAGTGACTCTACTCATTTATGGCATTAGTGCTTGGGTCATATGAGTGAGAAAGGATTGAAGGTTACGGTCGATCGTAAGTTACTTCCAAGCTTGAAATCTGTGAATTTGAATTTATAAGAGATTTGTATTTATGGAAAAGAATCTAGACAAAGATTTAAAACAAGAAATCATGTTTGTAAAGGTATCCTTGATTACATCCATTTAGTGCTTTGGGAACCATCTCCTAAATTTTGTTTTGGGGGATCTTCATATTTTGTAACAGTTATAGATGATTTAGGTCTATTTACTGAAAATAAAGGCTAATGTATTTGATTCTTTTAAGTAGTATAGAGATTTGGTTGAAAAGAGAACTTGCAAGTAAATTAAATGTTTGAGAACTAATAATGGAACTCAGTTTACTTCAAAGGAATTCAATAATTATTGCAAGGAAGCTAGGATCGAAAGACATAAAACCACAGTTTATACTCCTAAACAAAATGGTATTGTTGAACACATGAATAGGACTCTTCTAAAGAATGCAAGGAGTATCCTCAGTAATGCCAAGTTGTAGTAGGAATTGTGGGTAGAAGCAGTTCTTACAACATGATATATGGTAAATCAGTCACCATCAAGTGTAATTAATTGTAATATTCCACAAGAGGTATGGGCAGTTCAACCTTGTGATTATTAAAATCTTAAAGTTTTTGGTTGTGATGCCTATTCTCTCATTCCAAAGAACCATTGCTCTAAGTTAGATCCAAAATAAAAAAGACTAATCCTTATTGGATATGGTGATGGAGTTAAGGTATATAGATTATGGTATCCTACCATGGGGCCTTCAGTGAGGGAGAAATACCATACCACATGCATTCATATTAGCAGATATATATTAAAGAGAAAATTACATAATATATTGAACATATAATAGGGAGTAAATAGTTTTTATATGTTGTGTATAAAAAATGGAGCTCAAAGTTAATGAAAAAGTGTAAAGGGGTATAAAAAATTTAATGAAAAATTGGATATCTACAATACCCATTGAAAGCAGTGGTTTTTTAAAGTGAGAAGTTGTATAGGGTTCATATTGGTAGGGGGTTAAATAAAATTATTTTTCGAGGTATTTTCCAATATGTAGTCAAATTAAGGGTATTGTTTAGTATGCTATGAACACATGTGCTATGTTATAGGTTAATTAATTGAAGCCCCGCCTGGATCTCACTACCCATAGTTCTCATATTTGATGAATCGTCACTCATAAAATCAGATGTAGATGGTGGAATGAATTAGGTAAAAGTACCACAGACTTAGAAAGTTCAATTAGAAACTCAATTGTCTTTAAGGGAGGAGGATCATGAAGGTGTTCATAAAGAAATTCTTGCAAAAGAAGACGATGATACAAAAATTTCTCAAGAAACTAAGGAAATACCACACCAACTCCTATGAAGATTTACACAAATCAATTATTTTTCTAAAAGGTATTTTGATTTTTCTACATTTCTTTCTTTAATTGCTAGTGGTGGAGAACCCAATTGTTGTCAGGAAGAAACAGAAGTAGCTGATAGTGATAAACGGTAAGTAGCAATGAAATAGGAAATGGATGCCTTTAAAACAAATAAGACATGGGATCTGGTGGAGCTTCCTAAGGATAGGAATATTGTTGGTTGCAAGTGGGTTTACAAATTGAAGAAAAGTGTTGATGAATATGTTCAAAAGTATAAAGAAAGACTTGTTGCAAAAAGATATTCTCAGAAGGAAGGTATTTATTTCCATGAGATTAGTTCACCAATTCTTAATATTCTCTCAATTCGATCTTTGTTAGATTTACTTGATCTAGAGTTAGAGCATCGAGATGTTAAAACACCATTCTTACGAGGATATATATAATATATATATATATATATATGGATATATATATATGATATATATATATATATGGAACAACCAAGAGGGTTTGTTTGCAAACTCAAGAAGTCATTGTATGGCCTAAAGTAGTCTCCTAGGAAATGGTACAAGAGGTTTGATTCCTTAATGTTAAGCTACAATTTTACTAGAAGTGAGTATGATTATTGTGTTTACTTTCAAAAGTTGTAAAATGGAATATTCATTATTTTGATGTTATATGTTGATGATATGCTCATATCAAGAAAAAGCATGGTTGAGATCAACATGTTAAAGGCTTAACTAGAAAGAACTTTCAAAATGAAGGACCTTGGAGCTGAAAAACAAATGTTGGCCATGGAGATATATAGAGATAGAAAAAATTGTAAGTTCTGGTTATCACAACAAATTATCTGGGGAAAATAATTTTGAGATTGAATATGAATCATGTGAAACCTGTTCAACTCCCTTTAGCTTTTGATTTCAATATTTCTTCACCTTCATGTCATATTAATAATGAAGAAGAGGAGTATATGTCTCATGTACCATATGTTAATGTAGTAGGGTACTTAATGTGTGAGATGGTTAGTACAAGGCTAGATATTTCACATGCAATTGGTGTTGTCAATAGATACATGGTAAATCTAGATAAAGATCATTGTGCAATAGTGAAATGGGTTCTTTGGTATCTTAGGGGCACAAATAACTATTATAAGACATATAATGATAGTAGTGATTCAGTTTATGGTTATGTTGATTAAGATTTTGTAGGTGACTTGGATAAGAGGAGGTCCACTTATGGATATGTAACTACTCTTCCAGGTGGAGCTATTATTTGGATATAAATGATTCAAAACAAGTTTCTTTATGCACTATTAAGGTAGAATACATAGTTGTCTCATATGATTGCAAAGAGATAATTTGGTTAACAGGTCTGTTGGGTGACTTTGGAAGGAGGCAGCACAAGGTGAAAGTATTTTGTGATATTTAAAGTGGTATTCACTTGGCGAGGAATCTAACTTATCGTAGTAAGACATAAGCTCTACCTATTAAATATTTTTTTGTAAGACATGTTATTGATGAAGGTGGAGCGATGGCTTTGGAAAAAGTCCATACAAAGAAAAATTGTGCATACATGTTTACAAAACCAGTTTTGTTAAAGAATTTGAAATGGTGTGTGACTTCTCTTGGCTTGCAAGTAAGGTGATAAATATTTTGGGCATGATATATCAAGTAAATTGTTTTCAAGGTGGAGATTGTTAGAATTTGTCAACTATTTCCCTATATTCTTGGGATCATAGCTAAAATTGGTTCCTATGGTTCAATTTATTTTTTCTAATATGATTTTAGGAGAAAACACATAAAAGGAACTTTTTTATGTAAAACGTTTCTTATGTAATTTCTTTAAAAGTTGTGAACAGAATTAGAAAAATTCTATCAGTTTCTATCTATCTATGTAAGTCTATAGAGGACATAAGAGAACATAAATGAATGGATAATATGTTGAATGGTTGGATAATCCCTGTGATTTGGTTTTTGTAAATCTCCCTTGAATAATAAGAATATTGATTATCATTTCCCCATGGATGTTTCCTTGACAAGGAGGGTTTTACCATGTAAAACATTGTGTCAATTGATGTGTTTGATTATTTTGTTATCTTATTTATTTTCTATTATTTTCTATTTATTTACAGGTTATGCTTTTGCTTCTCAACTCAACACTTGTATTTTTTTTGGTTTGTTATTAATACTACAAGTTGTTATGAAAGAGATGTGGTAAAAATATTCTACTATCAAATTTAGTAATGTATTTTTTATATATGAATATCCATGTGTTAAATATGATTCCATCCATTACAAAAAAATTATCTTTTCACTTGCAGGAATTGACCATGGATGGGGAGAATATCAATGATTACTTCCAAGCGCCCGAAATAAACAAAAACGACATTAAATAAAAACATATATAAAGAGAAAGTTAAAAACAATGTTGACCATCATAAGATATTTATATATTCGAAAAGATGAATCAATTATATAAAAAAAAAAATAGTGCCTTCCTATAATTCATTTAACTTTTAATATCAAATTGATGTGTTAAACTTAAAAAAAAAATATTAATAATAAAACTTAATATAATCTATAAATAAAATATTTCAATATCCATTTTAAGTAAATAATTTCAATCTCAATTATCTATATATATATATATATATATATAAGAGTAAATAATTTCATTGTCAACAATATATATACTATATATAATTTGTTGCATCTAGATGTGCTTTCGACAACTCACTACTAGGCAGATGTGTAATTCCTTGAGTGTTCAACCTCAAACTAAAGTTGACATATTGAGTATATATATATATATATATATATATATATATATATATATATATATATATATATATACGTATTAGATTAATTTTATTTAAAACCATTATAAATATCAATAATCCCCATCATTAACTAGTCACATATTTAATTTTATTCACTCTCTTGGTGTCATGCTCTGTGGTTGAGCCAACAAGAAATGATCCAAGTATAACTTCTTATCCCCGAAAGTAGATCTCTCACATAAACAAACAAAAAGAAACAAAAAATCTACATATATAACAAAGAAAAAAAAAATTCAAAAAACATCAATTATCTCATGCTCACTATACTAGTTCATTAAGTAACATAATTTTATATCCACTTTGAAGAGATATAGAATAATTATATTTTCACTTTTGAATATGAGTAAGATGTATAACTCTTATTCTTTTTAAAGATATTTCAATATAAAAGGTTACTAGAGAATTTATAAATATATTAATTAAAAAAAACTACATTTCAAGAAATTTGATCCACTATACACCTATTGTTAAAATGGATGGAAATTTCATGTAGTCTTAATATGTTAAATTTTGTTTTTTAAAGGTTGTTTTTAACTAAATTTTGTCTAAAATCCATGAATTTTTTTTGGAATTTAAGTTATGTATTCTACATAATATAATCGCTAAAAAGTATTTTCAATGGATAAGATCTCTTGAGGTATAATACTTTTTCAAGTTGGACAGCTCAAAAAAGTTTGCACCTCAAGAAGTCTAATCCAACTCTAGCATTGCTAGATATATGATCAAGATAAATCTATATTGATGATCAAAAATTAGTATAGTATATTCTCCCCTTATAAATAAAAATTCTTTATTCATTATTTTTTTTTTAATTTTTAATTTGTTTAGTTATTTTAATTATATTACAGTTATTTTAATTATATTGATTTTTATTTTCTATTTTAATAATATATGAGTTCAAAAATAACAGTTAAATCATTTTATTATTTATTATTTTTATTATTATTATTTTTAAATAATAAGTGTATATTTCATACTTAGTAAATCTAATGAAATGTATTTTTAAATTTAATTAAAAACTTGTTATACCTCAAAATTCCATTTTATGATTAAAAATTTGAGAATAAAATATTATCTTCAAAAATTGTAACTTATTTTAAAATTTGTGAAATTATCACATTTTTGAGAAATTGAACATTTTCCTATTTACATAATGAGACTAGTGAAAAAAAATCATCCCCTAAAAAAAGCAGTTTTAGTGACCTTATATAACGCACTGGTATATTATACATTTCATGATCATCTTCTTTATATTCCAATTTCCATAGAATGTAAGAAAGAATGTTAGCAATGATGTTGTTACCCAAAGCACAAGATCATTCTGCTACAAAGATGAGAAATTCCTGCAAGGATGAGACATTTTAGTCTATAAAGACCAAGAGACAAGGAGTAGAATGAGGTTGAATGCTTTAGAGCACTTAGGTGTTGTGAAGAAGCTTGGAAAATACTATATAAGTTCAGTGTTCCTTATTGTTGATGGCAACAATCATGTAGTGTTTGCGTTGCAGGCGAGAAATAAAGAGGTACCTAGGAAGAAGGAGGCATTTAACGTGCTTTTTGTGGAGAAGGAGATCATGTCAACTCTAAATCATCCTTTCCTCCACACTTATCATGGACACTGAATCTAAAAACCACATGTTTCATCCAATGAAATATTTCTTAGGACAGAGTATCACACTTTTAGACATTCACAGCCAAACAAAATTATCTTTGGATCTCCCAGTTGAGTATATATATATATGCCTGTGTGTGGGGCTCTATCATTTATTTTATAATTTTAATTAAATATAGAATATTTGCATAATTTATATTGTCATAATAATGGAGAAATCTAGAAGATTCTCCTATTAATAGAGTTTTTTTATCTTTTTGTCTCGATTGATTTCCTAATTAGTCATATTTAGTTTCTAGATCTTATATTATAAGAATTTTTTCAATGAGATTATAATCCTATATATGTATGAGATTGAGAGCTTGGTGGATGTAAGTGTGAGTGGTGTAGTCTCTTCTGTGAGTGATTGTCTCACGAGTGAGCTGCAACCCTTCTTCTGGTATTTCTTTTCCATATTTTCTAAGTTTGTATCATAGTTGAGGGTGTAATTGTTGTGCTGAGTGTGGTTGGTGCAAAGATTTGTGTTCACTGTGGTGATTTTTGTTAATAGCGAGTTTATCAAGGGTGCACGTGCTATGTGGAGTAAGTTATCAACGAACCTGTCTATGGATTTACATGTTCCATCGAGTTGCACCAAGGATAAGTGCATTGCCAACTTTGATTGACCTATGGATTCATGTAGCTAACCTAAGGAGACCAAACTAAATTTAATATCAGCGTCGGTGAATATAATTGTGGATCTGAGGTTGTGGTGCATACTTGTTGCGATTCATGTTTGGTCTAGCTACAAGCCATGTTTAGTGTGCCTATAATGGTCTCTTCAATTCTCCTTGTCTTGGCCAAATACCTTATAGAATTAAAATAGTTTGAGACATCTCAAGGCCAATTCTCTCAGCAGACATTGTCTTCAACAAACATTTCGTCAAAGATATTTCTTATTCCCAAACAATTTTCCATGTAATATACCACTATATTGTCATGTTGATACCCATTTTGGTTCCTTTCCCACGAGATGAAGTGTAGATCTTTGTCCCTACCTATCGACCCGTAATTTTTTTCAAAAACCCTTATAAAAATATTTCACAGGTTAAGTTAAATTTTGATCACCTCAAAATTGAATGGATTTTGTTGTTTCCTTGCTTCATTTTCTCACATAACAATACTCCATGCTTGTGGGGCATAGTAGTTCATAACTTATGTCATTCTTGTAGATGAGTTTAAATAATTAAAAAATATTGTGGAGTGTAAACCAAAGACAAAGTAACATGCATAGTTTGTGAAATATAGATGGGAATAATGATTGGAGTTGGAAGAGAAAATTAGTAAGATATTTGAGGTGGTTGAGCTATGTAAATTAATAAGAATCTGTGCATAGGAACTATTGAAGCTCATTTGTCATGATAGATTTGAAGTATGGTATGAATAATATGCCTTAATGCATGAAGGTGATGGAGTAGCAAGGATCTATTATGAAATTAATAAGGCAGAATTAAAATTGTCGTCCAGATTTTGATTATGAAACAATGTTACCATGTGGAGCTACTACAAATTTGCATAAACTTGGTTTAACACTATCTTGATGGTGTTGGAAATTGAAGAAACAAGGGGGTCTCCTTGGTATGAAGTCCAAAATAGACCTCAAACCATTTAGAGTAGGAGACCCAACCAAAAATATGACCAGTTTCCATTATCCTTAGTAATTTTCCTTGGCTGCAGTTATAAACATAAGGGATTATAAAAACAACCTTTGAAACAAATAAGTAAGCTCACACTATGAGGCATTCAATTGCAATGCATATATGGTACTTTCACATAAAGGAAAAAGAGAGTGAGCCTCTAGAAGAAAAGTAATAGTACTATTCTAAAGGAGACACACAAGAGCATGAAGGAATCATTGATTAACCTACAAACTAATTCACAAGATAACAAAAATGATAAAATGAAAGAAACAATGCACATCCAACAAGATACATACCAAATCCAACAAAGTCGTTCATTTTCATTAGTATGTGTTAACATAAACATACATTGCAAACAATGAAATAATAGTCTCACAATCATTCACAACATATGCATGAAAGTGTGGTAACTCTGAGAGCTTCATATATTAAGTGAAGGTCCCAAGATATACAATGACAATGCTAATACAATATCCCCAATAATGGAACATTAAGTCACTACTTGCTCCTCCAAAGAAATATCTTCTCTCCTATACCGAACTAAGGAAGCCAAGCTGAAAACTCCAAATTCCAAAGTCCCTTATCTTGAGCTATGAGGGTGTATTTATAAGAAAGGAGGTAACTCTCCACCTCCCATGTGACTCTTGACCTCCCTCATGTCTCTTGAATTATTTCTATAAATTTTCAAATTCCTATGTGACCTTTGAACTTATAACAACTTTAGAACTTTCTAGTGACCTTTCACATTCCATGTGGGACCCTTGGTCTTCCACACATTTTACATTTTCTCATTTTAGAAATACATAATTACATTTCAAAAATGATGTGGAAAGATATATTGACACACATGACTTTGTGATGACACTTGGACAAGCCATGGCTTGGCATCGATGATATAAAACTTCATTGTCATGTGTCTGAGCCAATAATTTCTCCTAGCTACCGTATTTGTATCTTCTTCATGATGGATATTTGCTTGTTCTTCATCTTCATCCTCCAAAGGATCTAGATAATTATTAGAACCTCCTAAGTTAGCATGAGATGCCACCATTCTTACATAATACAAGATTTCTTCATGATGGTTCTTATGGTCCTCCTCCTTCACAATTTATCTCTTGTAGCGTCTTCTTGATGACCTCTAGTGTATCTTCATGATAAGTCATGCATGTGTTTCATCTTCATCCTCCTGGACCTTGGATGATAAATTAGAGAAATTTTGAGGTAAAAAATGGGCCTCAAAAAACAAATGTAAAACAAAAATAAACTTTATAAGAACCAATTGGATTCAATATGATGATGTTAACCATGGGCAATGATTCACCATTTTTGGAGTAAAAAGGTAAAAAAAAATAAAAAAAAATCAGTGAAATCGTGTTTTTTCATGTATTTCACATTTTTCATGTAGTACAATCCATCGAAATTATGCAACATGGGTACTCCTAGGATGAAAAGTTAAATTCCACATTCGACAGTTTCTCTACTCAAAATGTGAGTAAAATTGTAGGGAGATAATTGAAAATACAAGTTGAAAAAGTAGTTTTCTCTTTTTTCCCTCCAAAACTTTATTAAATAATATAATCTTATTTTATTATTTCCACTATTATTTTATAATATTTCTTAGGATGGCCCTTTTAGACCTCCAAATTTCTTTAATGTGGAGTCTTTCTTGGAATTTTAATCTTCAACCTTCCATCATGATCTAGTTTCCCTTCATCTTCTTGCTTGATGGTCTCTTTGTTACTTTAGCTTAACAAGTATATTCTTGTATGATCCCCTTCTAACCCTCATCGAACATCATCATGTCATGTCAATATACAGTACCTAC
Source organism: Pinus tabuliformis (assembly GCA_031772625.1). NCBI lineage: Eukaryota > Viridiplantae > Streptophyta > Pinopsida > Pinales > Pinaceae > Pinus > Pinus tabuliformis. Next base: position 779,747,612 of record CM062817.1, read on the forward strand.
AAATGAAATTCACTCATGAAAAGATGATATCAATCTGGAAATCTCTTAGTCTAACTTCTTCATGCAATTCACTGACTGGACTTGAGACTGAGTGTAGGACTTAGGAGGAGGCTCACAGATTGTGTAGTGTGTAGTTCTAGGAGTAATTAATGGAGGTATGATAACTGTGACTACATAATGTAGAGTGTGAAAGGGACCAAGAGACAAAACTGCACAGTTGAGGGAGAGACTGACATAGTAAGGTAGGCTTGCTCAGTGTGACTCAACAAAAAATAGTTCATGGAATATTGAGCCAAATGATTGCGTAGTTTCATAGGTTTGGGATGAAATTAGGCTTGGCCATTAATTAAGACCATGCAATGTAGATTGGAAGACTGTCTTGGAGAGATAATTGTGTAGTTTCTAAGGAGATGAGGTTGGGACTAAGCACAACTATGATTGTGCAATGTGTAGTCCTTGGAGGCAGAGACTACATAGTGCATAGTTATAGGAGGTAAAGGTGATTCAATATGACTTAATACTATGTAATACACAATTCGAGGAGGAAGAAAAGTTGGAAAGTTTGATAGATAGCGGAAGCTCAAAAAATTGATTGTGGAATCAGTCAAACAAGAGAGAACAAGACATGAAAAGAAGTCCCAATACCATGAGGTATCACACTTAGATAAAATTAAAACATGGCAAAGGAATGCTTAGAACCAAAAATCAACAAGGATACCTTGAAACAACAACAAAGCGACACTTATAATACAAATTATGACAAGAGTGTCGAGTGCAACTAGAAAGTGTGTTGAGTTGTGGGAGAGTGTATAATGCATATTCTTATGATATATATGATCAACTAATGCAGAAGAGTGCACTAGATATGCCTCTAGTGGTGCGCTAAAATGCGACAGATGTAGGAGTACAAATAGTTGCAACTGACACTTGAGACAATATGAAAAAGTCAAAATGACACTTGGAAAAGCTAAAGAAAGTGAAAGAAACACATGATAAAGTGAAGAGAAAGAGAAAGTGATGCTTGCAAAAGTGAAAGAAAGCATAAAAATAAGTCACGAAAATTAAAGTGACACTAATGAAAGGGAAGGTTTGTAAAAGCGACAATTGAGAAAACTCACTTGAACAATGATATAATTGAAACTAATAGTGAGAGAGTTGTCAACTTTTGAATGGAACACTAATTGTCCATAAGGAATCCAAAGTGTCTGTCTCTAGGAACTGTGCAATAACTGTGACCAGAGACTGCACAAGCAATAACTTTTAGGACTGTGCAGTCTTCACTCAAAAGGAACTACACAGTTACTATCCTCAAACACTACGTAGTCACGGTCTTCAACACCTACGCAATGACTATCAGCCAGGATTGTGTAGTGCTTGACTTTCTAAGGTACACATTGAATGCTAGGCTTGCTGGAAAGATGATCACGTGCAAATGCATTAAAGGTTGAGCATGTGTAAGCAAGTAACTTCAATAGTTAGAATCTCATAAGAACATTATCAACCATTCATGAAGTGAAACATGAATAGCTTGAGGTGACGGATCATGACATCATAACTATGATCTAAAATTCAAGTGTAGGTAAAATTTTGGAGGGTGTTTGTTGTAGCGACAACACTTGGTGACACACTGGAAACACTCAAGCTTCTCTGTTTAGGTCTATATTTATGCACAAAGCCTAGTCTTTCAAGAAGTATTGACTCACCATGTGGAACACCCCAACTTCCCCATTTATGGTGATTATGAATATAGTCTCACATATTCCCTTTCTTGGCTAATCACATATTCCCAAAGCCTACCATATCACAATTGTTTTGACCCTGTAGAAGGATAATATATATTTGTGAGTTTAAGATTATATTAGTTTTAGTTTCATATCCAATGTTGCTATGATTCCAGTAGGCATGTTCAGTACACCAACGAAGTCACTATAGGAAGCGCAAGCATTACTTTGGTGCTAGTGAGCTTGTTGAGTACCCTAGTGAAGTTAGCTACTTCAACTCTCTGTGCAAGAAGTTTTTCTCTTCTTTCTCGCTTATTTTATTTCATTATGCTCATTGGCATTTTATAGCCATTAATATCACAAGGGCGGAAGAGGGATCCTGACTTATTGAGACCAAGAGAGTTTGTTCCTTCACGTATAGTTGTATATGATTGTAATTAATATGCTCGCCATTAGTTTTCCCCTTTCCCTTTTCTTTATTGGATTGGAATGTAAAACACCATTTAGATACCATACCGAGTCGAGGAATGAAGATCCTAAAATAGATACCGGCATCAAAGGTTCTTCTTATGGCCTTCTACTTGAGTGGATTGTATTTTCCATCTAGGCGTCATTGACTTTTAAAGATGTGTAGGCCCAAACAAGGAAGAGGAAAACATATTAACCAAAAGTTGCTCGTCATCGCAATTGACTTCACATTTTTCCACATTGTTCTCTTAACCCTGACAAAAAAAGTTGTCATGCATGGTCTTATTAAACAAAGCAAGTAAAAAACACATGACACAACAAAAAGAAAAAATGAAGAGAGTGAGGAAAATGTAAGACTAAAATGAAAAGAAACATGCAAGACAACTAACCAAAAAATATATATATGAAAATTAGTTGAGAAAATAAAAACTCAAAAACTAAAATGGGGCTATTTCACTCGTAATCTAATCGGCTAGAAGGTTAGGGCTAAGTGAAGTGAAATTTTCAATGTAACCATTCAAATTGCTCCAACAAGCCAAAATCTTATTGCACATTTCTCGGTGGTGTTGAATGTCTCCTTAGAGCTCCACTCTCAGAATGAACTGCTGTACTTTTGCAGCGAAAATCGCGCGCTCGTTTGACCATTGAAGATGTATGTGTAAGTGGATTTATATTCAAAGAAAGTCTATCCTTCTACACAATAACCCAAAATCTTATCACAGAGCCGTGTAAATTCACTTATACATTAATTGAGGTATTCTATTTATTAAATAGAGTAAATGTTTATTACTATCAATCATATAACATTAATTTTTTTTAAAAGTACATTGTTTTTTGAAATTTCAACCCACTTCAATAAACATGTGTCAGTAAACCGAAAACATTAACTTCATATCCCGCAAAATTCAAAAGCAACACAGGACAAATGATAAGTATTCTCTTCTAGTCAGAAAATATTTGTTTATCTATCTGTTATATGATATGAATAAGAAGTTTCAAATTGATATTTTTAATATAAAAGTTGTCTTTTATAAAAGAATATATAGATATATATTTAGTAAATTTTAATTATAAGTATTATAAAATATTAATAATTTTATTTTTATATTTTGTTTAGTATATTATTAATATTACAAGTGGTTATAAAAAGATGTAGTAAAAATATTTCATTTTTTTAATCATAAATTAAAAAAAAATGTAAATATTAAATAGCATAATTTAAAATTTTAATATTAAAATCAAATAAATTATTTGAATGTTTGGGTTAATATGTATGTTATAGATAAATATCAAAATTAATCTTTTTACTTGGAAGAATTGGACTTGGGTGGGGAGGATCTGAATCATTTTTCCCAACCAAAACCCCAATGGACATCAAAATGGTTGCATATAGAGAAATAAAGTTGAATAATAATAATAATAATAATAATAATAATAATGCCTATGGCGTCTTTGATAGATGGTGGTGACTGGGTGCTCTCTTAAGACATTGCTTGATGTGAAGTCACCATTTCAATAGAAGATCTAGTCCCGCCAACATTACAAATAATAATAATAATAATAATAATAATAATAATAATAATGTTCAGCATAGTAAAATAGTTATAGAATTTAAGAAATGAAGTAATTTAAAGTAAAAAAATCAGTGACCTCCTCTAGTTCATTCGAAAACTTAAAAAAATATTAACAATAAAACTTAATATGATTTATAAATAAAACATTTCTATATACAACAAAGAAATGTCGATATATATTTAAAAATATATTAAAAATTAAACAAATATTTTAATAAAAAATTATTGATATATATTTACAAATATATTAGTAACAAAATACACATTTTAATATGGACAATATGATCTATAAATTAAATATTTCAATATCCATGTAAAATAAATAATTTCAATCTCATATATATATATATATATATATATATATATATATATATATATATATATATATTTAATGTTAACAATGTATATATTATATATAATTTACTATATCTAAAGGCTCATTTTACAATCTAAGGCAATGGATATATGTAATTCTTTCAGTACTCGATCTCAACCTAAACCTCTCATTTTGACTTGTAATAAAAGAATAAAAATATTGGATTAATTTTAATTCTAAAGCATTATAAAACATCAATAATTTGATTCTCCCTATGCTAGCTCATTCAATTTGTTGTTTGTATTAAAACCTCATATGATGTAAAAATATTTCATTCTGGCTCTCAACCATAAATAAAATATTTTGATATGCATATTAAGTAGCATAATTTTATATCAAATATAAAATAATTAAAGATAAATATTATATTTCCACTTTTGAATGTGAGTTAGATGTGTAATTCTTATACCTTTTAAGAATATTTCAATATAAAACTTAAATAAATTATTTAAATATCCATGTTAATTAATATATTTCAATATCAAATTTTTGAGAGATAAAGTGTTTATCTAAAACTATTTCAACCTCAAAGGAAAAATATAAGTGAAAGTTGAAAAAATGCAATGTGTGTCATAAATAAGATATTTCATTATACAAGACTACTTAATATTAAAATTTGTTTATAAATATATTAATAGAAAAAGTTTGCATTTTAAGAGATTCGATCTATTTCACATGTATCCTTAAAATTGATTTATACTTACACGTAGAGTGGAAAAAATATATTTTTATGGTTGAATGACATTTCATGTAATTATAATATTTTAAAATTTGATTTTTTTTTTTGTTAATGTTTTAGTAGATTTTCCTCTAAAATCCATAAAAGAATTGTTGGAATTGCAAGTTTAAACTATATAGTCTACATATTCCAGGTGCTAAAAGGGATTTTCATAGAATTGAATCAATTCTTACATTCAAAAATGCACTTTAAACAATGAAAAAATACACATTTTATGTGTGTGTGTGTGTGTATATAATGAACATAGAGAGAGCTTAACCATAGATATATCAAGTTGCCTAGTAAGATGAAATCTAAGTTAATTTTTTTTTCAAATTTCACATTCTAGACCTCAAGAGGTTTATTCCATCTATACTTTTTCTTGATATGTGATCAAGATAGATCTATAACTGTCATAATAAAATAGGTAGATTATATTAGCTTCCCTTCTAAATAAAAATTCTTTATTGATTATATTTCTTTAATTTCTAAATTGTTTAACTATTTTAATTAAATTGATTTTTATTTTCTACTCTAATAATATATAAATAAAAAAATAACAGAGTTAAATTATTTTATATTTTATTATTTTTATTATTACATTTTTAAATAATAAGTATTTATCATACTTACTAATCTAATGAAAATTCCATTTTATGATTAAAATTTTTAAAATAAAATGTTATCTTTAAAATTTGTGACCTATTTTAAAATTTGTCAAATGATCGAAATTGAACATTTTACGATTAACACAATGAGTTATCTCGATAAAAGAGTTGTCCCCTGAAAAAAGAAGTTTCAGTGACCTTATATAGTGCATTACTACAATATACATTCCATTATATTTTTCATATTCCAATTCCACAGAAAGTAAGTAAAAATGTTTGCAGTCATGTTGTTACCCAAAGCACAAGATCATTTTGCTTCAGAGACCAAAAATTTCTTCAAGGAGGAGACATTTTAAACTGTGAACATTTTAAACTGTGGACAAGAAGTGACAAGGAGTAGAATGAGGTTGAGTGCTTTGGAATGTTTAGTATTGTGAAGAAGCTTGGAGAAGGGCATCTGAGTTAAATGTTCCGTGTCGTTGAGGGAAGCACCCACTGAGTTTTTGAGTTGAAGGTGAGTAACAAAGAGGTTGCAATATCACTATAAACAACATACACATTGGAATTTATGATTTTATCAATATGGTAATATTATTATTTATATATATACAATGTTTCCCAAAAACGGCTGATATCAATAACTAATCGTGAATTAGTTTGTAACTAATTCGATTCATTTTTTTACATTATCGGTTCTCTGGTGCCCAATATTTTTTTAAAAGATTGGAGGGAGTTGCACATGATTCTTGGTCGGAAATGCAGGAAGGTTTCTCTACATTATGGTTCCAAAAATCAAAGGATTCAAATCCCTAACAAATATTTGGAAGGAAAAAATATTTGCCGATGATGGAAGACAAATATCCTGTTTGCATGACCAACCTACTCAGACAGAAGTTTAGTATATTTCAACGTCATGTCCCGTGAAAACACTGTCGACAAGGGAGTTACATTGAAAATTGTCAGCTTGACAACAAACATCACACATATGGATTGGCCTTGACATTTGGTTTTCTTAACATCTATGCCTTGGGAAGTTTTAGCATCATATGCTATATTTTGGTGTGGCTTTTAGGGTTACCATGACCTAATATATTTTTTTGAGTAAGCTGGGATTTAATTTTGAAAAGGCCAAGGACATTTTCTAGTGAAATCTATTGGACAAGTTGCAATAATTCACTTCCAGGAATGACGTAGTTGAACATATTTTGGTACATTTATTTTAAAATATTCCAGAAAAATCATTATATAGTTTTCATGGTTCGCATTGAAGATTGAATAAATGGAATTAGAGAAATACAACCGTGATGTTACATTCAAAAATAAAATTTGACACCTAAAACACATTTTCCATTTTATCAATGTATTGTATTTAATTAATACATTTTGAGTTATGAATAAAAATACATGCTTTATGAAATTATAAGATGGATAGACAAACATTTGTATATCTATTCAATTCATGCATAAGAAATATGTATAGAGAAGCTTTTGTATTGAATGCATCTAGTTAACGCATAGATAAGCTTTTGTATTGAAGGAAAATATTCAATGCATTAGAAATATGCAGAGATTACATAATTTTCTTGGAAAGACTTTCATGAATTATTGGGCATAAAAATAGGTAAACTAAGTTTACCTGGTTGAAAATATATCATGAGTTCTTGTAAGTAGAGACATAGGTTAAATAGGTTTATTTTCTTGAAGGTATTGCATGGTTATGTAGGTAGAAAAATAATTTATTCTGGTTGAAAATATATTATGAATTCTTGTAAGTAGAGACATAGGTTAAATAGGTTTATTTCCTTGAAAATATTGCATGGTAGAAAAATAATTTATTGTGTTAATCTCTTTCAAAATATCACATTGGTCTTGAGTTGAAAGAGATTTCAGAGATAAGTTAATTGTGTTCTTATGAATAGGAAGATTGGTCAACTATGGTGATTTTTGTCCATAGACTAGGTTTTGTAATTGCATGCACATTCTTTATTGACATAATATAGACATGGTTTACATTTGAGGTACCCGTAAAAAGTCATGGGTTTACAATTATATGCATGCTCTTCATTCACATACTCATTGCAATTGATTATTATATAGGTATAGGTGGTAGTGCAGTTAGAATAAGGATGAATAGAGGAATTTTTCTGCATTGAAGTAATGTATATAAATTGGCATGCTCAATATTATTTATTCATTTTAATTAATGTATGTATGTTGTGGATAAGAAATCATGCTTTTATAATTATACATATGTATTTAAGTACGTACTTTATGAATAAGAACACATGATTTCATAAGTTCATGCATTTATTTAAAGCAAGATAAATTTGCATTGTTTATCTATGAATTTATAATGCATTGGAGATGCATGTAAAAATAAGAGATTAAAATATAACTTTTAATGTTATTTATGCAAGTGCAAGGGAGTGGTCTTACGGAGTATGTAAAAGTAAAAAATTAAAGACGATTTTTAATGTTATTTTGAAACATGAAAAGATGCATAACACATGGAAGATTCTTAGTAATAAATTATAGATATTGATTATTTGGGTTCTGTTAAATGGATATTTTATCTAATCATGGTGTTGGAGTTGATAACGAAAGAAAATGAAGAAGGAAATTGTGACTTATGTGAAGTATGGATTGATAGTTTCTAACATATTCCTTTTTCAACAAGTGAAAGATGGATGGTAACTAACACTATGGTAGGAAATGAGGTCATCATGTTTGACTATAATATCGTGCAAAGTGAAGGATCTTCAAACATATGATAATCCAGTATGGGAACAAGAAAACCATAAATACACAGTGCTCGAGGAATTGTGGGTTAAAGTATTGAGAAAACATGTTATCAAGATTAATGTAATGCCTCTAGTTTGTTATACTTAAATTAAAGATGAAATTCCTTTGTAATATATTAAAAATGGATAAGGGATGGACTGCTTTACTTCCATTGAGTGAGGGTGAACACATTCATGAAATTTTTAATAAAGTAAACATCTGTTGGTTTTTTCCTTCGAGGTTTCCATAGTATATGAGTTCCCATTTATGTATTTTCATATTTTTTCATCAAAGATTTCCACGGTATATGAGTGCCCATTTATGTATTTTCATATTTTTTCATTTTGATGATATTTCTACCTTGCAAGATGTTGACACACACATCATCAATTATGTTATTAAATAGCCTAATGAAATGAATAATGATAATGATGCAAGGTTACAATACAAATATTTACCATAGCATGTTGTAATAATGGTTGATATGTGACTTTTTATTCCATTTCTAATGTTACTTTATGTAATAATGGTAATTTTATCTAATGAGGAATATGGAATAAATCATTGGGAATGTTGCAAGTATAGTAGATGTAGTAAAATTTTTCTAATCCTATGTATTTTTTACGCAAGGTCTACTCGGGGATGTTGCAAAAGTGTTTAGGAATAAAAACATATTAAATATGCCTATTCAGAAGAAGAAGATCATGTCAACCCTAGATCATCATTTCCTCCCTTCACATATCATGGACATTGAGTTCTAAAACCATATCTTTCTTGTAATGAAATATTTCTTAGGAGGACGTATCAACATTGTTTGGCATTCATAGCCAAATGAAATTCCCTTTGAATATTCCCTGAGGTGAGATAATTGGTTTGGTTATATCAAACATTCCAAGGAGAACTATAAATTATTTATATCTAAAGAACTGTAAACACATATCGAGAGTAGATTAATGTTAATCTCAATGTTCAATCAAATATATATGTGGGCGGGGGACGGTGGATCAATCTCTATATAGGTTTTATCTTCTATTTTTTTTAAATGAAATTTGATTTAATAATTAACAAATAATAAAATTATAAAAATTAAAAGAATTTGCACCGTATACCAAAACTATATCTATAAATAAGTATATTTAAAAAAATAAAAAAAGGGCAGAAAGCTACAAAACATATAATAATACTTAGCTTTAAAGAGTTCTTTTGGAAGAAGAACCAATTTTCCATTACATTATGATTTTTCATTATTTATAATTTGTTTTTGAATCTATAAATTTATTTATGCCCTAACAAACTCTTCAATAGAAAAATTGTGGAGAATTCGCAAATCAAACTCATAATTTTAACAAATCCCTCCAAAATTTTGGCAAATTCTACCTAGTACTCCAAAACATAAAACACATAAAATACAACCACTACAACGCCTCACATCTAAATTTATTTGAAACACAACCATTTCTAGTTATTGTCCATACTTGATGTTATGGAATGGAGCAAAAGAACAAATAACAACATTGAATTGGGAAGAAGAAAAACACATATTCTCATGCTTTTCTCGGTTGTTACACTAGAAAAATAAATGAGTCCCAATGGAATGCGAGTGACAAAAAATACATGGAGATGACAATCTAAGGAGACGGACTTGGAAAAAGTGGTGGCATGAAAAGTGAGCACATGCTACCAAATCAAGCTACCTATAAAGTTATTAGACTAGAAAGTCTAATTTATCTTTACTTTAATAGGCATTACCTCGCTAGGGATTGTAGCACTCAACTTGTAGTCAAAATGTGTTGACTATCAATTATTTTTGCTGAATTTTTGACAATTTTAACCAAAGTTTAGAGAAAATGCTGAATATTCCTAATTTCCTGTAAATTCAAAAATCGTTTTCCAATTTCTAGAAATATTATTTCTAGTTTTCCATTGGTTGAGAAAGGCTCGATGGGACATAATTCCCATGGCAGAGGGCGATTTATTTTCGGCTTTTTTCAGTGCTTGATAAATCATTTTAGAATAAAATAAGACTAATTTTGTGAGTGGCCATATTGCCGATGACTGTTCTAATGTTGTTATGCCCAACACTATCATTGCTTTGTATAAAGATGTTAGAACTAACAGGGTTGTAGGTCCGTTATGTAAGATAGTGGGGCGAGTGGAGGTGGGAAACTATTATTATTTTGTTGTGTAGAGAAAGGGTGTGTAGGAAGGATGCGAGCATGGATTATATCAAGTTAAGATTTCTTGCTCCACATTTCGCAGAAGGCTAATTCAATATGGTAGGATAAATTTTCTTAGCAAGAGGAAGTGCTCAAATAATGTCACATTTTAAATTAAGATCATATTATGACTTGTATTAATGTTCTTATATTATTTTGCAGAGGTGTGGAACAAGTAACTTTGATACATTATGTAGAGTTCTTAAATAATCCATAGATGTCAAAAATGACAAAGTTGTAGGTCCCTTACATAAGCGAAGGAGGGGGGATAAATGTTATTATTGTGTTGTGAAATGAAAGGGTGTGCAGGAAGTGCGGGAGCGAGGACTACATCAAATCAATATTTCCTCCTCTACATTTCACATAAGGCTAATTTAACATTGTAGGGGAAATTTAGTTAGCAAGAGGAAGTGCTTAGATAATATCATGTTTTAAATTAGATTATGACTTATATTGATGTGCTTATATTATTGTGCATAGGTAAAAAACAACTAATGTTAATACGTAGTGTGGAGTGCTTAAGGATTATATGAATCCTTAATATGGTTAATTGTTTTGTCTCATATATGCAAAGTGGCTAGATATAGAAAATTCAAAGGAGAAGAGGCAAGTTCTGGAGTGGCAAGAATTTTTTAGTTTTCTAAAAACATAATTAATTGATATGCTTATGCATAATTAATTAATACTAATAGCATATTCGAACAAGACGGGGCATGTTGTGGAGTGGCAATTCTTTCAAAGGAGGAAGTACTTATGGAGAATTGTTCAAAAAATGTGACACAAGGGTACTGAAAAATTACATTTTCTATTGCTTGTCATGAGTGTAATGATGGTGCTTTTAATAACAATTTCATTGCAATATTAAGTGAAGTGTAATTTTTGTGTGGAGGAATGGTTGTGTGGAGCAGGGAATAGAAACATTGTTCCATAATTTTTCATATGTCTATATACATTTATGTATTCCTTTCTCTATACAGCATTACATATCGTAGAGTACATAAACGATATAGCGAAAAAAATACAGGGCTATATTATGTAATAATAATCAAATGAGAATAAAACAAATACCACGCACCTCTTAGAAAATTATCATTGTGTGTCATTGTATTTAACTGCATCTATTCTACATGTGTTCATTCTCCTACATTCATATTAAATTAATATTTCAAAGCTACTTCCACATATTTTTTCCCAATTTCTCCACACATCCTTTCTTCCACACTTCCTCCACATCCTTTCTCTTTCTTTTTTATGTCAAGCAACTAGCCTAATTAAACAAAATAACAATGTAACATTGGTTGCTTTGATCTTTCCATGTAAATCTTAGACTTTTTGGCTTAAATTGAAAAGTAAAACGATCATTTTCATTTATTATTAAATGAAATTTTTTATTTCTAGAGACCATAAACAAGTAATAAGGCTTCATATAATCTTTAAGCACTATGGACAATGTATCAATGTTATTTTCTCTGCACCTCTACACAATAATATAAGTCTCTCTGCACAATGAAACATTGACTATGACCAAATCAAATTTAAATTTAACTTTATGACCAAGTAAAATTCATTTAATACTAAATTTTATCAATTTATAAATATCGTTGGGACTTATGATACAATAAATTATTTTGCTGCAGTAGAAAATAAGATCTCATAGTACATTAAACTATGGGTTTTATTTTTCAAAGCATTGTGAAAATCTCCATATTTCATTTTGAAATAGTAAATGTTAAATTAGTCTTTGTAATTAGATTATTTATACATGTGTACATTTTGCTTTCTTAAAGAAAATAAGAATTTAAAGGACTCATGCTAGATTATATATATATATATATATATATATATATATATATATATATATATATATATATATATATATATATATATATATATATATATATGTACGTATGTATGTATGTATGTATGTATGTATGTATGTATGTATGTATTTCTTTTGCACATATCTAAAATGTTATCAAAGTTATAAATATATATCTAATAATTAAATATTTAACTTGTCCAAGGGCACATGGAGAATACACATTATTTTTGTGATCATAAGCTTGTGGTGGAAATCGAGAACCTTAAGTGTAGGAGCATGTTTCATGGTGCATAAATTTCCTTGTGTGGAGGTTATAATGAAAACATTCATTGTGCAAAAATGCTCCACACAAGGAAAGCTTGAAACAATGAAACATTCACTATGATCAAATCAAATTTAACTTTAACTCTATGAGAAAATAAAATTTATTTAATAATAATTTTCTATTAGTAGCACTATCTTGGTGGTTAAAGTGTGTTGATTGTCCGTTATTTTGTCGATTTTTTTATTATTACTACAAATTTTCTATCTAAAGATCAATGTTTGTTGACTATCGATTATTTATGTCTATGTATTAACCAAAGTTTCAAGAAAATATTGAAGATTCTTATTTTCCTATAAAATCAAAAGTCATTTTCTAATATCTTGAAATCTTATTTCGGATTTTGCATTGGCTAAATGGGGCTTGTCTTCACTTTGCATCTAATACGTATGTTAAAAACTTAAATGGTAATGTGAGAATTGTAACAACTAATTCTAGTTATGTTATATGTATGAGCATTCACTTAGTATTTATCATGTAGTTATTTTGGCATACACGTTACGAATGCACATTTGATTACTTTTTGTGACAGATGGTAATAAATATGTTTCTTTTCCAAGTTGTATAGTCTTGTTCTAGTAGTTGCATGGAGTGGTGGATTTTCTCTACAAACTCATTATGAACGAAGTTGAAATATGAGTAGCATCTTTTCAGGTAAAGAACACATTTTTTATTCTATATGTGAGTACTTAGTGGGTTTATACAATATATGTTACAACCTTGTAGCAATGAGGTGCAAAGATAAAAAATTGGACAATGTTAGAGCATTAAATACGTTTGTACAATATAGTTACTTTCAGGTAGTTGTTATGTCTGAATTATTTTCGTGCTATGAAATTAGAACATCTTTTTCCTCTTCTTTCTATGTATTTGATCTAATTCATATCATCAGAGCAAGGAAAATGAACACAAGTAGAACAAATACAATTAAAGACATTGATAACTTTGCTAAGACGTGTGTTTATATTCAATTTATTGTCATTTGATTATTATTATATTGTACAACTTTGTGTTTTTTTTGCTATATTTTTATGTAGTCTAACTAAAAACAACGATTTTTGAATTTTCAGGAAGCATGTAACACTTAAATATTTAGTTCTAAGACAAAAATTACAAGGAAAAATATACTTTGAATATTTCTATAAAAAATTTGTATATGTTGAAACTAAAATCTATTTAGTATTTTGCATATATGCATAGAAATCATATTCTATCTAGTAAATATGAACCCAACATTAGAATATACATTAGCAATGACTTTGCACCATCTAGTTATGTCTTCGTGAGTCAATTATTACTTAGTATCAATTACAATGCCCTTTTAAGAAGTGATTTAATGATGTAATAGGAGAAATTGATGAGGGAGTAGAGATGGTGGTGAGCACTACTACAAAGACAGATATCATAGGAGACAAAATGAAAGGAATAGAAAATAGGCAAGAAACAAAATCAATAATGTAGCTCTGAGCAGTTTTAGTTAGTTGTATATCATTTTTCTTTTTTGTTTTCTTGAATTAGTTTCAATTAAATGCTCATGACTAGGAAAAAGGAGATCGAGTCTATGCCATTAGTAATTTAATACATCAGTAACAATATAATAAGGAGCATTTTTTGTGGTGTTGTCTTAGTTGCAATTCAATTTTTTTGGACAAAGAAAATAAGAAAAAACAATACTCCATGCAGATTTGGCGGATAAGAAAGGTGAAATAACAATAACATTTCTTATGCCAACAAATTTTATTAAACAACATGAGGAAAATTTTATTTCAAATGTTAGTTTTCTATTAGAAATCTCAAAATAATTCCAAAGCATAAATAAGATAGTGGTGACTGCGAAAAAACTATTTATCTAAGTAGCTTTAGCATTGTACAAAATATTTATCTTGTTTCCATAGAGTAACAATTCTTTCCAACTATGATGATTGAAAATTTTTCCCATAGTCAAGATTCATTTGCAGTTAGCACACTCAATGGCATTGCAATTTTGGGAAACATATACAGCAATGCAATTTGTACTAGAAATCAAATATGGAAATGCAAAACAGGCCATGAAAACAATAAGCTTTGATATATTTGAATGTTTCATTGCTACAAAGTTATTATGAATCTATTATATGGTTTACATGTATTGATTTACAAATATTGCGTCATGTCCCTTACTAAATTAATTTGGAGCAAGATTAATTATTATATTATGGGGCCAATTTTGGAGAGATAGTGGTCCCATTCGATTTTATTAGGAGATTAGACTTAGGAAAAGTTATTTTTGTTGTGGTTAAGTTACACATGGGGGCCACCCACACTAGGAAAATACACACTACCTAGTTCAATTTGCATGGAGGTGGTTAAGTTTTGCATGCAGGTCGTTATGTGATAGCCCACGATGGAGGTAAAATTGGAGGGAAAAGTGCTCCACGAAATCTATATAAAAAATACAGATCTCCTCATTTCGTTCATCCTTTTGGCATATCGAATTCTTTTTGTTTTCTCAAGTTACTTATCCAAGTCACTTGTTTTTCAACACGAGTTATTCAAGCAAAGAGCTCACCCTTTGTTCTAAGGACTTCGAGTGCCAACCTAGGAAGGTTTTTCTTCATTCTTCAGGAGGAGGATCTCATTGTGATTTCCAACAGTTACATTCATCTCTAGGTGGTGTGTGTTACTAGAGGACATAGTGAAGAGGAGGTTGAGTTTGCATGTGGTGGCTTGTAGTGGAGTTTGGTTGAGAAATTTTCTAGAGAGGAGGCATCGGATGTTTTCTATCATTATGGAGAGTTTGTGAACTGGAGGAGTGTGATTCTTTGCAAGGTGACTTTCACACTTCCTAGGCCAAAACAAAGGCAACACTTGGTGCTCACGTGGAGGGTAGAGTATTAGTATTTTCAGTTGAACTTTACCAGGGAGGTTAAGGGAAACATTTGGAGAGGAACTTACTTCATCTTCAGAGATGGAGAAGTTTTTCATTGGTGCTCCTTGTAGGCCATATTGTTGAGTAGTTTAGAGGGCATAAGGAATATTGGAGGCCGAATTTCGGAGGTTGGGTTTAGGTAAAACCCTCTTTGGGTTTTGGCCAAGGAGCTTGGGGATAAAGTTTCAACATTTTCTTAGCACCAAGGATGGGGTTTCTTGTAGTTCCTTTCGAGCCAATAGTGTAATTTCTAGGGGACAATGCAGAGCATTAGAGGAACAGTCATTTTCCAACTTTGATATTATTATTTATCGCATTGGTTTTGTCAAGCTTTCCCTTAAGTCAAGCCTAGGTGAATTTATCCATATATTGTACTTACTCCATTTCATTAAGAAAATGGATCTGTTGGTTTCATTTATGGTGTTTATTGAGTATTTCCTCATTGCTTTAATTTTTTTGAGTTATAAATCGATATTTCTTTGCATATCACTATTTATTTAAGTTTGGAACATTACGGTGGTATCAAATCTTAGATTCTATCTTAGTTGTGGGAAAATGTTTCTATGAGTAAGGAGGACCGACAGAATATTACTTACACGAGGTAGAGCTACTACAATAGGGAAAGGGAGTTGGGGATTACTCCAAACACAGGGGATCATGGGAAGGCTGTCGTAGAAAAATATATGGGTGAGCCCAAGAGTGGGGAAGAGATGGCCTTCAACAGTCTCTTGAAAGCTTTGAGTGATTTGGATAAAGGGAAGAAGGAAATGTTAAATGAGATCAAGATGCAGAACCCGGAGTCGAACACTAACCGAGATTTCAGGGGCCTCTCAACAGAGATTTCAGGGGCCTCTCAACAGTTCGATCACCTTTCACGTACTACGTAGCGGCCATCCTCGAGTGAGCCAACTCGAGCTACTTTACCCTTTATTATCCCTTTGAAATAGGGTGAAAATGGTGGAGGAGAGGATCCATCATTAATGGGGGAGAATTTTCGGGAGTGGCAGTCCATGAGGGTAGACTTCATAGAGGCTTTAACTTTTAGAGACTTTTGTAAGCTCAAACATAATGAAAAGGGGAAGGGATATGGAATGCATAACTATGATTTTTATCATTCTATTGGGAAAATGTAGTTTCCTACCTATGATGGCACTACCAAGTGCACAACATGTGCTTAGGTAGAGAATCTGGACACATAGTTCCAGCTCAACCAGATGACAGAGGTAGAGTCCATCAAGATGGAACATTGCACCTAAAGGGCGAGGCATGGGTTTGGTGGTTTCATGGCTTGTCCAATCTTAGGAATGCCAATGTGGCATCCTATGAGGACTTCATGTAGAGAGCAGTGGAGTTGTTTAGTAAGAGGGATCGAGAGGTTCACTTCAAGGAGTTGAGAAAACTCAGATAGACAAGGCATCCGAAGCATTATATGTCAATGTTTTTGAGGGTCTTAGTCATGGTACGTTACTTTTCAAATTCAAGGAGAGTATACAAATTTTTGGAGGGATTGATAGATACATTGAGGAGACTGGTGAAGTCACGCAAACCATCTACTCTTTTAGAGGTGGTATCTTGCCCTCAAGATTTTCAGGGGTCTATTCCCAAGATTCAAGCTCCATTTCCTTCACACACTCCCTACCCTCAGAATGGAAGTAATACTAAAGCACCCATAACGTAGAGAGCAGCCCAAGGGTGTTGTTAGTTGGATGATGAGACCATGAGAGAGCTCAGGAGGAGGAGGTTATGTTTTACATGTCGAGATCCTTGGGCACCAGGCCATCAATGCACAGTGAGCAAGGCTCATTACATCGAGGTCTTCTCATATAGTGGGTAGGAGGATGGTGTTGGGTTGGAGTTTGGTGGAGGTGACATCAAGGATCCAACAGGGAGGGGACCACCACCACCACCAGCATAGGGAGGAGCATATTTTGCACTAGCCAGGGGATTCCTAGCTTCTTTATGCGAGATTTCCAAATTTTTTACCATGAGGATTAGGTATGTGGTAAGGGCAACGTGTCTCAGCTTTAGTAGACAATCAGGAAACCCAAAATTTTATTGATTCCCATATGGTCTAGAGGAGGGGCATCACCAATGAAGATTTTGAGGTGTTTTCAGTCCTAATAACAGAAGAAAAAACTATGTAGTGCACTCAATATGTTCTTGCATTAACAGTGCCAGGTGTCCAATGGTTGTATTCCCTTGGTCGGGTTACCAATGATTAGAAGTAGATTGGGATGGATTTTGTTGGGTCATATGACAAGCTTATGGTTCTTTAGGGCATGCATTTGTACCTCGCTTAGATAGTTTCAGACCACAGGATGGAGGCCAAGTTCAGACATGGAGACATATCATGGGTAGTAGAGCTAAGGATTTCATAAGCTGGGGGGAAGGCGAAGCCACCACATCTAGATATACATGCACTATTGGATAGATATCCAGTATTCTTTGGAGATATATTGCTAGGATAGCCACCTGACAGGGTATTTGAGCACACTATAGAGTTGGACCTTGTCATGCAGGTAGCAATTACCACACCCTATAGGAATCCCAAAGCCTATAAGGATGAGTTTGAGAGGGCCATCAAGGAGCTATTGGAATTGGGAAATATCACATCAAGTTCTAGTCCATTTGCTTCTTTCATTTTGTTGGTGAAGAAGAAGGATGGGACTCTTTACATGTGTGTTGACTACAGGGCCCTCAATAAGAAAACGCTAAAGAACATGTATCCCATTCCATGTATCGATGAGTTGATGGATGAGCTTAGGGGAGCCAAGTACTTCTATAAGATAGATTTGAGGTCATGATATCATTAGATTTGGGTGAAGGATCTTGACATCCCACAGACAAATTTTAAATTTCATCATGGAAATTTCAAGTCCCTGGTCATGCCTTTTCGCTTGATCAATGCACCAACTACATTCGAGTCGTGCATGAACCATGTGTTTAGAGGGTAGGTGAGGAGGTTTGTACTAGTATTCTTTGATGACATATTTATTTACAATACGACATGAGAAGAGCACCTGCAACACTTAGAGATAGTCTTGTGTATATTGGAGGAGCAACAGTCCTATGCTAAGATGTCCAAGTGTAAGATTGGGCTGACAAAGATGCTTTACTTGGGACACATCATAGGTGCATATGGGGATAAGTTGCATGAGGAGAAGATTCGAGCAATTCAAGATTGGACAGAGCCTCGAGATGTGACAATGCTGAGATGATATTTTGGCATTTGTACCTATTATCATAATTTTGTGAAGGGCTTCTCTCAGTTGGCAGTGCCCCTTAATAATATATCTAAGAAGGGGGATTTTTCATTAACAGAGGGACCTCAAGAAGCATTTTATCACCTCAAGGAGGTGATGAGTTATTTCCCATTATTGGAAATTCGATATTTTACACTGCCTTTCACATTTGAGTATGATGCATCAGATGTGGGGATCGAGGCAGTCTTGTCCTAAGGAGGTCACCCCATTGCTTTCCAGAACCAAAACATCGTACCCCATGATATGTCATATTTCATTTATGACAAGGATATTTTGGCCATAATGCATGAGTTGGGAAAGTTTAGATATTACTTGTTGGGGAATCGATTTCGGGTGAAGATGGATCACAACAATATTTTCCATTTCATGGGGCAGCAGAGGTGGGTCAAAAAGGCACAGGCCTATGATTTTGATATTGAGTATGTGTGGGGGAAGAACAGTGTGGTGGAAGATGCACTATCCAGGAGACAAGTAGGACTTTCCCCCATGAGCATTTCTCATGATTGGAAGGCTTAGTTATTGGTAGAGTACTCCAAGGATCATCGGGCATGCGAAATCTTGGAGGGAGATATGCAGATGAGCGATACAGGGTGTTGGATGAGGTTATTTATTATAAAGGGTGCATATTTTTGGTTTGAAGATCCCAGTTGAGGGAGTGCATCCTTTGAGCAACTCATTATTCTCCTTTGTTTGAGCACGAGGGGTTTAGGAATACTTATATGGTAATGAGAGAGAGCTTCATTTGGAAGGGACTCAAAGGAGACATGTTGAGGCATGTGCACGAGTGTGAAGCTTGCCATAGGATCAAAGGAGAGTTGAACCATCCATCATGATTGTTGCAGCCTCTTCCCATCCCTGAGGGGAAGTGGGAGAGTATCTATATGGATTTCATCAACAGACTTCCCTCAGTGCAAGGGAAGGATTGTACTTTTATGGTGATCAACTGGTTGACCAAGTTTTCACACTTCTTTACCATATCGACACGATATTTAGCCTCATAGGTGGAAAATTTGTTCTTTAGGGAGGTTTTTCGTCTGCATGACTTCCTAAGACTATAGTCAGTGACTGAGATAGTCGATTCATTGGAGGATTTTGGCAGGATATTTTGAGGCTACTCGACACCAAGCTCACCCCAAGCACCAGCTATCATCCATAGACTAATGGCCAGATAGAGAGGGTGAACCAGTAGCTAGAGGGTTGTCTCAGGAACTATGTGCCAATGCAGTAAAGGGCTTGGATTCGATGGTTGCATATAGGAGAGTATTGTTACAACACCACCCATCACATTTCCATTCATATGACTCCTTTCCATGCTTTATATGGTTATGATGCTTTGTCTTTTTCTGACCATTGTTTTGGAGACAATATGGACCCAAAGGCTAAGGATTTGATCCTAGAGAGCCAAGATATCTTGAAGGCTATAAAGGATGACATATAGACAACCCAAAACCAACAGAAGATGTATGTTGACCAAAATCAAGTAGAGAGGCATTTCGAGGAGGGGGACTGTGAGGCAGGCAAGTTCCCTCTGTAGACAAAGGTAACCCCTCTAGCCCTAGAGTGGGTCTAGTCACAACAAAGATAATACCAAAGCAAATTTCCTTAGAAATTTGATGCCATTAAGGTTTAACTTCAAACTATCGTTTAATGAAGTCCCTATTTTGTTACTCCATCTCTCGTTCTTCTAATCACTTGTACCTGAAAACAACATGCAGAGCGCAACGACAAACGTAATAGAGTATGACAAAAACTATCTACTTAAAGAGTCAAGGAGGTTCAAGCTATCATTACACAATTCAACATACTATATAGGAAATAAGCTATTGATTTATATTAATGTAAATCAAAGTAGAACTTACAACCAACCATTGACGTCATAAGCCTCCTTGAAGGGTCCTATTAGCATGTCTCCATAAGCACTCACTTATAGAATGTCTCCCAAAAGATGAATAACTCTCTCTCCTACCCAAAAGGCTAATGCTAGAAAATTCTTACAATCAAGAAAAATCCACTCAAAACCATCCTAAGCTAAGTTATATGAGAGGCTATTTCCACACTCTAGCAAAACTCTCTACTTTTACTATTGAATTATTGAGCTCTGAAGCTAGCTGATCTCAGCCATGGAGGAAGTATTTATAGGCAGAGGAACTTCCATAAATGATGGGAGAAAGAGCTTATCTCTTTGAGAGGTTGCAAAAAAGGTGGAACATCCATCCCAAAGGAGAGAGGCGAGCTCATCTAATCCAACAGCCAACCCTGGGACCGCCCATGAAGTTGTTACACTTCAAAGCTTCGACGAGTTGTTTAAAAAACTTGCCAAAAATAGCTCGTCACGAGTGCAACAAAAAGACAAAGCAAAGAATTCACTAGGGCTTGTGAAACCTTAGCCATCTTTGCGGGTGGAACAACTGCTGTCCCGTGATGACCCAAAAAACATAGGTAAAAAGGGTCTGCTCCAAGAGTAGTGAACTAAAATATTATTCCTAAGATGACAAGGAATACATTGACACATAATTTGTAACATGACACAAGGTAGATGTCAATAACATGGACCGGCAATGTCCAGAATCAGGGAATACGGGGTCGGTGACAAATTACTATGTAACAAATGCCCCCTAAAGCATGAAGGCCGAGAGAGTGGGAGGGATGAAATGCCTTATGAATCCATGACTGAAACAAAATACCATCATAGAGAACCTACAAATGCAAGTACAACTGATATCTCTGATACATGAGTACATAGTGAAAGGAAATACATGTGCATAAGGTATGGGGGCAACCATCCCTAAGATAAACATAAATGATCTCTGGTATTGATGGAGTGATCCAATCAAAAGGACCATATGAAAGAATTAGGTATGGTCATAGCCATCCAATCAAAAGAGTCATGTATACAATCATGAACGAATCCGCACAACCTGGACATGTTTAATTAGAGCCCACGGTCTTAAATCCCAACCCAATCATGGTACAAATCCTAATATGCGAATACATGTGCTGAAGTCAAACATACTAGAAAACTACTTGACTACCGGTCAATGATGTAAACCGTTAACAAGTGCGAGGGAGACCACCAGTAATGTCAATGGTACTCAAGGTACTACTAGTACAGTCCACGAAGTGTGAAGAATGATCTGAAGTCAAACATCCATGAAATCATCTGATTGAAGGCTAATGATGAAAACCTATTGTCGAATGTGAAGAACTTTCCATTAGGGTATACAACCTCTAAGGTACCAGAAAGGAGTCTCTAGACGAACTTCCCAGATAATGAGCTCAAGTTGACAAGAAGCAATTGGTGGAAGGAGGGCCATAATGTTTCCACATCATCAACGTGAGATAAAGGAACAAGATAAATGTGGATGAGACAGATAATATGAGGAAGGTGTGTAAGGATACAAACTGCAGAAGGATTAAGCTCTTGAACATATTGGTGACACGACTTTGGAGTTTGGCAGCATTTCGATACCAAGGGACCAAAGGTCATGATGATGCAGCAAGGATCACATGGAATGTGCCAAAATGGATAACCCAAAACCGGGAAGGCCAACAATAAAGTGAGGATATCTGAACCCAACATGAAGCAAAAAGAGTGTCGATGTTCAAGAATGACAAGCTGCCGTAATAATTAATACAATTAGTAGAATACTTCCAAATTTTCCCCCACCATTTTTGGCGAGTACACCAATTATTTTTGAAACACAAGCTTGAAGGGGATAGCATATGCTTGTAATATAAGTTTTTCCTTTAGAAAAAGCCAACCTAGTAAGTTCTAATGAGCCCTAGGAAGGAGAAGCTCAGTCTTGTCATAATGACAAGTCCAATGTCATCATGGTTTAATGAGTCTGACATAGGTAAGACTCGGAATCTTTTTCATATTTAGATAGTTTGAAAAAGACATAGAAAATAAAACTCCAAAGGTCCCTTTTCGTAAATTTGTCCCCCGAATCTAAAAAGGTATAAAACAATACCCAAGGGAACCTATTGACCATGATAGATCAATGTATACCCTTTTCGTAAGTAATCTATCCCAATCCGTAAAAGGGGTAAACTTATACTGGATAGATGATGCTTCGTAGCCTTTAACGAGTTCAAAGCGATAAGAGCTCAACAATCTTTTCATGTTTCTAGAGTCAAAAAAGAGCCTAAAGAATGACTCCAAAATGTATTTTTTGTGTTTTTATCAAGTCCAAAAAAGTATAAAATAAAACTTGTAAACCATCATCACCAGAGTCTTTGGAACTTGTTGCTGCACAAAAAGAAATTGTAAGGTCTGTTTTTGACATAAATAGGCATAAAATATCCAAAAATAGAGCTAAAACCCTAATTTAAAACCCTAATTAGCTAAATAGAGCTTATAAGAGGGCCTAATTGGTGGAAAAAACAAAATACTGTTCACTTCTACCTTAGAGTAGAAAAAATATACTGTTGTGTACTGCAATTTTGACAACTAATTGGAGGCGTTCCAGAAGCTTGTTTGTGAATCCGTTCGGTCCCGGTAGGCACGACACCCTTTTCCTATATTTTTTGATAGAATGCATCTCATTTTTGAAGTGTTTAGCTATGATTTAGAGGAGGTTTGTGGACGGGAGTGTCCGTAGCAGTTGGCGCGGGTTCCCAACTCGGGACCGCGAAGACCCAGATTTTCCAATGGAGTGAAAATGAACTCTTCACGACTGTACACGAAACGGTCATGAAGAGCCCTATTTTTCTGAACCGTAGATTCTGAATCAGCACACCTATTTGAAAAACAAGCATGACGAATGCCGAGAACCAAAATTCCTCAAAATTTAACCAATTTCTTAGGAGTTTAAACACAATTATGGCATTTATAATTGAATATTTGCGTGTTTGCAGGGAGAAAAGCATGGTGATCGAATGGAAAGAGCGGGAACATAGCAATGATGATGTATTGGCCATGGGGGATCCAAATTTCTTGGATGTGCTTAGGAATTACAGGCTTTTGAAATTCTTCATGGTATCATGCCTGAGAGCACAACCCGATCTACTTCAGTACCTGGTTGGAGCATGGGATCCAAATGAAGGGAGATTCAACATTCGGGGGCAGGAAATAGAAATCAATCCCAATGACATCTATTTCCTGATAGAGTTATCATGGAGGGGAGAAAGACCCCGAATGATAGGTACCTAAATCACAGGAGAGACGATGGAAATGCTCATCGGGAGAATGTTTCTAGAAGCCCAAAAACTAGACATGGGAGGTAAACTAAAAATTGCAACAGTAGCTGACTTGCCCTTTCGAGTCCTCCTCTCCACTATCACTAGAGCAGCTAGTTCGCAGGCCCTGCATGAGGCCACCAAGACTGAACTTCAGTTGGCCGCTGACTGCCTAAACCCACTGTATTCAACTGGGCCGAGGCAATAGCAGACAACCTCAAAAGGCAACGAAAAAAATGTCAGTGAGGTGATACTAAATAGTTTGGATATATCTCCATCCTTGTACCATTCATCCTGGAATGGTTTCCCATCTTTCAGAGACAGAAAGTGTTCATGGCAAGGCCGCAACCATGAGAGCCACAGATCAGTCGTTTGGTTATATTGATGCCTCGAGGAGATGGCTACCAACAGATTTCATGGAGACTAGAGTTCTTCGAGTGGCTATATCGCCAACTCGTTGTTGCAGAGGACTGGTCATATGCTGGGACAAACTTCAGGGGTGATGCAGACCTAGTACTCCCTCCTAGGGAACACTGGGATGATAGAGGTAACAAACTCAATTTTTTTATTTTTAATGAGTTTTATAATCTTTTATTATTTTTTATATATATGTCTTGATCATTATATTTCAATCTTATAGATGTTGGACCGAAAAGACCTGCAGGTTTATCTCCCATTTCTCACAGAGTCGAGAGGGAGTTTGAGCTACTCCTCCTGGTGGAGATGTAGAGGATGACGTTACCTGAGACCTATAGGGCTTGATAGAGGAGATCCTGAGCTACACAGGATTTGAGGATGTCCTTCGATGGTACTAGTGACACGCAGCAGGGGTGTTGAACATGACCCACCGACTGCTTAGATGTGTCATCCGAGAAGTGGTGTGCTATAGAGAGCATCATGCAGATTAGACCCCTAGGTTTATTTTCTATAATTTTGAGAGACATGTTGTCTCATGATGTTGTTAGAGTCGGTCTGGTCATCCCTCCATCAGAGATCAAAACTCTTTTTGCATTTCATGTTTAGGTGTCCCATCGCTTTCGATCACTTGCATTTCGCTAGGGGCTTGCCATTGTCTGACGGAAGGGTTTGGTGTTCTTGTTTCCCTCATGCTTGTACCTGCCCGGGCTAGTCAAAATTTCTCTATGTTCATCAAAGTTCATTTCAGTCATTCATAATCATTATGCTATTTTGGTCAAAAAGATTTATTTTAAGAGTCTAGGTCTAGTGGTTGGTCTTCAAACATGTCGAATAATGCCCGCAAGCCATGAGGATCATCAAACACATGTGAGGACATTTCTTGTTCAAAACTCTGTTTTGAGTAAGAAATTGTCGAATTCATTTTTTATAATATTGTTCCGCCATGGAGTTTTCAAAGAAGGCTCTGGTTTTCCTTTTCCAAACATCAATGCCTATATCCCTGCAAAAATTCAACCAATTTCATCATTTTGAGTCCAGAAAATCAATGAGAAAGCCAAAGGACAGAGTTTGATTAAATGACAAAGTGCCATAGTCAAAAAAATTATGAAGGGAGTTTTTTGAAGAAGTAAAACTTTAAATCATCTCTTGTCAAGATATTTCAAAACTATTTATCCCTTTGCAACAAGTGTCTTTCATAATCCAAGGGAGAAATTGTGTTTAGAAAGTGCAAGAGAAAAACAGTGAGTGGAAGAGGCCGATTGTGTGACTTGGAGGCAGCACGACGCATATAACAGGTCGCGCGATGCACATAGAGTGCACGGCGCACTGGGAGTTTTCACCCAGTGTAATTTATAACGGGCGTGGCGCATATAGCCTCAAGCCCGAAACTTGCTTGGAATTTCACCAATTCGCCCATACCTTGCATGAATTCACCAGGTAGGCCCTCATTTTTGTTGTTTCTTTGAATTTGGTGATAAGTGTGAGTGGTTTATGGGTGGTATAATTTGAAACAAAATCTAAATCCTCCCTTTAAAATACATTCAAAGGAAATTTCATGTGGGGTCTTGACTTATTGATTGGTCGCCAAGGACTCTCCCCTTTCCCCATTTCCTTTTTGTTTCCTCATTTCACCCCCCCCATCAAGCTCATCAATCCAACATTGCATTCAAATCCTAAAACTACTAAGCCCCTCTTCCCTATCCCTCCACTCATTGGTCAATGTAAACCCCAAAACCCTACCTTATAAAATCCCCAAACCCTCCTACATATCCTTGAACAAAATTCCCCCCCATAACCCCTATTCTCATCATATTATTCCCCTTCCTAACACTCCCTTTTTACATTGTTCCCCTTGGTGGTAGCTATCATAACAACACCTAGTTTCACTACCATCATCAAAGGATGACAAATTTTTGGCACAACACAGGTTTTTTCTCCCTATGGCGCGGTGCTTAGGATTGGGAGCTCCAAATCACAAATGGTTTTCATTTTTGGATTCAGCATGAAAAATCATGCCTGCTGGTCCATGGGCCAAAAGTTTGGGTAAGTTTTGAGTCCCCAGGAGGTCAAAAACACCCTAAAAATGACCTCTCTACCCCTAATTTCACACACAGAAAGCAGTCTTGGGAGATTGAGGTTTTGGAGGGGAAAATGGGCACCAAATTTAGAAATTCCACTTGGGTTCGAAATTAGACAGGTAGGGCTTTCCAAAAAGCACACTTGGGCTCAATTTGGACTTTAGAAAGTGCCTCAAAATCATCACCAAATTAGCGCGGCACATAGAGAAATTGGCACTGCACATAGAGGTTTTTGGCCCAATTTTTCACCTTCCAGCTCAGAAATTCGGCAAGTTTGACTTGTTTTCCTTTGTGATGTTATTTTTGACTTATCTTGATGTAATTGAGTAAACATGATGTAATTTTGGCACTTATTTAATTTTTCTAGAAGATTCATTCACCAAAGTGTGAAAATTTAATGAATGAATCAGTTTCCTACCTTATAGGGGCAAGTTGTTTTGCTTACCTAGATTTTAGTGTTTTGTTTAGAATTGGTTGAAACAGCTCCTAGAAGGATGAGCTGGACCCCTAGAGGCAAGGGAATAGGTTGGATTGTCTATATTATGTAATTTCTAAGTCATTTTTAGGGTTGGACTCTTGGGAAAATCTTGGCACTCTATTGTACATTCACTTCTGCATTTTTGGCTAAGTAAAGACCACGGTTTTGCAGCACTATTTGTGATCCATGTGGTTTTATGTTTTGATGGTGTGCCTCTCTGAGTAATTGTAAGTTTATCTAGCATTATGTGTATCATTTTCTTGTTTTCTCTTCTGGATTTGAAAAGAATGAGTGATTAAGGTGGAATCCATAACTGTTATGCTCTGCCTTTGAATTTGTTTAAATTTTCATGTTTTCTTCAGTTTAAGGATAATCCTTGAGACTCTCTTGCTCTCCTTAGCTCCTCACCTATTTGATCTACCCATCTCACTTGCTTTAAAGCATCAAAACAATTGCCTTCCTTGCCCCAATCAGACCTCTGAAGAAACTGTGCCTCATCCCCGAGGCTAAAATTGCCTTTCCCATTTTTTCAACAAAACCCTCAAAAACTCAAATCAAATCCTTTGTACTTAATACCTAGCCTAAAATCAGTTGCTAAATCAGTCATCTCGAGCCCCATTGCTTGTCTTTTTCCGAGATCGACCCGGAGAGAGCCCTCTCCTGTCCTCATAGGGCTAGCTACGAGGCTGAGCGTGGTTTGATGTGGACCTAGAACCTTGTCTTTTCAACCCGAGACAAATCTAGGCTCTAACAGATGTAATTTGAACACATATTTTTTCATAACTACGATGTGCAACAAATGATATCTATATATATATATATATATATATATATATATATATATATATATATATATATATATATATATATATATATATATATATATATATATATATATACATATATGTTTTGTTTTATGAACTTATTATGTCTCAATGTTTACTTTTACAAATGTCACAAATGTCTATCTAATACATGATTTGCCAATGCATCTATTAATGTATTTACTATTCTAGGGATATGCTAATATGTAATGAAATTGAAATTCCTTTCTAATAAATGAATGCGTAAATAAAACCTTAAAATCTGAGGGTTTCTGATGGAATAATGCCCGTTGAGCTGGAGAAAAACAAGTTGTGAATCTAGATTTAGATCAAGGTGCAAATATTGAGGGAAACAACCTTAGTCAATAGCTCAATAACTACACTATATTCAGTGACATTGTTCATAGTACATCCTAGACAAACACCTTGAAGACCCACCAACTCACCGTAAGGATCATAGATAACCCATGACGCGAAGCAAAGATTCTGAGTACTGTGATAGGCACCATCAGTGAAACTGACATAAGGTGTGATAGACATCTGCATCAGAAGCAGAAGGACACAATAAGCGAAAAATGCTCACACACAAAGCTAAACACATACAAAAATGAAGACACACTTATGTACATAGAAATGCACGAAAGACTCATGCATAATACTTCTTGAGATAAAGCTCGTTTCGGGGCTTATCTAAAGGATTTCCTTCATAAGCAATCAGCTCATAGGCACCTTTTAACAAAACATGTTGTATAATGTAGGGCCCATGCCACATGGGTTTGAATTTTCCTGCCCCCATCTTGTCATGAGCTTGATCATACAACAGGACTAAATCCCCTTCAATGAAGGAATGTGGGTTAACTGTCTAATCGAGGTGAGCTTTCACTCGCTTCTTCTATGCCTCAATGATCAATGAACCAAGTCGACGAGTCTCATCAAGTATTTCTAATTAAAGAAGATGCTCCTCCACCAGAGTGGTATTTGGCAGTAATTCCATAGCTAATTTGAGAGAAGGAATTTCACATTCAATTGGAAGGGTAGCTTCTAGACCGTAAACTAGCTGAAATGGTGTAAATATGATAGCATCCTTAATCGAGGTTCAGTAGGCCCATAAAGATGAAAGCAACATTAAATTCCAATTGGACTTATACATAGCAATGGTACGCTGAAGCATGGTAACCAACACTTTGTTTACTTCTTTGACTTGGCCATTGGACTAAGGATAATATGGTGTTGAACTATCGTGACGCAAGCCCAACTGAGATGTCAAGTTGGCCATCATGTAGCTATGAAAATGAGAGCCATGATCTATAATGATGGCTTGAGGGACTCCGAACCTGGCAATCACATGATTGAATAGAAATTGAGCAGTTGTGTTACCGTCGTTAGACAATGTAGGCATCGCTTCGGCCCATTTCGTAAAGTAATCAATGACAACAATGATATACCCATGCCCCCCGGCATAGTAAGGTTTACAGGTCATAAAATCAATGCCCCACTTTGTAAAAGGGCAAACGGTAATGACAGGATGCAAAAGAGTAGGCGGCACATGCATCTTGCACTGATAAGTTTGACATGCATGAGAGGAATGGATGACAAGAATACAATCCTTGAAAATGGATGGCCAAAAGTAACCATCATGAAGAATATTTTGAGTAGTGGCATAACCAGACATATGACTACAACAAGCACTAGAGTGATAGTCATTTAAGACTTTCTCAACTTCCTCGAGGGTTAAACAATGATGGAGAATAAAATCAAATCCGACATGGTATAACGTGTCTCCAATAGTACGATATTGTTAAGAATGATGGAAAATGCATCATCGAGCATCCTTAGACAAGTCGGAGTGAAATGAAGACATCTGGAGGTAAACGATGATATCACTGTACCAAGGATCGAGGGTACTAATAAAGAAGAGCGTATCGTCTGGAATGTGGTCCTCTATCTGAGAGGGAGTGAAAGCAAATGGTAAAGAGAAAATCAACTCAATGAAAACCGGTGACTTCTTGGATTTGGCAGTAGTGAACTCCAAATCAAACTCTTGGAGGATGACAATCCACTTGGAGTATTTTCCCCCCAGCAATTGACGTGACAAAATATATGTCATTAGGTTGCAATCAGAAATCACATTTGTGGTATGAAACAAAATGCAATGACGATAATGTTGAACAACTTGAATGGCTTCCGAGGCCAACCTCTCGACATAAGCATAGTGAGTCTTGGTGTCAAGAAGGTTGCTGCTAAGATAATATATGACATGCTCGGAACCATCATCGTCGTCCTGTACCAGAACCATGCCAATGGTACTATCAGTAGCAGCTAGATAAAGCGAGTAATCATGGTGATAGTTAGGTGGATGCAGCAAAGGAGCAGAAACAAGAAGAGTATTGAGTTTCTCAAATGACTTTTTGGCAATTTCATCCCAATTGAATGGAATGCCATGCTTAAGTAGATGTGTATAACCTTTACGGACCTAAGCATAGTTAGGGATGAAATGATGCAAGAAATTAGCCTTCCTTTATAGACTTTACAGCTGGTGCAAAGTAGCAGGAGGCAAGAGATTCAAAATAGCTTCGACCTTGAGTGGATTGAGATGAATACCCTCCTTAGAAACGACAAACCCAAGGAGTCTGTTGAACTCAATGTAGAGGACACATTTGTGTGAATTGAGATGAATATTATATTGTCTACAATGAAGAAAAATCTGACAAAGGTGGTTTGAATGGTCTGCACATTTAGCTAAATGAGCAAGAAGATCATCCAGATAAGGCTAAGCAATGTGTCTAATATCATAAAAAGCATAGGACATTTCTCTTTGGAAAGTCGCACTAGCATTCTTGAGACCAAAAGGAAGCCTTTTATAAGCAAATGTACCCCATGAATAGATAAAGGCAGTCTTGTGTTGATCAATAGGTAAAATATTGATCTAGTTATAGCCACAAAAGCCCTCCATAAAGGAGAATATTTCACTCCTAGCACAGTCATAAATAAGTTGGTCAATGAAGGAAGTGGGATAGTTATCTTTCAAACATGCACAATTAATATCATGATAATCAACACATACTCAAATAGTGCCCAGCATTTTAGTCATAGGGACAATGCTAGAGGCCCAGTCCATCAATGGAATAGGGTAAATGAACCCAACCTTGAGAAGTTTTTCGACCTCTCCTTTAATGGCAGCTATCTTTCTTCGGTTCATGAGATGTAAACATTGACGAACTAGTTTTGCATCAGGATACGTAGGGATCTCATGCACCACAATACTAAGATCTATACTGGGCATTTCTTCATACAACCAGGCAAACACGTCATGAAACTTTCAGAAGAGACTAGTGTAAATCTCGATTTCCTCGGGAGAACAAGTTAGTCCAATGTGAATATTTTCAACAATACCTGGTTTAACAGAGATGTCGATAAGAATGGTTTGCATGATATTTCCCATATTCCCTTCAGAAAAGAACTCATGAGTTAAGATGGGTGTCTGAAGTAGTTGAGGAGGAACATGGGAAACAAAATTACGTAGACATGAAGTCAATGCCCCAAAGCCAAGAAGAAACAAGCAACGATGATGACTATCAACCCAAGGAGGATCTTCAAAAGACAAATTTTGAAGAATAGCCTCATTAGAAGGAAATTTCTCTTGCAAAGGATCAGGAGAAGTGATATCTCCAGGCCAAGGTGATTGCACATACATGTCAAGAGATCTACTCAAAGGAGTAGAGTCAGAATAAGAAGTTGAAGCCGAGATTACTTCAACATAGTTAAGCTCAGCAGGGCTCAACGGCATAACATCACCCGAAGAATCTACCTGATCAAGTGGAGGAATCACCCAAGGAACAAGGTTAACCGAGATCACATTAATGGAGGTGACATTAGGAGGTGGGAGTGGAAAAATGCCCATGATAGTAGGAGCTTTAAAGAGCCCAACACCCACACTCTCATAAGGAATACTAGCATGCTCCACATACAGAACATTTCCCTCCGAGGAAGATGAAGCAAATAAGGACAACTGATCGGCCACAACAATTTTCCCCTGATGAGGAGAACGGAGTATGTGGAACAATGAAGAAGCAATGGCACACATAGCATACGTCCAACTTCATCACAGTAGAAGGTTTTAAGTCAGATTGGCATCGATAACTTCTACTTCGACATTGATTGTCTTGCCTTCCAAGGTGATAGGAGAACACGTGAGAATACCAATTGGATGAGAATATCTTCCATCAAATGCCTCTAGGGTATTCAGAGATTGACTCAAAGAGGGAGAACCAATGGCTTTCCAACAAGCAACAGACATGATGCAAGTTAAGTCTCCTTCATCGATAATAGTACGATGAATAGTCTTTGAGTTAATGACAACCTGGATAACAAAAGTGATCTGGTGAGGTAAACGTGGCACATGATTTTCAAGATAAAAAATAATGAACTTGGAATCAGCCGTATCAATTCCATCAATGGAGAATAGTAATGACTTCCATTGGGGAGGACAACTCTGGAGAGCCTCCAATGCAGACATATTTGAAGGAGCTTGGGCTAGATATTCAACAATACTATAGTGTTGTGAATCATGAGCATTGGGATTATAGTAGGATTTCTAGATAATCCCATTAGTAGGTGGTTCAATGACAGACTCATCACAAGGCCTTTCAATATGAAGAGGGTCAAAACTGGATGGGGGAACACTAGAAGGGGCTTTTGGTTTTTTCCCGATCGGTAGAGCATAATCTTTCGATCGAGTAGATATGTGAATAATATTAGTCCTGACCATGAAGACCTGATAACCAGATGAGGAAGAGGATTGAGGCTAGTCCAGCATTTGAGTTTGCTGAGAAGGAAAAGGTCATTTAAGCACAACGACAATCATTGAAGTCCCCTTAAGAAAACAACTTACCTCAGACTGTCGAGGAGAGTCTTTAGTGAAGTGATCCTAATCACAGATAAGAAAAGGATACTTAGGTTTGCGTTTAGAACCATCATCGGTAGGAGTCCTAGGGGTTTCTTTCTTTAGCATGTCAGACTTATTTTTACCTTTCCCTTTCTTCTTACCGTTTGAAGTTTTCTCCACCTTGGTGGACTGGATGGTGTTAACTTCTGAGGTTTTCCCAGGATTGGATGGAGATTGAGAAGTAATTTTAGTAGGAGCAATGGATTTCTGGTTCGCAGGAGTTGTGGAAGACTTTCGAGAAGACAAAGCAATGTAACCAATAACACCATTGACAGAAGGCAACGGCGAAGCTTTAGAAGTTCTAGGTCATAGAGCATTGGGAAAGATTTCATAAAGCATTCCAGATTGGGAATATACCAAATCAAGATATTGAGCACGTGTGATGGCTTGCTCTTCAATAACGCATTCCCTCATAGCAATGTCTCTGGCTATTGGACTCAAAAAAGAGGCAGTGAACCAATCAGTTAATAGCTGACCAGAAATCCAAAAGTTGATCAAACATTGACGCCTTCTCCATTCATGAATATGATCAGAGTAGTTGTGTCCTATTTCAGAGATGTAAGAAGATGCATTCCCATTTCATAGTGAATCGGTAACTGAAAATGCATAAGGAATGCCATTGCGAGAGAGTTTAAATCTTGGAAAGTTCCACGAGTGATTTCAATGTACCACTTTGCAGCAGAACTAGTAAGAGTCCTTTGGAAAAGATGGAGACGAATACAATCATCAAGCCATGAATTAGATGAACACCAAAGGTGATAAGTCATGACATGTGCCTGGGGCTCCTTTCCAGACTTGCCTCCAAACTCAAGATAGTCAATAGGGATCTTGGTTGGAACAGGTGGCCAATATAGATTATGAGGTATAAGATTATTTGTTAACTTCGACACATCAGGAAGTTCCAAAGTCACAAGAAAAGGTAATTGAGGATTGAAAGACATCATGGGTCTTTGATAAGGACCAACGTTAGGGTTCCAACCAGGGCCTTGTTTCCCCCATGGATCTTGTCCCAGAGGATTTTGTCCATAAGGGTTATAGTTCGATGGATTAAAACCATACCCTGGTTGTTGACCTAGATTTTGACCTCCAACAAACCATTGATTACCATCTTGATCAATAGGGGCAACATATGGTTGCTGAAAATTCTGATAAGGATTAACGTGAGATTGTTGATAGTGCTGATATGGATTACCTTGAGGTTTCCCTTGGGGTTGCTGAGGTATTTGAGGACCATACTGAAACTGAGGCCCAAACTGGGCTTGGAGCCAAGGTTGTATCGGATAAATAGGTTGAGTTTGGGGACTAGATTGAGATTGAGGTCCAGGTTGCATTTGAACACTAGGTTGACTAATAGCTGGATTGACTGGACCAAAAGGTTGTCATTGCTAAGCATTAGGCTGGCCTTGTTGGAACTGGGGCTGACCTAACTTACCAGAAGGTTGTCCTTGCTGAGTAGCAAGTAGACCTTGTTGGAACTGGGGCTGACCTAACTGACCAGATGGTTGTCCTTGCTGAGAAATAGGTTGGACTTATTAGAATTGAGGTTGACTGAACTGACGAGAAGGTTGTCCTTGCTGGGCAACATGTTGACCTTGCTAGAAGTGAGGTTGACCTAACTTACCGGAAGGGGGTCCTTAAGATAAAGGAGGTTGTCCTAAATAGGCAAAGGATGAACCCATTTGGGCTAAAGGTTGTCCCTGAAAGGGCTGTCCTTGTGAGCCCAAATGTTTCCTCTACTGACTTTAAGACTGACTTATCGAGGCATAATGTTGTCCCTGAACGGTTTATCCTTGTGAGCCGTGGTAAGTAGTGTGATTCCAGGAAATTGAAGGTGGAATTTGACTGTCAACTGGAGCCATCTGAGGAAGAGGTCTAGTATAATATATATGGGCTCCACGGTGATCGTAATAGTGTGGAGGGTTATGCTGAATGTACATTTAATGAGAACCTAGAGGGCTATAAGTCAAATTTTGAAGAAAAAGCATATATTGATCATACGATAATCCCCCTGGAATGGAATTCGAGGAGATAGGTACGTTACCTGTAGGTTGACTACCTCTAGATGCCAAAGGCGAAGGACCACCGTCAGCGGGTCTGGAAGATATCCCAGTAACAACAGTGACCACCGATGATGCGGTAACCACACTAACAGGAGGAGCCGAAGATTCCACACAAACAGTGGGCATCGATGACACAGATGTAACTGATGTAACATATGTTTGAGGAATGGAGGTTGAAGCCGACTGAGTAGACACAAATGGCCTTGAAGTCGGGACCATTGTACGAGACCATACAGAGCCCTAGTGTAGATATGTGGAACCAAGTATATTAGCGAGAGCACGATAGTGAAGCGGTAATGAAACATCTGGAGAGGTGTGGAAAGGGAAACCATCCAGAGGAAACCGATATTCGCCAGTCGACACAAGGCTCTCTTGACTACTAACAGGACTCAACTCATCCATGTCGCAAGTGGCCATAGGAACTGAAGAACTAGAGGGAGTAGATGGAAGATCCTCGTCTAAAAATTCCCAAATGTTGGGAGGAGTCTAATTGATACCAAAAGGTTCCCCGCTCGGAGCTCGAGTGGCAAGAGGCTAAACACTTGGAACAATAGCGAGAGAGCCAATAATAGATGATACCTCAGATGGGATGGGGGAAGAAGGCTCTCCATCACTTGCTAATGACGATGGAACAGATAAGTCTACCAGGATGGCCTAAACTCAAAAGACCAGGAGGGAAGATGTAGCTAAGAGGGCTTTAAATTCTTTTCAAGGGTATTACTAACAATGTGGCCAGAACTAATAGGTAGGATGTTATCATGGGAAAATAAATTTTATGACACTGGAACAAAAATTTGCCTTTTCATGTTTACAAAGTCTAGAAAAAGGACAAAAGATGACTCTACTATCCTTCTAAGTTTAATGAGCCTGAAAGGACAAGTTCTCGGATGATCCTTTTAATTTTAAAGAGTCAAAAGGGAACGAAAAACACTACTCTAGAATTCTAGGCAAAATATTTACCAGACAAGCGTGAACTCAAGAATACCTCCCAGCGAACAAACAAGTCCGAGCAAGCTATCTCCTCGAATGTTGTGTTCGGTGTATCATGTCTGCAAGGTATCTGACTCAGCTTCCTATGGATAATAGGATTACCACCTAGTGGGGTCTCCCATCATATACATGACGGTACAAGGAGCACAAGTCCGTACTAGTACTTATCGAATCACAAAAGCAGGAATCACCCAACCTTAGTGAAAACAATAGCCACTAGGTTTAACGATGTCAGAATATGTCTCTAGCCTAGACCTATAGATATAAGCATTAAGTTCCAATACGTTTTTAGATTAATTCAATCAGTATTAGTTGTTAATCTTGAATTAAATTTCAATTTCAAGGCCCTACAGAATGTATCTTCAAAAACCTCCTGGAATGCAACTAAATGAGTGAAGAAACCATTTCTTTTCAATGAACGACTAACAAAATAAAAGTGAGAGGTTCATTTCAAAGCAACCAAAGTGACAAGCAAGGAAATGCAAGCAAACCAACCAAGAGGGGAGAGAAATGCAAGCAACCTAATTAAGAAAATGAACAAGGCATCCTTCTCTTTTCAATTTCTAAATGGCAATAACTTACTAATGCAAAAGATTGTTCCTATTTCCTAACACAAGATGATTGCAATATTTTGATTTTTCAAATAAATGAGAAGCAAAAAAATGAAAAACTCAAAACCATACTAGTTTTAAGCCCTTTTCAAATGAAATCACTCAATGAATGAAGAGAAACATTTTACTCTAAAACGAATCAAAGACTCAAAACCAATAAGATATTTCTTTTTGCAAAACTGGAAAGCTTTCCCACTGACTGGGAAGCAATGTGATCTATGCCAAGTGTAGGAAGGAGACCAAACGAACAAGACTTGAAAATTTTGGTAACCAAATGTCACATACCAATCAAAAAGATGAAAAAACAATTAATAAAGAGAAGCCTCAAATAAATAAAGGGATCACGCCAAACACAACCCAAAGATCTGAACGAACAGGTAACCCAAGAAAAACTAACGTTTAAAGAAACCCTAAGGTAAATAGGTCACACAATTCGAAAGGAGAAGATTTAAGGGAAAGAAACCTGGAATAACATATCCTAGAAATCAACAATTTGAACATAGAAAAGAGGCAGGAGAGAAGTTCAGAAGGATAGGACACACTAGCCAATCAGCAAGAAAAACCTCAAAATTGAAACCTACAGGAATCTTTGCAAGCATAAAACTGACAACACGCACCGACAATGAAATGTCACACCTCCCTAACTAGCAACTTTTTGATGTCATCGCCTAAGTACACTAGTTAACAACACCGAGCTAATTTCAAAGCTCTTCGCAACTGTGAGGTTATTTAATCGTGCCAAACAATAGAAGGTGCAACTAATTAGATAGCACAAGCATGACTATCTTTGCGGCTGCCATAAAATAAACTACGAAAACCCTAAAACAAAGGAAAAATTCAAAAACCAGTTGAGTGAAAGCTAGACCTATCACTCATGACAAAGGGAAGACTACTAGGAGTAGTCAAAACAACCCATAACATGAATAATTCATCCCAAATGTCAAGGAGGAAATAAATAAGTAAAATCAAATCAAATCAAGGGACAAAAAACAAAGATCCCCAGTATGGTCACCAACTTGTGATGTAGGCTCTACAGATAGAGGCAACCCCTCTAGCCCTAGAGTGGGTCTAGTCACAATAAAGGCAATGCCAAAGTAAATTTCCTTAGAAAGTTGATGCCATGAAGACTTACTGTCAAACTATCATTCGATAAAGTCCCTGTTGTGTTTCTCCATCTCTCGTTCTTCTAATCACTTGTACCTGAAAACAACATACAGAGTGTAACCACAAACATAATAAAGTACAACAAAGGCTATCTACTTAAAGAGCCAAGGAGCTTCAAGCTATCATTACGCAATTCAACATATGATATAGGAAATAAGTTGTTGACATGTATTAATGTAAATTAAATTATAACTTAAAACCAAGCCTTGATGTCATAAGCCTCCTTGAAGGGTCCTGTCAGCATGTCTCTGCAAGCATTCACTTATAGATTGTCTCCCAAAAGATGAATAACTCTCTCTCCTACCCAAAAATCTAATGCTAGAAAATTCTTACAATCAAGCAAACTGCACTCAAAACCATCCCAAGCTAAGTTATATGAGAGGCTATTTCAATACCCTAGCAAAACACTCTACTTTTACTATTGAGTTCTTGAACTTTGAAGCTAGCTGATCTTAGTCATGGAGGAAGTATTTATAGGAGGAGGAGCTTCCATAAATGATGGAATAAAGAGACTATCTCTTTGATAGGTTGCACAAAAGGTGTAACAACCATCCTAAAGGAGAGAGGCAAGCTCATCTGACCAAAAAACCAACCCTAGGACCGTCAATGAAGTTGTTACACTTTGAAGCTTCGATGAGTTGTTTAAAAAACTTGCCAAAAGTAGCTTGTCATGAGTGCAACACAGAGATAGAGCGAAGACTTCGCTAGGGATAGTGAAATCTGGGCCATCTTCACAGGTGGAACAACTACTGTCCCACGATGACCCAAAAAACATAGGTAGAAAGGGTCTACTCCAAGAGAAATGAACTGAAAATTCTTCCTGAGATGACAAGGAATACATTGACACATAATATGTAACATGACACAAGGTAGATGTCAATAACACAGACTAGTTTTGTTCGGAATCAGGGAATGTGGGGTCGGTGACAAATTATTGTGTAACAGGGACTTGGTGTACCTTCCATGCCAACCTTACTGTCATTCCACACTGAAGAAAAGGGGGCCAAGAAACTGCAGCTGATATTATTTGGGCCCTTCAGGGTGATCAGGAGGGTTGGAGAGGTAGCTTACGAGTTGTAGCTACCACCAGGGAATAGGATCCACAAAAAGTTTCATGTGTCATGCCTCAAGAGGATGTTGGGGTAGCAGGTTACAACAAATGTGGAGTCACCTCCACTTGATGATGACATGCATCTGATTTTAGAGAAAGAAGCCATAATGGAGACCAGGGAGAGGAAGCTCAGAAGCAAGGTCCTCAGAGAATATTTGGTCCATTGGAAGAGTTTACCAGATGAGGATGCCACTTGGGAAGGGGAGCACATATTTTAGCATCCAACAATGAAGTTTCTTAGGGAAAAGAAAAATTTGGGAGGGGAGGACTATCATGTCCCTTTCTATATTGAATTTGGAACAAGATTAGCTATTATATTATGGGTCCAATTTGGGAGATAGTGGTTCCCATTGATTTTACTAGGAGATTAGGCTTAGGAAAAGTTATTTTTGTTTTGCTTATGTTGATGGTGTTGGACCCACCACATTTAGGGGATCTCCCACGTATGAAGTCCCCACTAGACCTCACACCGTTTGGTGTAGGAGTCTCATCCGGTATGATGGCCCAGTTGCCATTACCTTAAAGATATGCCTTAGCTCTTTCTTGTTAGCATGTGAGAGTGGTCTTCCTTGTCATTGAATAATGAGGTTCATGTGCCTCCTGACTGCTAGTGTTAATTATGTCAAAGTTATTTCAATGTAGAGGGAGAAGCTGGAAGTGAGTCTTTAGTCAAAAGGGAAGGGTCCCAACTCTGTTAGAGACACACAACATCGCAGGACATGCCCAACTTTTGATGTAGTATTCCAAACGGATGTGGTAGTCATAAACACAGAATGAAGAGATATCACGTACAACAACTAACGGAATAGTCTACGCGAGTGCGACAATTGTTATAACAAATTTGTGGGAATGATTTTGTCTAGTGTCTGGTGAGGTAGTCCACACGGGTAAGATAGCGTTAAAAATTTATACAACACATTTTCATAAGAATATGTATTAGAACAACCAAAAATATTCAACTGTCTTAACATGGGTTAAAGAAATAGGCATTATAAGTGTCCAAAGAATAGTCTACAAATAATTACAATACATGTGTGAAAATGTGTTGGCATGTTAACAACCTTATGAATTAAGCAAAAGTTCCAAGACACATCAGTACACCATATATCACTAAACCCATAAGCGGGGTGTTGGAGCCACTGCTCACTCCTCAAAGAAAATATTCAGACTCTCAAGGCTATGTGGGAGGAGCCAAGGTGAAAACTCCTTTGCATTTATAAATGAGGGGTATTTATAGCCAAGGTGAAAATTTCTTTGCATTTCCAAATGAGGGTTATTTATAGCCAAGGGTGAAACTGACCCTTGTGATTGTTCAACTTCCCTCATGACTGTTTCACTTACATGAATATTCAACTTTAGAGGTGGGTCTCTTAGACTTCCACATTACATTACATTACATTGATTATAACAGTGTGTCCCACAGTAGTGATGTGGCTGAGATGACTCATGACATGACTTGACATGATAGTGCTGGTATCTTAATGCCACTAGTGGTGTCCACATTGAGCTGCAGTGTTGCTGATTGATGGATGTGTTATTGGTGTATCATAGCTTCATCTTCGCATGACAAGGTGTGTGAAGTCTTCGATTGTCTTGTTGTTCACTTGATGTTTTCATGTGCATGTTCCTCCTGCGCTTGTACTTTGACATACTTCATGTGTTCATCCATTCACAAAAAAATATTATTGCATGCATTCATCATTCGTTCATTCACAAAATAATCTCCTCAAATGCACTCCTTGCTCTTGTGTTTGCGAATGAATCTCCTTGCATGATCTACATTTTCATTTCATTCATCGCCATGTCATGTCTCATCCATGTATCTATATTTGCAATCACTGATGATGAGATGACATCAAATCCAGAAATCTCCTAGTCTACCATGACACATTATCATTTTCTCTCGAATGTAGTTGACTAGGAGAGATTACAAGCCTCTAAAACTTCATAAGGTAGATTTCAAGCCAAGATGTAGGCTCCCAACACTGCGAGTGAAAATTACGTATACGTCACTGGGAGACTGAGATGGACAATATGAATGGACAATAACTATCTGTGGGATTTGGCTTGGCTGGACAGAAGATCTGCACAATTTTTTCAGGGAGGCAGTGCTGGCAGTAGAAGGGGGTTTGGCAGAAAAAAACTATGCAATTTCTTCGAGGAGCTGGGGGCAACAAAAGGCTTTCTTGGAAAAATTATGCAATTTTTTCAAGGGTTGGAAGTGGGTTGCAGGAGTCTGCTTGTAAAAACTGTGTAATTGTTGGGAGGCTAGCTTGTTGAACATCACATGCCAGTTTCTAAGCTAAGTGGGATGCTCAGCAGTTGGGAGACTTCTCATGAAAATTGCACATATTTTCGGGTGACCAGCAAGCCGGTTGATTGGGTGTCTCACTAGAAATACTACGCAAGTTTTTGAGAGAGACAGTGATGGACATAGTGTGTTTATTCGGCATGTCTACAGAGTTTCTTCAGTCACTAGAGAAGGAAAAATTTGTATCTTTTGTGCATATTTTTGGTGGAGTGAGTCCCGAGATCACTACCCCATCAAACTCTTTGGTTGAATAGCTAGAGGCTTAGTTGATGTGCTTGCAGGAAGCTTAGTTGTAAAAGGCTTGATGAGAAACTTCTGCACTATTCTGGGCAACAGTCAGTCGGGTCAATTCTAGGATTGCATAGTGTAGGTTGCCTGGGAGAGAGCCTCAAGTTCTACATAATTTTGGGTAGTAGTACATGATCACTAAGGGTTGAAATTGTTCAATGCAGCTCAGTGAAGGTCCGGCTGTTGGAGGGTGTTCCTTTCGTCATAATTACAACAAAATGGCTAACTATGTGGGTGAGTGAACTTGTGCATACGTAACCCTGCAAGCACACACTCAACATGACTCGAAGACAAGACACCTCAAACCATCAAGACAACATATACTTAGTGTGACTGACTAACATTGCGAGTGACAAGCATGAAACTTGTGATAGATTGTTGAAAGACCGCAAAACTCTTTCACGACAGTGCATACAACATCATGTGTGAGTGCAATAGATGTGTACATGGTGAACACTGCTCAAACAAAACCTTCAACATCACCAAAACGAGGTCACAAGCATGACATAGAAATCAACAGGTGGAAGACGAAAGTTGGTCAAACAAGTGAAAAAGAAGATAGACATGTAGAAGAAACACATAAGATGACTTTTCACATTTGCACACATGCATGTTCCTGAGGATAGGTAGATATGACAATGACAAGAAGTCCTACAAACTCAACTAAGAGGTGTACTTTGAAAGATGTTTTTTACTTACCATACTTACCCTCAAGATGATCATGCATCTAACGGAGTTTTCATGTAGTCCTGATCTTTTCCATTGCTTGGTTCCTTGGTCCTTCTCCTCAACTCCATGGGAGTGATTTCAACATGTCATCTTTTTTAATTGTCATTAAGAGGTATGTCTATGCAATTTTAGTGTAAAATCATTGATGTTAGAATGAGGCCCTGAGATGCTCGCCTGCGCAGTTTCTACATGCAATATAGACAAGACAACTTGGACAACATTGCGCAGTTTTGAGGCTCAAGGCACTCCTGCGAGACAGGGGTCTCGGGAGGACAACTCTATGCAATTTCTGTGTGCAGTGCAGTTGGACTTCTCTGCCAATTTCTGCAAAGCAGTGCTTGCTGGGGCCTCTGTGGGTTGTGGGGTTTCAACAGGAAAGGGAGGTTGGTGTCTCTGTGCATTGCAGAGTTTCAACAAGCAAAGGTGGAAGTTTGGTTGCAGAAGCAAATCCCACAGTTTTGGGAAGATAGATGAGGCTAGGTTGCTTAGGAAAATGGCTAAGTGTTAGATCAGTGAAAAATACATAAAAATTGATAGGACTCGACTATGATTGAACACGAACACTTAGTGACACAACGTAGATCATCCATAATACATAAGACATACTTTTCTTGATGCAAGAACCTTCATGACATGAGTGCGTGAGGTGAGTGTGAAACATGTCTATGTGATGACAACCACTGATACACACAAAATTCCCTTGAAGCAAGACAACATTCCCTTTGCATGGAAAACAACAACCCCTATGCCCAAAAATGACACATGCTTCTTAAGGATGAGAACATGAACAACTGTTAGGATCAAGGAGGGAGCTTGAAATCATCATCTTACCAATAAGTGACCAAGGATGATCAATCACAGGATCCAAGCTAGGCTCTGAAATTTGCATGCGAGCCAAAATTTTGGAGGGTTGTTGTAGCTGCTACAACACTTTGTGACACACTTGTAGAACTCCAACTCCTTGTATGGACCTTGTTTCGTGAAAAGTGAGTCTAACCCTTCTGAAAGTATTGTTCGATTCTTTGATCATCATGGTTTCCACACTAGCTTGGTTGAAAGATGTAGTCCCTACAATTCTCTTGATCTGTCACATTCTAAGAAAATTCAACCCGATTTTTTTGATTGGGGATGAGGGGTATATTGGTGCACAAGTAATATGACAGCAAGAGTTTAAGTTTCATATTTGGTGTTTCTCTACTAGTAGTAGGCCTAGACAGTACCCCTATGGAGTCATGCAAGAGCACAAGCATTGATCCGCTACCAATGAGCTTGGTCAGTACCCCAGCGGAGTTACTTGCATCACCTCTCTGTGCAGGAAGCCTTTCTCTTCTTTTGCCTTATTCATTTTTTTAGAATTTTCATCATATATATATATATATATATATATATATATATATATATATGTATGTATGTATGTATGTATGTATGTATGTATGTATGTATGTATATATATATATATATATATACACATACATACATACATACATACATACATACATACATACATATATATATATATATATATATATATATATATATATATACATACATATATATATTGTCAAGAACTGTGCATAGGCACTTATTTATTTCATAGGCAGAACAGGGATTCCGACTTATTGAGAGAAGGAAAGTTTTTCCTTCAGAGAAGTATGTTATGTATATCTCTAACATACTAGCCGTTGGTCAAGTTAGCCGTTGGAGGCTCTGCTCAAACTATTTAACTTGCTAGGCTGGATCTGTTTCTTCATCTTGTCCTGACGATGAACCACACTAGTTGGTTCGAAACGCGTCGACAAATGGTTTTTCATGTGATTTACGCCGAAAAATCTCTCACAAACTGGATATGGATCACAAAAGCCTGAACTCTATACTTGTTAATGTTTTCCCCCGCACCTTACTCTACTTGAATGAGATGACAAGGGTTAACCCGAAAGTATCAAGTAGAGTAGGCGGTACTAGTTAATAGTGAAAGTGTTGTGTTTTCACCAAGACTCATTTTGAATAGAATGTATTTTCCATCAAGGCATCATCAACTGAAGAAAACTAGTTCATCATAAATAGAGATGACAACAAATAATGAGATGTTGATCACTGTGTAAATCCTCTTAGATTCACCTGGCTTTTCTTGAGAGCCAAACACGATCTCACGAGACACTAACCTACAGGCACAAGGAAGCCAATAAAGTAAAATGAAAAAAGCAGAGGTAAAGTGAGAGAAAAAAAAGAAAGAAAAGAAAGAAAGAAATCAATTCAAACCAAGAAAGCAAGCAAACATGCAAACCAAAAGGCAAAGCACAGAATAAAACACTACTCCTACTCCTATGCTAAACAATGGATGGGGCTACTCACATGAAGTGATATTTCCAATGAAGCGATCGGCGCATTGGCTGGCCCATGTTGGTGAAGGCATGGTTAACAAGAAAGATATGCATGTAAGGCAGTGAACAAGAAAAATAGATCAGCGAAGACCAACACACTCTAAGTTATAGAACATCCACATAAAGAGCGAATGCACAAAACAAACATTCTGGAAACATACCATGGTGTTGGGACACACTGCATGTAGACAATAAACATACACACTCTTTTTACTGTGACATATGAGTGAACATGAGAAATGCCAACATCTTATGCTTTGCAAGTAAACTCATTGTGTAATATTCCTCCAAAGCTTGAGCAATGAGATCATGTGATTGGAGTGGAGGAAGTGAAATCTGGGT
The DNA here is from genome assembly GCA_031772625.1 of Pinus tabuliformis. Lineage (NCBI taxonomy): Eukaryota > Viridiplantae > Streptophyta > Pinopsida > Pinales > Pinaceae > Pinus > Pinus tabuliformis. The sequence continues at coordinate 779,792,296 of CM062817.1, forward strand.
GTTTGGTTTATCTTCAATGTGAAGCAGAGAGTGATGAGGAGTCTTGGGTGTTTCATAAATTCTTTGATCGGAAGTGGAACTAACCTCAGGAAGGAGAGGGTATGACATAACCATCAGCCCATGTTGAAGGGCCTTGACAGCCTGTGGAGTTTCCATTGCATCAATAGGTAGATCATCGGAGACCAATGGCTTAGACATATTAATAGTGAGTGAATCAAAATCATGATCAAATGAAGTAGTACAACAATCACGACAACCATGATCAAAAAATTTGGGATGTTCATTGGCATCCTCACAATTTGAAGAATCATGCAGAGGGGTAGATGAGAAGCAAGGATGTTCACCCTCTATGTTTCAAGAAATGATAGATGACAGATGGGATGAATTTTCAGAGGTGGATGTATCCTCTCCGCAATGTAATCATAGACAGACATTTGATGTGTCCAGTGAAAGATCAAAAGTAGAAACATCTGGAAATTATTTTTCACAGGGGAAATAAACAAGGGAAGAATCACAAGGGATGTTAGGATAGAGTGGATGCGTGGGTGGAAAGAAGTCATCCTTCACCGATGTTTATTCTTTAGATTCCCACACACATTCATCATGAATGATAGTGCAAGTTGGTTGCACAACACTAACTCTGTTGACAACTTGATCTTCATTCACAAAACGTGTAAAGTTCGGAATGAAAGAACAAGAGACAATACAATCCAGAGGATTAATAGAATTTGGGGATAGAGGTTGAGGGAATGAATTCACGTGACAACCAGTGGGGTTGTAAACCAAATCTGCACATATATCAAGACAAGGTGTGGAAGGAGGATGTGACAGTTCAACAGATGTGCACGCACCTTCTCCCACCTCAAATAAATGATTACATACTCTCAATGTTGTGTGGGCTGAGCTAAGGTGGAAAGTCCTTTGCAGTTACAAATGGGGGGTATTTATAGCTAAGGGTGAAACTGACCATTGTGACTGTTCAACTTCCCTCATGACTGTTTGAATTACATGACTCTTCAACTTTACATGTGGGTCTCTTGGACTTGTAGGTTACATTACATTGATTATAATAGTATGTCCCGTAGTAGTGATGTGGCCAAGATGACTTAGGAAATGACTCGACACGATAGTGCTGGTATGTTCATGCTGCCGGTGGTGTCCATGTCGAGTTGCAGTGTTGCTGAGTGATGGGCATGCTCTTGATGTATCACAGCTTCATCTCTACATGGCAAGGTGTGTGAAGTCTTTGATGGTCTTGGTGATTTCTTGATGTTTTCACGTGCATGTTTCTCCTTTGCTTGTACTTTAACATGCTTCATGTGTTCTTCCATTCCTGAGCAAATCTCCTTTCATGATTTCATCATTTGTCCTTTCACAAAACAATCTCCTTGCATGAATTCCTCGTTTCTTCCTTCATGAATGAATCTAATCAAATGCTCTCCTTCTTCATCCCATTCATTGTGGCGACATGTCTCATCCATGTACCTACATCTGCAATCACTCACAAAGAGACGACATCAAATCCATAAATCTCATAGTTTACCATGATGCATTATCGTTCACTTTCAGATACAGGTGACTGGGAGAGAGGACAAGGCTATGAAACTGTGCAAGGAAGATTTCAAGCCAGGATGCAGCTCTAGGCAGTGTCAGTTAAAATTGCACAGAGGTCACTAGGATACTGAGATGGACAATCCAGATCAATAGTGACTTTCCGCAGGATCTGGCCCAGATGGAGGGAAAATCTGCACAATTTTATTAGGGAGGAAGTGCAGGCAATACAAGGAGGATTGGTAGCAAAAACTGTGCAATTTCTCTGAGGAGCTGGTAGCGTGCTATAGGAGGCTTGCTTGGAAAAATTGCACAATTTTTCTAGGGAGTTGATAGCAGGCTACGGGAGTCTGCTAGAAAAAACTGTGCAACATTGGGATCCTTTCCTGCTGAACATCCCATCGCATTTTTTGAGTTAAGCAGGATGCTTGGCAGCTAGGAGACTGCTCATTAAAACTGCACAATTTTCTGGGTGAGTAGCAAGCCAATTCACTAAGTCTCTCGCTGGAAAAATTGCACAATTTTTTTAGGGATACAGTGACAAACATAGGGTGTCTATCTGTCATGTCTATGCAGTTTCTTCAGTCAGCGAAGTGGGAAAGATTTGCAGTTTTTATGCAATTTTTTGGTGGAGTGAGTCCCAGGGTCACTACCCGGTCAAACTCTTTGGTTGAATAGTTGGAGGCTTGGTTTATGTGTTTTTTGGTAGCATAAATTGAAATTTCTTGCTGAGAAACTTTTGCACTATTCTAGGTCTCAATCAATTTGGTCGATTCCAGGATTGCATAGTGCAGGCTGCCTGGGAGGCAGCCTCAAGCTCTGTGTAATTCTAGGTAGAAGTACATGATCGCTAAGGGCCGAAACTGTGCACTATAGCTCAGAAAAGGTCCAACTATTGCAGGGTGATCCAGTCATTAAAATTATAGAAAAATGACTAAGTTTGTGGGAAAGTGAACTTGTGCATACACAACCTTGTGAACAAACACTCAATGTCATTCGGCGACAAGACACCTCAAACCATCAAGGCAACATATACTCAGTGTGACTGACCAACTGTGCAAGAGACAAGCACGACACTTGTGATAGATCATTGAACGACCGTGACAACACTTACGCAACAGTGCATACAACATGGTGTGTGAGTGCAATATATGTGTACATGGTTAACGCAACTCAAGCACAAAATTCAACATCACCAGAACGAGGCCGCAAGTATGACATAGCAATCAACATGCAAAAGATGATAGTTGGTTGAACAAGTGAAAAAGAAGAAAAAATTGTAGAAGAAACACATAAGATGACCTTTCGTGTTTGTACATATACATGTATTGAGGACCGGGTGATATGATACTGACAAGTAGTCTTGCAAATTCAACTAAGAGGTGTACTTCGAAATATGTTATGTATTTACCATACTTACCCTCAAGATGATCATGCATCTGATAGAGTTTGCATACGGTACTGATCTTTTCCCTTACTCGGTTCCTTGGTCCTTATCCTCAACTCCTTGGGAGCGATTTCAGCATGTCACCTTTTCCTCTAGTCACTAAGAGGTAGATCTGCATAATTTCTGCGGACATTGACTGCTTCTGGAATTAGGCCCTCAAAGGCTCGTCTATGCATTTTCTACATGCAAGACAGACAAGACAACTTGGACAACACTCTATAGTTTTTAGGCTCAGGGAACTGCTATGAGATAAGGGTCCTAGGAGGACACCTCTATGAAATTTCTAAGTGTAGTGCACCAGGACTGCTCTATGCATTTCTAGAGAGAAGTGTTGGTTGGGGCCTTTGCAGGCTGCAAGGTTTTAGCAGGAAAGGGAGGTTGGTGTCTCTGCACACTATGGGGTTTCAGCATGTAAGGGAGGAAGCTTGATCATTACAGAATCAAAGCACACATTTCTGGGAAGCTGGATGAGGCTAGGTTTCTTGCGAAAATGGCTAAGTTTGATATGAGTGAAACATATATAAACATTGATAAGACTCAATTATGATCACACATGGACACTCAGTGACACAATGTAGACCATCCAAAATAAATAAGACATACTTTACTTGATGCAACAACCTTGGTGACATGAGTGCGTGATGTGAGTGTGAAACGTGTCTATGTGATGAAAACCACTCATACGCACACAATTCCCTTGAAGCAAGACAACATTCCCTTTGCATGACAAATAACAACCCATATGCCCGAAATTGAAACATGTTGTATAAGGATGAGAATGCAGACACCTTTTAGGATCAAGGAGGGGATCTTGAAATCATCATCTTACCAATAAGTGACCAAGGATGATCAATTGAAAGATCCAAGGGAGGCTCTGAAATTTGCATGTGAGCCAAAATTTGGGAGGTTGGTTGTAGCCGCTACAACAGGTTAAGTTACACATGGGGGCCACCCACACTAGGGAAATACACACACCCTAGTTCAATTTTCATGGAGCTAGTTAAGTTTTTCATTGAGGTGGTTAAGTGAGGGGCCACGAAATCTATACAATAAAGGAAACTCTCCTCATTTCACTTATCTTCTTTTCATATTGATTTATCTTTAGTTTCTCAAGCCACTTAGTTGAGTCACTTATTGTTCGACATGAGTTATTCAAGCCAAGGTCTCACCCTTTCTTTGGGGGACTTTGAGTTCCACCCTAAGAAGGTTTTTTTTCATTCTTCAGGAGGTAGATCTCACTGTGATTTCCAACAATTACATTCATCTCCAGGTGGTGCGTATTACTGAAGGGTGTAGTGAAGAGGAGGCTAAGTTTGCTTGTGGTGTCTTATGGTGGAGATTGGTTGAGATATTTTCTAGAGAGGAGGCATAACAGGTTTGCTGTCATTTTACATAGTTTGGGATAGGGAGGAGTGTGCTTCTTTGTAGGGTGAATTTCACACTTCCTAGGCGAGCACAAAGGCAACAGTTGATGCTCGCATGGAGGGTAGATTATCATTCTTTGAGGCTGAACTTTACCGGAGAGGTTAAATGAAACATTTGGAGAGGAGCTTGCATCATTTTCAAAGCTTTGAGAAGGATTTCATTAGTGTTCCTCGCAAGCTATATTCTTGAGCAGTTTGGAGGGTGAAGGGCATATTGGAGGCCGAGTTTTGGAGGTTGGATTCAAGCCAAACCCTTTTTTATTTTTCGTGGGTCTTGGCCAATAGGCTTGGTGTTAAATTTTAGCATTTTATAAGCACTGGAGCTAGGGTTTATTCCAATTTATTTTCGACCAACAATGTAGTTTCTAGGCGACAACACCGAGCATTAGAGGAGAAGTCAATTTCCATCTTTGAGATTATTTTTTATCACCTAGGTTCTGTCAAGCTTGCCCTTGAGGTGAGACTAGGTGCATTTCTCCATATTGTTGTACTTTCTCCATTTAATTAATAAAATGGCTCAACTAGTTCTCATTTCTGGGGTTTATTGAGCATTTTCTGATTGTTTTAATTTTTTTTCAGTTATAAATCGATTTTTCTCGGCATATCACTATTTATTTAAGTTTGGAACATTACATAATGCATATGTAGTAGGTTGAGGTGCATGAAAAGCTTCTTTCCACATATATTTCACTTCAATGACAATTGCAATAAAACATTTTTCCACATATCTTGCTAAAAAATATAGTTAGAAAACAAGAATGAGTTTTCTAAACTTCACAGTCGATGATCATATGTTCATTATAAACAAAAAATAAGTAAACAAATCTAAGAAAACTACCTACCTCGAGGAGTGGAATATGCACGGTAAACTTTATTATATTGTAGCTATTATGTGTATATATATAGATATAGATAAATAAACAAGAAAATAAATAAATTTTATTTCAAGTTTTTGATCCAGAAGGGTTCTGTTGATTCAGTTGCACAAGCGTTCAAGTGTCGTCATCAATTCAGTTCAGCTTCCACAGTTCAACAGTGTTGGTTATGGATCAGTTTGTTCAGGTAATATGGTTTTCATGGCGTTCAATTAAAATGGGTTTGTACCTAGCTGTCGACTTATGTTAATTGACAGTTCCACCAGGATTGGTCGATGACATGTGTCTTATCGTTTGACACACAGGATTTGGTGTCAACATGGTTGTGTTGTCCATTGTAGAGGTTTGATATGTCTTCAGGGTTGTCATTGCAAAGGTAGTTGGTGTCGATGATGTATATGTTTTTATGTCACAATTATTGACAAGTTTGTCATCATGCGACAAATGTCGCTAATGTTGCTTAGTGATGGTAGATTTTAAAAGGGGTGAAAAAATTTAGGTATTAAACCCTAATCTAGTACACCTAATAATATCAAACCCTAATCTACACCTAAGTCATAAACCCTAATTCTAAGGCCTAAACCCTAGTCCCAAAACTATACATGATATTGTATTAAAACTTGTATCCAACACTATGTGTTAATAAAAACCTAAATCCTATTGCAATAAACCTAATCCCCTAGTTCTAAACTGTGACATATAACTCTCAGCCTTTATTCATGTGAAAACATTATAAAAAATAAAGAAAAATACACAGTGCTAACCACCGGGCTTGCAGACTATAGTAGGACCACATGAATAAACCAAAATGTTAAATGTAATACTCCACAGGTCATAACCACAGTGGGACCACAACGTGTGAAAATTGCGCAGTCATCGCGGTTAGATCACAACGGAAATGTTAGTGGTAAACCGTCGAAGTTGATAAACCATCGGGAAAAGTTTAGTCTAACCATCAGTAGTAATCATTGCCATGTGAATGGAGATATGCGAAACCATCACCAAAACTGCTGGGGGAGATCGAGGTGGCAGCCTGTAGTTAGACCATGGCTGGTCACACACAACTACCAACCTCCTCCACCCGGTTAGTTAACCACTTGTGGTTATGAGTTAATGCTATGGTTATTTTTGGGTTTTGATAAGTTTCGTTAAAACAAACTATTGCGATGACTAAATAACCTATCCCTAGGTGTCATGGAACCACGGGACCGATTTCTAAACCATCCATTTTGAAAACCAATTCATCTTGAATTTAGCCAGGGAGGTTTCAATGCATCTATAGGCCTATAAAAGGTAGTTTTCTTCATTGATCAAGAAGAGAGTGGTTTTGACTTTTGTTTGTAGATTCTGGAAGTCATAGGTGGTTTTGTTTTCAGTGTTATAGGAGCATCCAGAGTTGGAATTGGGAACTGTGACAGGCCGAAAGCTATTTCAGGGGGCTATCTGATGATAGTGATTAGAACTGCCTGTGTGCACATTTAGACTAATAAAATCTCTGTCTAATCAACTCCTTCTTTTTATTCCTAATAAAAATAGTCACCCATCTTGAAAGCAGACCCGGAGACATGGTCCATCAGGGACGAACTTTGTCATTAATCTCGTTGTCTGGTATAACTATGTTTTTATAGTATATTGATTCATTTCTTATGCATCCTAATTGTGTTTAATCAGTTGTCGTAAAGTCTTCTTCTCAAGCAGTTTTCCTCACTTTCCGCACTTTCAGTTAACATTCAAATCATAAATGGCTAATCACTTCTACATCAACTTTAGTTTACGATCATTTCAAATCATTTTCTAAGCCCCAGTTTTCTATATCACTTTTATAGCACTCCCAAGGACAACTAACAATGACTAGTTCTTATACAAATCCATTTGAAACTGTATGCGTAAAATGCGGTAGCCTAGTTACAACTACGAAAACTATGAATGAAACTATGGTTTATTGTACCATTTGTAACAAATATAGTTGCTTCCTTTATTTCGATCAACAAAATTGTATCATACATGCAACGACAAGACTAAAATATGTTATGTTCTAAGAGGTGTTGAACTAGAGAAAGTATTATGAGAACTACGAAAATTTTCCTATGGGCAATACCATGAAGACAAATCAATTGTTATTTTTTTTGTCCAATTTTGATAGACATTGGACATTTATAATAAACCATCAAAAATGATTATACGTATACAATTATGGTTATCTTTGTTTACATTATTGAGGAATTTAGTGACGATACAATTCTCGTTTCTTGAATTTTCAAGGAATCTACTAATGGTATTCTTGTTGTATTTGTTTTCATTGTCAATTAAAAAAATGATGATATTGTGGTTATCTTCACTTGCATTCTCAAGCAATATACTTATGCTTGAATAATTTGATAATTTTCAGAGAACTATTTTGGTTTGTTGGATGTTTGGGATCAGATTTCATCTTCTGGTTACTTGATCTACGCCTATAAAGGAATATGGAATCTAAATAATTTTAATAAATTGGTAATATCTCATCATCAGTCTAGGGGAAGCATCCATATTTCCACACATTCACATATTCGTAGTCTAATCTTAACATTACCTTATACTTTCTTCTTGAAGAATTTGACTATTGTTGCACAACTTTTTTTATTTGTTAGATGATTGGGATCTGATTTTATGTTATGGTTAGATAATCTACTATTATTTTTTCTTGAATTATTATGGAATATACTATTGGTATTTTGGAGATAGTATTATTATCATATTTTCAAAATCAAGAGGTTTTCTAGAAAAAGTGTCTATATCTCTCTTATCGGTAACTAGTAAGACTGAATTTTCATTGACTATTGGTGAAGGGTAGGGCATTGTGTACGTTTCCATGCTTTTGCATATCTGTACTTCTAATATTAAGATCACCTTCTACCTTATGGTTCAAGAATTTAAGCATTGTTGATTTTTTTTTAATAGGGAGGTGGCATTTGATTTCATCTTCTGATTATGTCAATTGTAGCTATTAAGATTGTAAAAAATGTATTTCAATGATTTTCTTTGTTCATGTTCTATGCTTTGTACTATGTTATTTACTAATATTATTTACTATAATTTGATTGTAGTGTGTAGTTGCTTCATTGTGCTATGTTGTTTCTTCTTTCTTGCCCTCTAATTCCTTACATTTTTTATTGATTTATCAAATTAGCAAATTATATATTTAGTGAGACAATATTAGAAAACATACTTCCTTTGAACATAGTTTATGTTAGCCAAAGACTATGTGAGGAGTCTCTGTATTTAAATATTTAAATATTATATGGATCATTAATACTTGTTTGATGTCTCTAGAAAGAAAAAGTTTTGTTTAACAATATTTGACAATGATTGTCATGATATTAGTTTAACTCAAAGTCTTAGAAATTTACAACGCAAAATTAGAAGTACCAATTTAAAAACAAAAATGTGTAAATAAAGTATACAACATCTCACACTTAAGTGCGTTTGAAACTTAGGTTTTACATTTTCAAGGCATAATAAAACAATTTCCAAGCTTCATTTGTGTCAAGTTAACAAATATTATTTCTTATTTCAAGACACATGCATACTTCATGGAACTATTAACGTCGATACATGTGTGGAGAAGGAATTGTTCCCCCACCATCCCAGTCATTTTCTTTTGACCCCACACAATCCTATTCCCCCCACCCCACTCCTTCTGCCTCTCGAGTATTGATGTTTGTACTATGTTATTTACTGACATTATTTACTATGTTTTTATTGTAATGTGTAACTAGTTCATTGTCCTATGTCATGTCTGCTTCTTTGCGACGTAAATTATTACATTATTTTATTGATTTATCATATTTTTTAATGCTATAATTAGTAAAACACTATTAAAAAACATATTTCCATATTTTGTAATACATTGAAATATTTCTAATTACTTGTTATTATAACTAATTTATATAAAATGTTGTGTATCAAAAAAAATTGAAACAAATTTCTAAACAAATCATTATGATACAAAACTCAAACAAATTTGTAAATTGAATACTTATTTGAAAAAAAAACATAAGGAAGAGTATGACGTAAGTTAGAAAATATTTTTCATGTATACATATGTGCATATTTCACAATATGTGTTAACCCCACCCCCCACCCCCTGAGTATTGATGTTTGTACAATTATATTTATTAACATTATTTACTATGTTTTTGATAGTCCTATGTCATGTGTGCTTCTTTGCAATGTGATTCCTTACATTGTTTTATTGATTTATCAACTTTGAAATTATTTCTATCAAAAAGAGTATGCCACAAAAAAATTGAACAATATTCTAAATCAATCATCATCATACAAAACTAAAAAAAATTGTAAATCGAATGTTTGTTTGAATAAATAACGTATAGACCAGTATGACATAACTTATAGAATATTATACATGTATACTTATGTGTACGTTCCACAATATTCCGATATGTTTTTTTAATTGTGCCAAGAAAATTACAATTTTATACCATTTAACGTATATTAAATTTCAAAATTGGTTGAGCAAGTAGAAAAATTTGGTAATGATTTATTTATTAATCAACTTTTGTTCTTGGATGTTGATGCTTATACTAATTATGCTACGAGAATAGAAGTCAAATTACCCATTCATGTTTTGCAAGAGCTCTTCTAACAACATTCTTACAACATCTAATTCATCTTCCAACTGCCTAAATGTTTGTTGAAGTTCCATTATCTTATCTATTTGGATTAAAATATCTTGGCTAAGCATTAAAATATCTTGGCTCTTTGCATATACCTCTTCCCTATGTTCTTTTTTGAGTGTTTATTTCAGCCATTTTTCTCATTGATGGTATTAAATTAAAAAAAACATAGATAAATGATCAAGCAAATCCCGAAAACAAAATCGGTTTTAGAGGAAATGAAGCAAATCGGTTGCCTAGAGATTTTGATAGTGAATTCAATACTAACAAGTCTAAAATAAGATGAACATTGTGAAATCAGTTTCCCAAAGATATTAGAAACCATTTCAGAGCCAACAAGCCTAAATATAATGTTTCAATTGCGATAATGCATCTAAATTAGGAATTGACATTAAATTTCCAAAAGGACATTTAATTACTATGAATTTCAATGGTATTCATTAACTAGTGATTGTCATTAATTTGGCTAGTACTGATTTTCCTAATATGTGATGAGTTACCTTAATTCATATCCATTTTTTTTAAATTCCAACTCAAGATATTCCTATTGATAAGATTGCATTTCATGATTTCTCCATTTGGCACACTTTATAAATTGATATTAGCATACTATTTTATTAATATCCTAAATCTCATATTATTTTGATTAACTAAATATCTCATGCCAATAAATACAAGTATTTTTATCATTTATTTAGTGAACCAATGTGTATTCAGAACATTTACTTTGTCAACTTCTTTTGCCTTCAGCCTAATTTTGCTACCAAAATAGAGCTAACGATCCTTGGTATTGACATTTGTCAAATACTAAGTGCATTGACGATTTCTCATTTGTCAATTGAACTCATATTATCCAATATTAAATGAATTGTGTTTTCAATCCATGTGAGGAAGAAGTATTGTGCGGGAAAATGGATATGTGGGCCATACTCTAGATAAATCAATTAAGTAGTGTTTTGTGACATGAAAAGTTTGGTTTATGTGTGCATTGGAAGCGAGACGATTAACTGTATTTGTGAGGAAATTTCATATCTTGACTTGATATGCTCTCTATCATTTAAAATTAAGCTAAAAAGTAGCATTTCAAAACTATTATCATTACAATAGCATTTTTACTACTCTTCAATATATGATGATCATGGTATGAAGTTTTTTCTGCACCTTCACATTTCACACAATGAGAAGGATTTTGCACAAGATGATGGCATAAGAGATATAAGGTAATATTAATTATTAAAATAAAATACGTTGTGAAAAAACATAAATTTTAAAATCAAGTTGTGAAATTTTACTATTTGGAATGGATTAGACATCAATTGTTTCTTATAATACCCTTGGAAATGTTTTTTTTTTTACTTTTATTTATTTATGGGAAATTTAAAAGACATGTGTTGGAACATTGTTTTATTTTATCACAAAAGAAAATAATAATGAATGAGAATTTATGTTAGAATATTAATCCTCTCATAAATATGTTAAGAGTCTAGAATGAGAGATTAACCTCTAACTTGCAGGGGAAAACATTTATAGTTATTCCTTCCTAAAGGCGCATAAAAATAGAAAAGGAAGAAAAGAGAATCATCTTTATGTTCTTTTTAATCTTAAGTTTACGAAAGAAAGAAAAAGAGAATAGATAGAGATTACAAACCACAAATAAGGATAGGTTTGGATAGAAATAACCTATAGTGGAATTTGTACTAGATATCATGGGAGATAAATACGGTACCTTGGAAACCATACTAGTAGGAGAGAAAGGATAGTGAACCTAAAAAAGGACTAGCATGACACTACAAAGGTTGTGTAGGTAAAGTTGAAAGTATTTTCTACCTAGTTTTTCCTTATAGTTATAGGGAGAGCTCAGAGGGTACTAAATAAACAAGTCAATTCACGGATGGGAGGAATGTGAAATCCCCTGACTCATTTTTTTAGCAAAAACTCATATAATTATTATTATTTAAGGAAACTAGTAAAATATATGAGGTTAATGATATACTGGTAAATGAATATTTAAATAGAAGTGTTAAATTTAGGTATATTAGAAGAATTTTTTTTTTTACTAACTCTGTGTTGTAGGTAAAAAAAGGATGTGAATGAAGTTCAAGTTAGGAGACTTGTTCTTGTATGTGAAACTAGAAAGGAGAAAGTATATGAGTACAAAGAAAAACTATGTTTTAATAAGTATAAATAAAGAAAGAAAAGAATATACAAAAATAAATTAATTTCCGAAAAACATATGCTTTATTATTTTGCAGAAAATAACTCTATATTAAAAAGAAAACAATGTTTCCCCTTAAGTGTAGAAGGAATGGTATGACATTCTTATAATTACTATTGTTAAACACACATGGGAAACATAGAATAGGAAAGATAAATCATGTGAGTTCATTTTTTATTAACAAGAGATTTACATTTATAGTACATTATGTGACTCTTGGGTTTCAGATCCCAAGGTCTCTTGGACTGCTTTTGTCCATTCGACTTCCACACTAACCCATTTAGGATTAGGTGTCCAACATTCCCCCCCTTAATCCGAAGGGTTATGTATGAGTCCAAGAAGAGAGTTGTAATACAAAATGTGCAAAAAATGCATGGCAGCACTAGGTTGAATGTGCTCTATGAAATGTTGGTAAAAAGGGCGGTGGTTTAAGGATGACCACCAACACTGGAACGCTTAGTGCAGTTCCTGGAACTCTTCCAAAACTGGCAAGAAACTGGAGTTTTCTGCTAGAGGAAGTGATCCTAATGTTTTAAAGAGGGAAACCTTCAACCATAAAAGGGAGGTCTCACCCCACATAAAAGGTAAAACTTCAACCTGAAAAGGGAAGTCTCAACCTGTGATGGTTTAAGGATGACCAACAACTCTGGAATGCTTAATGCATTTTCTGGAACTCTTCCAAAACTGGCAAGAAGCTGGTGTCTTCTGCTAGAGGAAGTGTTCTCAATTTTGTTCCTGGAACTCTTCCAAAACTGGCAAGAAGCTGAAGTCTTCTGCTAGAGGAAGTGTCCCAGACTGCCAACTGAAGGCATGCTCAGGGGCATCTTTGTCTCTGGCTACAACTCTGAAACTGGTGTGGCAGGTTGTGGCTCAGGCTCGCTTGATGTGGCTTTGAAGCTTGTAGATGACCATCATTTCCCCCCCTGTCAGATACAAGGTGAGAAGATGGAGAAAACTCAACTGCAAGACTGTTCAATACTCTGGAACAAGTTCTGACATGTGTTTGGAATATCTTCTTGGCTGTTGATGCCCATTGCCAAGAAGCGATCCATCCAAGATGAATCTTTGTTCTTGCAGGACATTTGTTTCTGAAGCATCTGTTTGAAGAATGACTGGTTTTATGACAGTGCTTACATGGATGAAGATCAAAACAGTGATCTTTCAAATGGCTAACTCGGTCACAGTGTTGGCATTTCACGATCTGTTGTTGTTGTTGTTGTTGTTGTTGTTGTTGCGGAAGAGGGGCAGATTCTGGAATAGCTGAAGCTGAACTGTCATGAGAAGCAGGTGAACTGTCATCAATGAATCCAACACTCTGAAACTGAATGGGCTTTGAGTAGTCTGGAACATGAAAGGACAAGTCCTTGTCATATCCAAGACCAGTTCTGTGCTTGTTGTGGACAAGCTGTTCCCAAGGTCTGATGATGGGCTTGGGAAGTGCAGACTGAGTTTCTGCATCTGCATGTACAACTGCTGCTTTATTGGATTCTGGATCTGATTCAACCTCAATCTTACTAATTTCACCACTTGTTGGTTTAACCTTGAACAACATATTGTTTTGAGCAGAAAACAATTTGGAATGACAAATCTGTTGAAGCTCATCTTGCTGGAACTGAGATTCTAGTTGCAAAAAATCAATCTTTTCTTGTGCATCATGCAGGCAGGTCTGAATGTCACAAAGAGTGTCTTTGCTAACATTTACCTTCCCACCAATAGTGGAGTGTATTAGTGTATTCAGTAACTCTAGTACATCATCAAATCTAGCCATTGTCTCAACAAAGAAATGAACACTCAACAATCCTAGTGGAGACTATAGCAAGTCTAGACAAACCCCAGCTATTGAAGATTTCAAAAATTAAGAATATCAGTTTGAAAAAGGCACTCAACTAATTCCAGCTAAGAATTTAGCCAATCACTAACAGATTTGTGTCCAGCAAGAATGAGAGGCTCAAAGTCCTTCCAACACAGATACAATAGATATGTTTCACCCTTAAAATGCTCAGGTATACCAAGATACACTTTGTATGGATGCACAACTAAATGACTTCTCCCTTCTTTGAAATTCAAACTTCAACTACAGGAATGGATTACATATACCTCTGATATATCAACTCTAATAATAACAGAGATCTGAAGTAGAATATACCAGCAAATGTTAGGAAGAACAGTGGCTGTAGATAAGTGTTATAACATCAAAGAAGCTCCATCATTACAGAGAAAACACCACAGTGATAATATATGCAACGTATTCAGCTCCAAGATAGAGAAATAAATATGGAGTGTCTTCAATATATTCACAGCCACACATCCAATGAGATGAGGAAGTTTGAGACCCTCTATAGCAGAGGTACATCACCAAACATCACTTCCAATAGTCTATACTCATTAAGATTTCAAGCACAGGTACAGTGATATGCTTCTCAACTGAAACAACCAAAGAAAATACAAGTTTGTAGCCTTGGGGCTAGATCATTCTTTATGCTTTACAGCCTTGCGGCTAGATCATTCTTTATGCTTCAGCTCAACTGAAACAACCACACAAAATACACGATAATACAAGCAATATACAACATATTATTGCATCAAGCCACGAAGAAAAGTTTCATGATATACTACGATGCACCATAAATCTCATATTCTCCACGATCCTGCACAGTGATAGCTTCTTTAACTTTACCCAGAATAAGGCATCTAAAAATAACAATTATTTAGTCAGCTGCCCGCCTTGCAGTAATGAGCAGCCTGCATAGTTATCAAGTCAATAATCAATAAAAATGAGAAGCCAGCACACTCTAGCATGGAGCTTTGATTTAGGAGCAACTTGACCTGTTAAATTCTTCTCCCCGGATTGAGCTATAGGTACGACATGCCCGGCCACAAACTGTAATATATTGAATACTAAAATACAACGTGACGATGGTTGCTGGACCATTCGAACTCGGGACGTGGCTTAAGCCGTCGCCATTACTAACCACCGGAATAATGAGAGGCTCAAAGTCCTTCTTTTATAGTATCAGCAGCAAGCTTTTGGAGCAAGAAATATGTGTATATCAGAGACCCCGACTTCAGCAAATAACCCAGATTTAAGAGGCAGCTCGAATAGGCATTTCATAGGGTAGTTTGACCTCCACTAATCAGCAACAATCCTTCACTAACTTGTTACCAGCATGCACAGAGAATATTAAGGAGGATAGAGGAACCTGGTGTGTTTTTTTTATGGCACTGTCCAGCAATACAATACTCAGAGAATAAGCTTCAGGATAGCTGTTATACCCAACTTAAAGCCCAATCGGAAGAAATCAAATTCCCTTTTCTTCATATCGAACACATTTTTGTTTCTCCTTAGCAATCAGATTGAAAAACAAGCAAATAAATCAGAACGAACACACTAATTTACAAAGCTTCACCCGAATCTTTAATGCCGGACCACAAAAAGCTTGCACACATCACAACACCTCCTAACACAAAACCACGCCCTCGGAAATCAGCAAGAATGCCCCGACCTCCTCCGCATTTCATTAAACCAGGTCTCCTTCCAACAGCGACGAATCTTAACCTTCCGACCGCCTCAAAGATTCCTCAATTTTCACAAAATCATCCATCCGCGACCGGCAATGCAACCGCGAATCCACGCTTCTGCTAAATTTCGGAGGAAAAGCAAAATCTTTGAACGCTTCAACGGAAGCCGAAACTCTATCGTCACGCCAGGGTTTCGAGCACCGAAAAGCTTCTTTAAGAAGAAACAAACACTAAAAACTTCTTTAAAGAAAAGGCCTCTTTAAGAATTCGATCCGGTGCCCGATTGCTACTTGCTCCGCCATTTTCCCGATCCAAATATTCCAGCCACGACTCCAAAGAGGGGCATCGCCATGGAGTTTTTTTTTTTATTAACAAATGTGGTTTAACAAAAGCAGAAATTACGAAAGCCTTTAGACATTGCAAGGCATATCCTCCTGCGAAATTACCAAGCCGAATAGACTGTTTCAAAGGCATGAACTGTTATCTAACAGAACAGAGCAGCGCATGCATAGGGATAGCATACTAAAAATACCATATGGCAAAAAGGAGCAGCGAACAGTCACCTACTGGCAGACGTTTATGAACAGTGAACGTTTATGGACAGACAGGTCAGCCAGAGACCAAAAATAAATACCTGCGGATTTCAGAGGTCAGGAATGTCGGGATGGCAGAGCCAGCACACCAGGGCTTTTAATGCACACATTGTTGTATTCATTCAAACGCACCGAAAATTGTACATATGCCAACACAAATATATATAACGAATTCAACACCAGCACATAAATTAATCAACCAACAATATCACCAAGAGTTCACGACCCACATAACATTAATGGTCAATGCATAGGTCAGGTGAGAGAAACACAACAAAAGGCCACAAGCAAACAGTGACTCAAATATGAGCAGGGACATAATTCGGCTGCTCTGATACCATGTTAAACACACATGGGAAACATAGAATAGGAAAGATAAATCATGTGAGTTCATTTTTTATTAACAAGAGATTTACATTTATAGTACATTATGTGACTCTTGGGTTTCAGATCCCAAGGTCTCTTGGACTGCTTTTGTCCATTCGACTTCCACACTAACCCATTTAGGATTAGGTGTCCAACAACTATGCTAGTGAAGATCAAGTTTAGGGTTTATGGTCATGTTGGAAAGATGAAGCCCTGAGAGTAAAATAACCCTTTTAGGACCTTGTAGGGCCAGTGCTAAGCATGAGGATGCTAGGTCACACGAATAGGTAACCATTGAGTCTGTGGACTAAATAAAAATTATATGTGCATGCATGCTTGCATATCTATATCTATATCTATATATATATATATATATATATATATATATATATATATATATATATATATATATATATATATATATATATATATATATATATTTACAACTACTTAGTATATTTTATTAATAAAGAAGCATTATTATCCATATGAGAAAGAGACTACAAAATATCTCTATAGAATTTACTTTATGTAGACAAATAGAAAGATCATTGAGCTAGTAAAGAGTTTAAGTGATAGGAACTGCACAAAATAGGAAAGCAAATTATTCAAGGAAAATTTTAAGGATGGAAAATTTTCTTGAAGTTTAAAAAATTGGCGAATCTCACTAATCCCTAATATGCAAACTATAAAATGTGTATTGATATATTTGTAAAATTATTCAAATCTATAATGATTTTATATATAGTCTCTATATAATGTTGGCGATTTTTGAGGTAAAATAATTTTATATTCTAAAATTTGGGCGAATCATCTTTTATAAAAATTGGTAATTGGCGAATCGTTTTTTGGAAAAATCAAGGAAAATTAGCCCACTGGGCGAACATTAGCCCCTAAAATTTTCCATGAAATTATTCCATAAAGAACATCACATAACCATTAAAACCTAGTGTAATGGACATGCATGAAGTATTTCAAAGGTTAAATTAACAATTTGAAATATAATGTAGAGAAACATAGATTTCAACCATGTTATTCTTCCACACAGGTTGCATGATGGGTTTTGACCCTAAATATATATTAAAGGTTGAAGCCATTGTATGCATAGTAGAGGACTGCATATATATATATATATATATATATATATATATATATATATATATATATATATATATATATATATATATATATATATATATATATATATATATATTGAAGAATGTAAAAGTTAAACAAACCCTAGGTTGGGTTCACCTTTTAAGCCTTGTATGTAACAACATTATAAAATTTGCAGTACATTATAGACTAGTCATGAGTTCCAATGGAACCCAAAAACCCTTAGATAAGTGAAGGAAATAAATTAACACCCTAGAGCTCAATGTTTTTGGGCATGGTCTATTTAATAACCTAAGTGAAAACCCTTGGATGCAACATGGTTAATCCATGAGAAATTTAAAAGTTGCAATAACTAAAGCACTAGAATTTTCAAAGTCGCGACTTTGCAAGAGAAAAGAATAGTGTTATTTAAAACCTAGAAGTCATGCGAGGTAACCCATGAGGTTGAACTCTTGAGCCAAAAGAGAGGGAATTTTGATATCTCAAGTTAGTGATTGTTCTGCTTAGCTAGGAGACAAAATAAATAAAGTTAGAATCACTTTTAAATACACACAAAAATAGAAATTCTAGAATCATGATATTTTATCTGAGGATTGTAAATAGTTGAGGAGAGGTAAGGGGATGTGACCCTCTTGGCGAGTGAACCTACAACAAACACAAGAATATTTGGGTGAATTGGCCATATATTTAATAGAAGGATAAACTAGAGGAACAAGTCAGAAAAATGACCAAGAATCCTCAATTAGAGCTTTTCTCTTCGATGAGAACTATGAACATTACTTGAAGAAGCAGGAATGATGGTATTTTTCCAATGTGACCGGAGTTTAAAACCATCAAGTAAAATTTCACTTGTGCAAGGGAAAATATGTTCAACATTTCCACGAGAAATATAAAACTTCCATGACAACCAAATAAGATTAATGGTAATCAAAGGAAAACATGATTATTTCTAAACTTTACCAAATGAAAGACAAAGGAAGGTGTGAGTGTTTCCACTAGAAACTACACCTTTACCTGTAAGTTGCCTCAAAGGTCTATGCCCTTTGTATGGTGGACCAAAGGATTCATAAGACAATGTGAATTTTGCACAAAATTCCTCAAGGCCATTAATTAATGACATTACGGTTTGGAGTTGAGGGAAAATTTCCTTTCCTCGTAAGAACATGTTGTAGAGGCTACAACCACCCTTCAAAATTTTGGCCTGCACCCAATTTGGGGCCTTCCTTGAGAGTTTCACTTGATTACTACACACACTCTGGTTCACACCATGAGCTCGTGTGAGTATTCACATTCACCTTGCTTGTTCATTTCACCAAGTCTTACATGTTGATGTCAAAGTCATGCTTGCGACCATGTTCTAGTTATACTCAAAGTCTTCGCTTTGTGTGTACTTGTTGAGTTCACTATGAAAACATCTGCCACACTCAGACACAGAGTCACATTCACTGTCGTGCAAGCATCATCATGATCGAACAATGATTAATCACAAGTGTTGCACTTGTTGGTTGTACTGTCGGTCAGTCATGTTGAACATATGTGTTTGGATGGTTTGAGTCGTCTCATCATCGAGTCATGTAATTGTGTTTTCGTAGGATCGCATATGTATCTTTCACTTTCACTCGTTCACAAACTTAGTCATGTTTTGCTAAAGTTCTGACGATGAGACTCCCATCTAACAGTTAGACCATCACCCTAACATTGAATTGATCGACTTTTTCCCAGAACTTTGCAAAAGCACCAAGCAAGTCATTTCAAGCTATGCTACCTACAAGAAAATGAATCTACCTTTATGTTGGTCAACTAGAGAGTTTGATCCAGTGGCCACCTCATGACTCACTCCCCTCAAAAATTACACAGAGGCTACAAACCTTGCCCACTCTGTTAACTAAGAAAAAAGCACAGATAGGACAGATAGACACCCACTTCCTGTCCTTGTCTCCCTCAAAAAATTGCACAATTTTTCCAGCCAACCCTCCCAATAGTCGACCAGCTGCTCACCCAAAAAATTGCACAGTTTTCATGAGCAACCTCTTTGTTGCTGAGTAGTCCGCTCAGCTTAGAAACTGTGCAGAGGTGATCAGTAGGCCAGCCCCAACCTTAGTGTCATTTTTTCTACCAGCATCTCTCGACAGTAAACTGCCAGTTCCCTCCACGAATTCCACAATTTTGGCTACCAAGATGTAGCAGTGAATTTCTAGTTCCCCTCAAGAAAGGTGTAGTTTCTGTTGCCAGTGACCCAGCAGCGAGTTGCCAGTTCCCTCCAGGAATTGCACAGTTTTGGCTACCAAGCTCCCAGCCTGTTCCTCCAAAAAATTATGCAATTTTTGTATGCCAAGCCTCCCTGTAGCCCAACCTCTTCCTCCAAAAATTTGTGCAATTTTTTCTACCATGCACCACTACCCGCTCATTCCAGAAACTACACAGATTTTTCCTGCAAAGCCTTCCTGCAGCCTGGACTATTCCCCTAAAAGACTACTTAGTTTTGTCCTCTAACTAGGCCAGACCTTGTGGACAGTTACTATCGATCTGGATTTCCCATCTCCATCACCTTATGACCCTTGTGTAGTTTTCATCAGTATTGTCCAAAGCCTCCATCCAACCTCAGAACCTTGTTGCCTCTCCCAGTCACCTGCATCCAAAATGATCATGTATCATGGTAGACTAGGAGGCTTTTGGATTTGATGTCCTCTCGCCACGAGTGACTGTAGGAACAGGTACACAAGAAAACATGGCATGATGACGAATGGTATTAACGAAGGGAGCACATGCATAAGGACAGGTTCACCAATGGATGAACAAATGATGCATGTAAAGATATGTTCTCGCAAATGGATGATCATGAAAAGATGTGTTCGGGGATGGACGGGTGATCCAACATGTAAGATATGCTCACAGATAGACGAACAGACGAACATGCACCTTTTTTGAATGTATGAACCTATCAAGCCTTCCAACATATGAGCAAGGAGCAATGTGCAGAAGCAACATCAAAGGAGCCAACAACCATTGAAGACGCCATGCACCTTTCCATGCAGAGGTGAAGCTATGACACACCATGAGGACATCCATCACCCATCAGTGCTACAACTCGACATGCACACTAGCAGCAACACAAATGTACCAACAATGTCATGTCTAGTCATGTCATGTATCATGTCAACCACATCTCTACTGTGGGCCATATTTTCTATCAATATTATGTAACGTGGAAGTCCAAAATACCCACTTTTTGTACAAAGAGTCATGTAAATTTGAAGAGTCCAGGAAGTAAAACAGTCATGATGGTAGTCGAACAACCACAAGGGTTAGTTTCACCCTTGGCTATAAATACCCCCTCATTTGTACATGCAAAGGACTTTTCACCTCAGCTCCTTTGACATAGCGAAGAGAGTCTGTAATATTTTCTTTGAGGAGTAAGTAGTGGCTCCAACGCCATACTCACAGGGTTAGTGATGTATGGTGTAACGATGTGTCTTGGAACTTTCTCTTAATTCAGAAGCCCGCTAATATGCCCCACACATTTTCACACATGTATTGTAATTGTTGTAAGACTAATCTTAAACACTTGTGATGCATGTTTCTTTAACATGTGTTTCACAGTTGAACTATTTCAGTTGTTGTAAAACATATCCTATTAATGAAAATGTGTTGTATATGCTGCTAACCTATCTCACTCGTGGTGGCTACCTTCCCGAACATCATACAAACCTTTCACATAAAACTTGCTGTAAAAACCATTGCACTCGTGCGGACTCATCCGCTAAGTGTTGTACGTGTTATCTTCCCTTGTGTATTGTGACTGCTACATTCGTGTGGATTGTTCCTCCGAAAGCTACGCATGTCCTGTTGTGTTATGTGTTCCTAGCAGAGTTGGGACTTACTCCCAAATGACTTGGTACTCACTTTCACCCTCTCCCTCTACAGTGAAAGAACCATTGACACAAGTAACACTTACAATCACTAGGTATGCAAACATCCCTTCTTGAAGACAAAGTAAACCACTCTCCTGTGTTGAAAAGAAAGAGTTGAGGCAAATCTTTAAGATAATGGCAACTGGGCCATCATACCAGATGGGACTCCCACACCAAACAATGTGAGTTCTAGTTGAGACTTCATACCATGGTGATCCCCTAAATGTTGGCGATTCCATCACAGTCAAGAGAACATAAGTTAAAATGAAAATGTGATATAGGGTTTGGTTCAGGTAGTTACTAAACCCTTATTTAGCTTGATCCTCACTGTTAATATTTAATATTGAACCATTATTGTTGATGAAAGCTAATATACCAACTCGAGCCAAGAACTTAATCATGTCCTATATCAACATGACATGTAAACAATCCACGCAATCCAAGTAATGCACGTTCTTCGTGTTGTGTATGGACTCATGATACAACACTAGACTTTATAAGGGATTTTATAAGGGGAATATATGATAAGACTGAAAATTCCTTGCTTAAGAAGGCCCAAATGAATTAAACACCATGGATTGGAAAGCATTCATAGGAGTAAAATTACATACATAAAAGTATGAAGTGAAATAATAAGAAGAACCAAGATATAAAATAAAGTTTTATCTTGTGTGTGTGTGTGTGTCTATATATATATATATAGATATAAGGATATCAAAGGTCTTAGATTTTCATAGTGGAACCAAAACTCAACATGGCTTCAAAGAGGTTTATAAAAAAATCATGCATTGATAATAAATGGTTGCAATGGTATATTCTAAATGCATGTAAACCCAAGGAATTGAATCAGAATAAAACCAATATTTACCATGGAAGAGATTATATGAATTGATTAGATGATTTGGAAATCGATAACTATACTAGTTCTATGGCTACAAATTTTCAAGTAAACTAAGTTTATTCTTGTAAGTTCTTCATTAAAAAAAAAAGAAATAGGGAAGCTAGAACTCGTTGCATGCATTACTTTATTCAAAAAGAATAAAATCAAATTATGTAAGTAATTGAAAAAATTTTACTTTCACGGTTGGATATGTTACATATTATATTAGAGCAAAGGGTTCCAACACTGGGACCATGAGTTAATCATGTTATTATTACCTTTGTAATTTTGGTGTATATACATAGATGAATAGATCAAAAATGAAGCTTGTCAGATCAGCCAAAATGGGTGAACCACAAGAAAGAACTCTCATTGGGGAAGAATAAATTTATGTACATTTAGGAAAACAACCACAAATACCCACTAGAAATCTTTTAGATATGATGAAGAATTTGCAAACCAAACTGATCGAATTGTGAGCTAGACATGAACAACTACTAAAGGATAGCACAAAGTAGGAACAACGCATTAAGAATTTAATAGAAAAGTTAAACCCCAAGATAGTGGAAGCAATGAGGAATGAGGAGAATTTGGGTGAGACCCCTAAGAGAAAAATTATTTAAAATATAGCAGAAATTTAGGAGGAAGTGTTTGAGGGAGAAGAGGAACAAAAATATTCAAAAGTGAAAAATAACTTAGAGAAGTAAAGTAGAGTGAAATTACATGGAGAATTTAGGAAGATTCGACCTCTAAACTTCGATGGGGAAATGGAATAGGTCACTAATGCTTATTTTCTTAACATTGATAAATACTTTCAAGTATATGATTATTCCACCAAATTGAAGGTTGTGATGGCTACCTATCAGTTGCATGGAAAATCTTCCCTATGGTGGGAATAAATGAGGACATTCCATAAGTTATAAGGAAAGGAGGTTGACTAGGAAGAATTTCAATGCTTATTTTAAGGAAGATACTTAACAGAGTGTTAATTTGATGACAGGGCCGAGGATATTCATGAATTGAAGTCAGGAAAAATGAGAATGGATGATTTAGTAAACATGTCTACTTATATATTATGTTTTGTACCATACCATAAGGATGAAAAGGCTAAGATATAGTGATTCTTAATCTCTTGTCCACCTTCATTCAAGGAAAGAATCGAATATGATAACTCGAAGACCATCGTTGAAGTAATAAGAAGGGCTCGAATATGTTATCAATAGGCTAATAAGAAGAAAGAAAACCTAAAATATTGGTCCAATAAGAGAGGGAATGGATGGCTCAAGGAGGAAAGGGTGGAAAATTAGGGTCCTTTAAGCATCCAGAAGAAAAAACCATACCCCAAGTTGGAATAAAAATAACAGTTAACCAGCAAAAGTTGAAGGTCAATCTCAAGTTCAGTTTATATAAGCGATCGCCAGTAAAGGAGGAAAGGGTAAGGATAAAGAAACTCTAAGGTTTTTGGGTTGCATAGAACCCTATTTATTGCAAAATATTAATTACAATACCTGGTCTGTGCAAAATTTACAGCATCTTCAGGAGGCTTTTACAGTCAATGACGTGGCTAGAAGCATACCACATGCTTGAAGAATTTGAAGTGGAACATCAATCCACATTAGTGGAAATTTAAGGTATTATTTTTTACCAAATTATCTATTTAATAATAGGTCATTGAACTAGCCTAAGTTATATTAGCCCTTAGCTGGTAGAAAAGTGTAAAAATATGTTTGAAAATATATATGAATTCTTGGCTAGTTCAGCTGCCCATGAGGACAAACATAAAAGTTACAAATTGGATAAAGGCACCTTCAATATATTTAAATGGAATTCAGATTACCATAAAATTATATATTTTACCCTTGGGATCATATGACATTTTGATAGGGACTTATTGGTTGGAAAGGCATCAAGCAATCATAAATTATCTAGATAAAACTGTCACCTGTACAACTAGAAAGGGAGAGGAGCAAGTTATAAGGGGCATAACCAAGCCTATATCTATACAATATATATTAGCCTTTCAACTGAAAAGGGCTAAAATAAAAGGAAATGAACTTTTATCCATCCAAGTGGACGATCATTCTTTAAAAAAAATGATAAAGATAAATATGTAAATGAGTTGGAAGTTATTCAAGATTACCCAAATGTGCTTCTAGAAAAAACGTCGGGTATACCCCCAAAAGGAGAGAGATTTCTCCATAAAATTAGTACCAAGGGAAGATTCAATGTCAAAATATCCTTATCGAGTGAGTGTACATGAATTTAAGTAATTAAAATTGAAATTGCAAGAAATTATTAATAAAGGATATATCTGACATGTGTGTCACTGTGAGGTGCATCCATTCTTTTCGTCAAGAAGAAGGATGCTATATTTAGAATGCGTATTTATTAGCATCAATTAAACAAGTTGACTATTAAAAATAAGTACCATCTTTTGAGGATAAATGATTTATTTAATAAAGTAAGAGGTGCGACTATATTTTCAAAAATAGACCTCATATTAGGTTATCACCAGCTGAGGATTAAAGAGGAAGATATAAAAAAAACATATTCTGCACAAGGTACAAAAATTACAAATTTACAGTGTTACCCTTTGGTATAACTAACACACCTGCTACCTTCATGTGTTTGATGAATAATGTGTTTAGTATGTTTCTAGACATTTTTGTGTTAATATTCATAAACTCATATATTAATATATTCTAAGAATTGAGAAGAGCATAAACAACACTTGGAAATAATATTGTAGACCTTTTGTCCTGCCTAGTTGTATGCAAAATTTAGTAAGTGTGATTTTTTCTAGACAAGATACAATATATTGGGCATGTAACAACCAAGGAAGGTATAATGATAGACCCTGAGAAGCAGAAGGCCATTTTAGATTAGCCAATTTTGAAAGATGTGGCTAATTTAACATCATTTAAGGGAATTACTAGGTACTACTACATACTACATATTTATAGAGGTCTTTTCCATGATAGAACATCCCATAATGCCCCCGTAAAAGAAGGGTGTGAAATTTTTATGGACACAAAAATGCCAAGAAAGTTTTAAGAGATTAAAACATCTTATGGAAGTAGCACCGATACTTAAAATATTTGATCTAGATATAGAATTTCCATATGTATAAATGCATGTTTAAAAGTCCTCGAGATTGTTTTAATGCAATAGGGACAAGTAGTAACTTATGAGTCCCTAAATTTAAAGGAACACGAAAATAGATATGTGGTTTATGATTTAGAATTAGTAGTGGTTATTCATTTCCTAAGAATGTGGAGACACTATTTGGTTGGAATGTTCACTTTTATAATAAATCACATGATTATGAAATACTTTTACTTCCAACTGGACTTGAATGTGAGGCTGAATAGGTGGTCGGTGTTCATTAGTGACTATGATTTTGACATTAAACACATAAAAGGGAAGAATAACAAGGTGGAAGATGCATTAAGTTGAATTTTAAGACAATTATGTGAGATAAATTTGAGTATAAGTGAGATAATGTTTTTAGAATCAGTGAAAACAATAGCATTAAAAGATCATAATTATGATATGATTTGTAACAATTTAAGAAGTAGGACTTACCAAAAAGAATAATCAAAGTATGAAATCATGATGAAGAAATGCTAGTATATAAAAACGTACTTTATGTCTTGAATGAAGATGAGACTAAAATATTAATCTTGGCATAATATGAAAAAAATCCATATGCATCACATACTCGATATCAAAAAAATATTTTTTCACTTAAGATAGATTTTTTCTAGCCTAGAATTAAGAGGGATGTTGTAGAATATTTGGAAAGATGTCAAGAGTGCTAATTGGTGAAAGAAGAAAACCAACACCCAACAAGATTGTTAAATCCCTTACCTACACCAAAGTGGAAATGCACAATGATATCATTGGATTTTATAACTAGGCTCCCAAGAACCAAGAGGAAACATGACTCTATCATTGTAGTGGTAGAAAAATTAAGTAAAGGTGCAAATTTTATTCATGTTCAATCTACTTACAAGGTTATGCAAGTGGAAAAGGTTTTCATGAAAGAAATCCTCTGACTTTATGGCATACCTAAGATAGTGATATCAAATAGAGACACAAAATTTACTTTCAATGTTTGGAAGGACTTGTTTGTTGGAATGGGTATGCAGTTGAATTTTAGCACTGTGTGCCATCCACAAACTGATGGACAAAAGGAATGAGTATATCAAGTGTCGGAAGATATGTTGTGTTTGTATGTTATGAATCAATATACCAAGTTGGAGGATCAATGATACATGGTGGAGTTTTCCTACAACAATGGTTACCATAAGTCACAGAAAATGAGCCCCTTTAAAGCTTTATATCAGAGGAAATGTCATGTTCCACTAAACTAGTGTAGAGCTGAAGATAAATGTATGCTGGGATTAGATCAGTTGTAGAAACTTTAAGAGTTGGTTAAGAGGATCAAGTATATTTTGAAGCTAGCTTGGGATAGACAAAATATCTATGCATACTTAAAAATAACACACAAGGAGTTCCAAGTAGGGGAGCATTTTTATGTCAAAGTACAACCTAAGAATATTTGCTTGAGTATGGGATGTTAAAAAAAAAAATTCCCTCCGCTTTGTGGGCCATTTGAAATTTTGGCCAAGGATGGGTGAGTCACCTACTAGCTGGCATTACCAGGTAATATTAGAACTCATAATGTGTTTCATGTATCTATTTTAAAGAAGTATGTAAATGACCTAACTCATGTAATTGACTGACATGTTGTATAGGTCGAACAAAAAGGAGAATCTCATTTCAAAGCAATGCAAATTTTATACCAGATGGAGATTATAATCTGGAATCAATCCATCACCGAGTCTAAAGTGCAATGGATGAAATTTGGGCTTGAAGAGGCTGCTTGGAAAATGGAAGATGAGATGAAAGAGACATATCCTATGTGGTTTTAATGAAAGATGATGCCTTTTAAACAATGAGGATAGTGTCCCCTTTCTAAAGGGAGGGGAGATGTAATACCCATATAATAACTTAGTTTGTGACTTTTATTTATTTATAGGAAATTAAAAATACATGTGCTATAATATTGGTTTATTTTCTAGCAAAAGAAAATAATAATGAATGATAATTTATGTTATAAAATTAATCCTCTTATCAATATTTTAGAGGATAACATGATATATTAACCTCTAACTATAAGGGGAAAACAATTGATGTTAGTTATCCCTAAAGGGGCAGAAAAAAAAGAAGGAATAAAATAGAATCCTCCTATTTTTTTGATCTTGAGTTTTTGAAAGAATGAAATAGAGATTAGACAAAGATTAGAGACCACAAAAATGGACAAGGTTGGAGATAAATACCCTCTAGTGGAATATATAACAGATAATGTGGGATATAAATAAAGTATCATGGTCTTGGAGAGTTAAAGTTCGCTGTGACATCATGGGGGGTAAGCACTCAATCCAAACATTAAGGTGGATCCTTTTTCCATTTGGTATAGTGGCTCTGACTGGGGATAATGGGACCAGTTTTCCAGAGAGGATTGATTTTGTAA
The DNA here is from genome assembly GCA_031772625.1 of Pinus tabuliformis. NCBI lineage: Eukaryota > Viridiplantae > Streptophyta > Pinopsida > Pinales > Pinaceae > Pinus > Pinus tabuliformis. The sequence goes on from CM062817.1 coordinate 779,820,408, forward strand.
TGTTGTTGGGATGGTATAATACATAATGGGAATGATTCAGCTAAGTATAATCTATTATAAATAATAAACACATGTATATATATTAATCTAACATTTTCTAACTATAAATATACCTGGAAATAAACTAAGATATGTGATCTACATAGATGTCTCAAATAAATTGGTAGTAAAGATCATTCAACTACCAAAAGAAATGAAATTGGTAATGATAATTGTTTTGGATAAATAGTTAGACAAAGCAATTGAAAAAACTATGTCACATATAGTAATTGTTCACGTATTCAATACAGAATCAGAGTTGAAACATTATACAAAAGTGCAATAATGTAGAATTGTAACTCATATTTTCATACATAAGACAATTAAAGGAAGAATATTGCTAATGCATAAATAAAAAATGATTTTACGATAAAAGTACCATATATGAAAGGTCCTGCTCATGGGATCAACAATATTGATCCACTTTCATCCAACCAAATACACTCTAAGAGTAAGTAAGTGTAATTTCTGTAGAGCATGCTTCAATATTCAAAGAAAAATAATTCTTGTTCCAATAATTTCATCAAAACCTTCCCAAAAATATAGAATTGTAATGTCTTCAAATTGTTTTTGATAAAATTCATGACCCCTCTCTAAATGCATGAGAGGGGTTTAAATACTATAATACATGCCTCAAAAATAGATTATTACAAAAAAGGTTGAGGAGGTTTCAAACAACCTTCCTCAAAGTAAGAAAAAATAAAACTATAAATATAATTAAACTATTGACAAGCTTCTTTTAACTTGAACTATCTTAGTCGACTAACTCGATCTTTGAGATTGCAAATGTCGATCATTGGTTTGAGATGACACTATTGACTAATTATGGATTTTAAGTGTCCTAGAAATATGGAATTTGATAGAGCTGGCACCATTTTTTGTGCAAAGGCAGTTAAACATCGTACAGTCATCCACTAGCTATGTGGTTTTACCAAATACTTCCAGTATGTCTCGCAATCCAGTTTGGTCAGCTATTTGATTGCTTCCTCCTTAGTTTGAGTTTTATGTTTCCATTGTTGTTCCAATTGTTTGATATCTAGGGGAGACCTTGGTATGCATTCTTTGACAAGGTTGGCACTGGGGACGTTTTCGTTAACAACTTCAATTATACTTCTTGTTGCACTTGTTGTTGTCAGTGTCACCCTTTATGCTTGCTTTAACCATGTATCCCAATATGTAAATAGAATGTCTTTGTGGTATTATTCTATTTTAGGTAGATCATCCTTTCTTCCCTCATCAGACTCATTCCAGGTAAAAAACTCAGTTTCTGATATTCTTGCTTGGTGTTGTAACCTAATTTGATTGAATTCCTTCTCAAGTTGAGCTAGACGTTGTTCTACTTGGTGATTGGTTTTCTCTTTTTCTAATTTTTGTTCACGCGGAAGAATTCTCTATTATTTTTATCTTAGTAGCAGTCGAACTTTTGTTGTTTTATCAATGGTCAATGGGGCATAGGCACCTGTAAACTGCGAAAACTTCGTAAGGTTTTATGATGGGTCAATAGGAGTGTCTTTCCACACAACTTCCATTGATTCATTTTCTACAATTGCAACAGTCGTGTTGTATATTTTCCTCTTCTTTCTTTGTCTTTTAACTACAACCTTACATGTAGGGTTGTAAAATATGTCGAGTGGATGTATCTCTTCAATTTTCAAGATAATTTCGGAAGTGAGAAAAGCCAAAATAACCTCAATAGATTGATTGTTTATAGCTTTTGCTTTGTTGTCTCTGGATTTTCTTTGTGCTGAGTATGTTTGGGGGTCTAAAATTCAGATCTTTCCTCAAGATTTGTGCATGTTTGGAGATTCTTATTGAATTGCTCCCATTCCTTGTCTAGGTTAATGACTGGAATCTTCCTTGTTTGAGCTGAAGTGGATCCAACCTTTGTCGATTTCTTGGCCAAGCCATGTTCGATCGTTTCCTTAGTATTTCCTTATGTATCTTTCTCAAAATCTTTTTTAGGACTCCCTTCTCCATTATGAGATTGTTTCTTTGAATATTTAGACTTGTGAGTTGATTGCTTTTGTGTTTCCTCATCAGAATTTTCCTTTTAACTTCTCTCCCAGCTCACTCTAGGAGTCGGTTCTCTTATTGGTTCAATTTATAGTAGGTCCAATGGGACCTTCAACAATCTTTTATTCCTATATACATGAAAAGAATTAATATCATCTAGGCTTAACTGTAATGATGCTGAATGTAGGACCTATGCAAATGTTTCAACTCCTTGAAATAGGTCATCAAATGGATCCTCTTAATGAGTAAACTATTTGACATTAACCATGGTGGTGAAGTCTTCAGCAACTTGATTTGGGTCATACTTCCGCCCTAGAACTGTGGCCAATTTTAGAGATGCAATAATCTCTACCTCTTTTACTATGTGCCCATAGTCATATAGTGTGAAAGAGCCACACTGTAATGGGAAGGCTGACCAAATGGATTTCTTATGTTCCCTCAGGGCTTTGGTTAAACCCTCCCCTACTGTCTGGAAAGCTATCTCTCTGGCCAATAGCTTGTCTGGAACATAATATGGGAGGACATGTGCAGCTACAATGTTCCCAAAAACTCTGATATAAGTGAATGTTTCTTCACTAAACAATATTGTGATTGGAAAGATGTCTATCCTGGCTTCTTCAGAAAGCCTGGGGGTAGTTTTATCAAAAATGGTTTTATAAATAGGCAACATAATACCCTGGTAGAATTTGTAAAAATTGGAATTGAATTGGGATTCCCGCAAGATTTTATAGTATACATGGATGGGGAGAGGGTTTTGTATAGACCACTTCCAACCCATGTTTGGAAATTGATAGCGAAAACAAATGGCATCCATTACCTAAACGCTCATATAAAATAGGGGAATAATTCTTGACAAAACACTTCTCTTTTGCCTATATTCCCTAATAGCCATAACTAAGTTGTCTGATAAAATCTGACTCCAGTTCATAATCATTGCATTAATCATTGCATTAATGAATGGAAGGAATTATATATAAAATTTAGTACTATCATCTTTACCAAATAACCTACACATTATCGCAGTCGTGAAGTTATGTGGGGCCTAGAGGGATGCAATTAGATACATACTGGATTTCTCCCATTTGAAGTTTCCTGAACCTAACCTCCAAGTCTGTGTAACGTCCAATGGGTCATCGTTCTCTTTGGAAAAATGCTCCACGAAATCTTTGTCATAGAGCTTTTGGGGCTCTGGTAAATGGTACATCTGGTGCAAGTTATCTTGTGTGAAAGACCCCATGACCTCATGTCTCCCATTCCTGAAATTTCTATCTGAGACATTCACGTTATCAATCACCAATTTTACCATATCTTTGTATGGTAATATCTTAGGTCTGGCAACTATTCTGTGTAAAAATGAACATGTTGCCTCAAAGTAGGATGCGTCAGATGATTCTTCGACATCATCTGTTGCCTTCATTTCTATTGCCCTGGGTTTCTCTTCTTCTAGTAAGTTATACATAGCTTCCCATGATGTGGTTCCTATGTATTTTTTTCAGGTGGCATCAGAGAAGAGTGGTGTCATGTATGATTTCTCAGATGTAGTAGCTTTTCCCTTCTTTGCCATCTTTCCAAACATTTTTTCCTTCAGAGGTTCCCTGAAATTAAGCAATGGAGATTATCAGATAAAAACACAAAGAGAAAATGACAGTGAAAATGCTATGATAAAATTAATTCCGAAAGGTGACAAGGAAGACGCTCTTATTTGAAAATGCGGATGAAAGATATCAAACCACGTTTAGCCATTGTAAACGTAAATTCCATTAAAAATTATTAAATACGCACTAAGATCCTTTATTATGGCCTTTATTATTCATTTAAGCCACCACATTCCAAATGTGTAAGGAAAAAATTTATGTTGATGAGTTTGAAGCACGAGATGTCAATTATGTGAGTGCGATAAAGATTATCGCAATATCGCATATCACAACATTGCACTTTCAGTTATGCATCATATCGAATTTATTTAGAATTTTATGAGATGCGATGTGAGCAATGTACCTTTCATCGTTTTAAGCACATTTTTCTTGAATGAATTCTTATTGCATAAAGTGACCTTCTACTATTTGCCAGACTTAACCAATGTTATAACAATTATCGCATACTCCCATCAGGTCCGGTCATATCGCATTTCACAACCTTTCATGGTTCACAAGATTGGCCTTTGTGTAAGCGCCGTGATGCGATGAGTGTTTGGCTTGTTATGTTGCAATATCACAAATTGTGTATTCTAAAGGTTTTGCTTATTTGTTCTTTTGTGAATACCACTATGCGATTGCGATAGGTACTTTATTTTGAAGCCTTAATTTTAATGATAAGTTTAATGATACCATAAGTCTATTACGGTGGTCCCTCTTATCTCAATTCATAGATCCCGATTGTTAATTAACATGTGGCACACATGATATAGTGATATGCGATAATAGGGAATAGCTAGTTACAAGGGGACTTTCGCTTGATACCTTATGTTTATTTATAAATTTATTTGTAATAATTCAAAAAGGAAGTGCTTAAGTGCTAAGGTTTTAAGAGAACTTTTATAAAGGGTCCCCATTTATCAATAGAATATTAACTATTAAATCAATAAAATTGGGGGGGGGGGGGGTGGGGTGGCCATTTTCGAACAGTACGAGAATTGGTGATTCACTGGAAGAACCAGTTATCTCTGATAGTTTTTTGAAATTTCTAAAACTTCCAAGATAAAGATAGTTCAGAAAATGGGAATTACGTGAAATTTAATATAATTAACATTTCTCTAAATAAGAAAACAAAACTCACCTAATCATCATCCACTTGATATCCTCTTCAAAATGAAAATTCCTTCTGTCTAAATCAGTCTTTAGTTGTTTTAAAGATAAAGCAGGGGGCTCTTACAGATTAGCTTTTATATGTACTCATCTGTCACAGGTAGAGCCACTATTTCCAGCAAGCGTCCATAGCCTCGATAGGATTACCTTTTAACCATCAATGGTTTAGTATCCCAATCTAGATAAGAGTGCAATTTTTATAGATAAATGTAGACTCATATACCTATTCTCTTCTCTTTCTTTTCTTCGATAGTTTATTTTTCTTCTAAAATTTTTCCTTTTTTCTACTTAAAATTCATTGTCTTGGTTTGGTGGAAAAAGATGATAACGCCATTCACTGGTTGTAATTCAATTGAACAAGTTGGTTTGTGATGAGACCCCTTGTCTTTTGATTAAAATAATCTTGAGCCATTACCCTATTTTGATTTGCAGTATTGGTAATGTCGGTCTATTATTTTCCCATGAACATAGTAAGTCGACTCTTAAAGAGACTTCTTCTCTTTTAAGTTTTAGTATAATTTAGAATTACACGCTAAAAAGAGAAAAAATTACTAGATGAGGAGAACCATTGACTCCTTAAGAGCTTCTGGATGACAATTATAGATTAAAGGTGCTTATCTATAGAGAGCATTTTCTTTGTTAAAGATAGTTTTCATGACTGAAAATAGAAAAAATGTTTCTTTATAAAGTCGGGGCTTCACAAAGGACAAATAATTTTGGTCGAAACAAGAAATTTCAGAGAGATAGAACTTAGCTTATTTTCAAATGTCATAATTATTTCCTTAACAATCTTTACTTATATAAGCAAAAAATCAAATTATAAAAGAGATTCTTTATTGAAAGGCCAAAAGTAAATACTATGTAACTTTTATTTTCTGAGAAAAAGTAAAGGCAATAGTGTACAAGGGATAGAAGAGGTTACATTCTATGAAAAATATTTCTTTAAAATCTACCCATTGACATGGGAGAGAATCTCTCTTGCCTGATAAATCTTGCAAAAGAAATGTTGATGGGATGGTTTGTTCCACAATCTGAAATGGGCCATGCCAAATTATTCAGAATTTGGTATTCTTACCTTTTTCCTCTTGTGCTTTATCCCACTTCAATACAAGGTCTCCAAGTTGAAAAGATTTAGGACTTACAAAATTTTCCTCAAAGGAAGATTTGACTAATTATTGATGTTGTGCATGGATAATCTTGGCTTTATCTCTTTCTTCTTTGAGTTTGAGGATTTGTGATTTCCTTAATTTCATATAAGAGGAAGGAGTTTCTTTGATAAATTGAACTAGGGCTAGAGAGGGAATAGCTACATTTGTAGGAACAACAACTTCTTTCCCATAGACAAAATTAAAAGGAGAAGTGCTTATTGAGGCCTTCTATGTTATTTGATCTGCCCATAGAGAAAATGTTAAATATTTATGCCAATTTTCTTGACTCTGATCAATAATTCATTTGATGATCCTTATGAGATTTTTATTCATTCATTTAGCCAAACCATTTCCCTGAGGATAATAATTCACAGAATATTTAAGTTTGAAACCTCTTTTAAGAGAAAATTATGTCATAGCATTCCCTATGAAATAGGATGCATTGTCAAACATGAGGGCAGTCAGTAGGCCAAATCTGGTAATAATAAATTGATCAATAAATTTAATGATGTTTTCAGAATTGGCTACCTTGAGTGGAATTTCTTCCACCCTCTTAGTGAAGTAATCAGTTGTTGTAAGGATATATCTATGCTTCTTTCAAGAGTGAGGAATAATCTCACGTATTATGTTTAGTCCCCATTACTCAAATGGTTGTTCAATGGTGACCGATTGTAATGGTAATGCAAGTTTCCTTTATCTTCCAGTAGTTGTTTGAAATTTTTTTGCATTTCTTACATATTCATGTGGATCTTTGAATAAGGTTGGCCAATAATAGCCAACGTGCGGGATTTTATGTGTTGTTGTGTCTCCTCTCAAATGTCCACTAGCTATTCCATCATGGAGTTCCTGCAAAACCTTTTCTACCGCAGATTTTTCAAGGCACGTAAGTAAAATAGAATCATAACTATTCCTAAACAAAACATCATTGATGATTTCATATTTCTTATCTTTTAATCTAGATTCAATATCATTGAGGGTTACATGACATATTTTTATATTATCACCTAAATCTTCTTGTGCTGGTAGGTTGGATGTTCCAGCTAACATTCTACAAAAACGTTGACCCCTAACAATTTTAGCTGGTCTAATCTCAATGTCATATTTTTGCAGTGTTGTTACCCAATTTTCTCTTTTCTCAACTAGTTATCTTTACATTAGTAAAATTCTCATTGATGAGAATGGAAATATTACTTTAGTGTGAGTTTTAAGAAGGAAGGATCCATTTTTTTTTATTGGTTTGAAAATAGAAGAAAGCTTGTTTTTCGACATCTAAGTAATTCAATTCAACACCTTGCAAATTTGAGCTAAAGAAAGAATTTAGTGCTTCATATTTCTCATCATTGACCCATGTCAGAATAATTGCATATGATGTCTCAGAAGTAAAGGTATGTAAAATAAAATGATTAGAAAAATTTGGAGTTGCTAAAGAGGGAGAATTTATGATTTCTTATTTGATAAGATTGAAATATTCATGTTCAGTATGTCCCCATTTGAAAACATAATTTTTCTTCATCATAGATTGGAGCAGTAAAACAATTTGTGAAAAGTCAGCAACAAATATTTTGACAAAATTTATCCGACCTAAGAAAGATTTCATGGATTTTCTGTTGTGAGGCAAAGAGATTTCAGAAATTTCTCTTATTCTATCAGGCTTTATGTGAATGGAATCTTTGGATACAATAAATCCAAGGAGTTTACCTTCGCTTAAAGCGAATAAATATTTCTTTGTATTTAGAGAAATTCCATATCTCTAAAAACATTCAAATATTCTTTTTAAGTCCTTTAAATGATTACTATGCTTTTTTAAATACACAATTATATCATCTAAATAAGTTACCATTGTTTTATTCAAAAAACCTTTGAAATCTATATCCATGGCTCTCTGAAATGTTGCACCAACATTGATCAATCCAAATGGCATATTTTGATAAGCATATCTTCCCCATTTGGTTTTGAATGTGGTATTCATTCAATCATATGGATGTACGAGAATTTGATTATAACATGAAAACCCATCTAGAAAAGACATTAACTTTGACACTGCAACTGACTGCGGTATCTATTCCAGAGGAGGAAATGGAAAGTTGTCCTTCTAACAAGCTTTGTTGAGATTGTGAAAGTCTATACAAATTTGAATATCACCATTCTTTTTCATGACTAGAACTAGGTTAGAACCCCACCTTGAATTTCTGGCAGTGAAAAATATTTTGACTTTGAGAAGTCTATTCAGTTCCGATATGATTTGATTTTCTAGGTTTGGGTGAATCATTCTCAACTTTTGTTGTACAGGCTTTTCATTTGATATCATAGGAATGGTATGTTGAATGACGGAAGTATCATATGCCTTAAGATCTTCATAATTCTAAGAAAAAGAATTTTTATATCTCATCAACAAATGAATAAAGGCTAATCTCTCATTGGGTGTAAGACCATGACCCAGATTAATATTTTGAGGTCTAAGGTCAGTTCCAAGATTAACTATCTCAAACCTTAAAGTTGATCTTTGAATCTTCAAGTTAGTTGGTTTCTTGAATGTGTCCTTGAGATCATACAAATCTTCCAGATTAACCACAGATTTAGGTATAGGATCTACACTTTTTTCTTTCTTAAGATGGTTGTCGTGTTGATCTTGATCTATTATCTAGTCATCGTAAGAGCCTTTAGATGTTAGAAAATTTATGATATCTGGATCATTATTAAAAACTTACTAATTGGCGATATCATCGGGAATAGAAGGCCTAAAAATTAATTCCATAGAAAATCGATTAGGACTATAATCTCCTAGTGGTATGAGCTTAGATGCAATGTGTGGCAACAAATCAGCACTTGCATTTTGAAGTCTTGCAATTGGGGAAATGTTCAATGCTATGAAATGTGAGGTGAGGTCCTGGACTAATGATTGATTGTTGGGTCCCTATAATACTAGTGATTACCCCATTACTATTGTAGTTGCATCCCTTATTAATATTGTTGTGCCCTTATTATCCCCATATTGTAATTAATGTGCCCTGTAGAATCCCTCTATTGTTATTTTTGTGGCTTTATATTATTATTGTTTGGTCGGCTGGGTTATATTGTGACTCCTTAGACTCATATATGTAATTTAAACGAGGCTTCCCCCTCGAAGAGGCTGAATTCTAAGGCATTGATCTATCTTTTCTATCTTTTCTTGAGCCGGTTTCATAACATTTGATATTAGAGCTTTGGATTCTAGGGTTTTGCTGCTCCAAATAGGTCATCGTGGCATTTTTTCTATAACTTTTTTTCTGCGACATTTCAAAAGCTTAAAAAAACCCATTTGAGAAGACATCGCACTAAACCTCGGGTCTGAATTTCAAAGCTTTTCGCACTATATTTGCAAAGATATGATCTGAGGAAGTTGGTCTTTTTGCAGACTCCTGAATTACATTCCAAACAAGTGACCTGGGGAAAATCGTCATAACTTTATCTTTGAGCATCAGATGGAGATTTCATAAGAAGTTACAGAAAGAGGACACACTGTAGTTTCTTTTAGATATTTTTCAGAGCCAAAGGTTGAAACAGTGACTCATGGTACGTCGTACAAGTTCGCTCTGCTGAACTAGTCTATAATCAAGTCACTGTGGGAGATTTCGCATAACTCTTCCTTGGAGAATCCAATTTGGGTCAAACTAGTGGCATTGGAAAGAGGACATAGAGGGCCACTATAGATCTCAATTTTAGAACTAGATGATCAGAAAGTACAGAGATACATTAGAGGCAATATCGAGCTCCTACAAAGTGAAAAAACGTGTGTAGATTTTTTAAATTTTTGCTTAAGCTGGGTTTGAAAATTTATTTTGAAGGAATTCAAAGGGAATAGTAGAGAATTATTATCAGTAACTGATGCCCCGAGGAAATAAAATGAAAACACCTAGTAAGCAATCTGAAATCTCTAGCATGACTCATGAAGAAGAGGAAGAAATGCTACATGATATATCAAAATTACAAGAACAAGTGCAACAAATGTCACTCTTACAAAAGCTAACAGAAGCTAAGATAAATCGTGTGGAATCTAAGATAAAGGGCATGGAAGCTAAGATGGATGATTTGAAGATAGATTTGAAGATAGATTTGAAGAGAGACATGGTAGATTTGAAGACAGATTTGAAGAAAGACATGGTAGATTTGAAGAAAGACATGGCAGATTTGAAGACAGATTTGACAAATTTTCTACAAGAAATACTTACTAATGGTGAAAAGGCAGTAAAGGAAACTCATGATGCGAACAAAAGAAATGTTATTCATGATTTCTTAGACTCTAATGTGGGATTGAAGACCCACCATATTCCAAAAATCGATATGAGGAAGTTTGATGGCAAGGATCCCGCAACATGGATATTACATATGGAGCAATTTTTCAATCTCAGTGATGTGCAAAACACACAAAAGGTACGTATTGCAATTTTATATTTGGAACCAAATCAGTTTGTATGGTATCAATGGCTTTTCTCTCGTAAACAAATTATCACTTGGGAAATTTTTATGGAAGAATTGACAGCACATTATGAGCATACAAAAAGCAACACATTTTTTAGCCAATTGGTAAGTCTCAAACAAAAGGGTTCAATAATGGAGCACATTGAGGAGTTCCAAAAATTGAATAGAAGGGTAAAAAATATTCCAGAGGAGCACAGGATTGATGTGTTCATAGGGACCTTAAAGGATAATATCCAACATGATGTTAGCCTTTGGGAAACCGATTCATTAGAGAAGGCATTCAGGTTAGCAATAAAAATGGAAAGCAAAATTATGGAAACCAGGAAGCATACCACTCACAACTATAAAGATGGAACTGTTGTTGCCCCTAATCTTCCATAACCTATAATATTGAAACCACAAAAATTGGAAGAAAAAAGAGAAAAAGGGCTTTGTTACAGTTGTGATAGCAAATACAATAAAGGTCATAAGTGTGCTGAGAAGAAATTATTCTACATAGATTGCGAAGAGGAAGAAGAAAAGGAGCAAGAAAGGTCAAAAGAAGAGGATATACTCTAGGAACAAAGACTAAAGAAAGAAGAAATGAATTTGACCATATCTTGTAATGCATTGGTGGGAATTACCACTCCTCAAACCATCAAGATAGAAGGACAAATCAAGAAGAAAAAGGTAATATTGTTTATTGATTCAGGAAGTGCCCACAATTTTATTCATTGTAAGGTACAAAAAGAATTGAATTGCTTCTTATATCCAGCACTAGAGTGTCAATTGATGGTTGCAAATGGAGGAACAATAAATTTCTCTGGAAAGTGCCATAATATCAAGCTATCGATGGGAGAATATGTATTGACTATCCCAATGCTTTCCATTCTAATGAGAGGTGCTGATGTTGTACTAGGAGTCTAATGGCTACAATCGTTGGGTACAATAGCTTTTAATTTTCAAGAACTTTTCATGAAATTTTCTGTGGAAGGAAAGGAATTTGAATTAAGGGGTATTGCAGGGAAACCAAGAAAGATAATTAGCTCTAACAGTATGACAAAGCTTCTAAAAAAGGAACAAAGGGGTGTAATTGTACAATTAAGTTCGCTAGATGTTTCCACATTGCAATCATCTATTTCTCCAGATCTCCAAAAAGTCGTGGACAATCATTCCAAGGTATTTGAGACTCCCAAAGGTATCACACCTATTCGTGATCATGATCATGCTATTCATCTGATTCCAGGAAGTTTTCCTCCAAACATCAGGCCGTACAGATATCCCTATGCCCAAAAGAGTGAAATTCAATGTATGGTTGCAGAAATGCTAGAGGCTGGTATAATTCAACCGAGTCAAAGTTCTTGCTCTACTCCAGTAGTATTAATGCACAGGAAGGATGGATCATGGTGCATGTGTCCAGATTATAGGGAGCTCAACAAGCTCCCTATTAAAGATAAGTTTGCCATTGCCGTCATTGATGGATTACCGGATGAATTGCATGGATTAGTTTACTTCACCAAGTTGGATCTTCGATCACGATATCATCAAATCAGAATGAAGATTGAAGACATTCCAAAAACAACATTTAGAACTCATGAGGGTCATTATGAATTTTTGGTCATGCCTTTTGGCCTTACTAATGCACCTTCAACATTTCAAGGTTTGATGAATTCCATTTTCAAACCATTCCTTAGAAAATTTGTGTTAGTATTTTTTGATGATATACTAATCTACAACGAGTCATGGAAGGATCATGTTGAACATGTTGACAAGGCGCTACAACTATTGGAGGAGAAACAATTATATGCAAAAATATCCAAATGTTTCTTTGGAGTACAAGATGTGCAATATCTGGGTCATATTGTACCTCATGAAGGAGTTAAGGTAGACCCTAGCAAAATTAAAGCTATTAAGGAATGGAAAATCCCCACATCCATAAATCATCTGCGAGGATTTCTTAGGTTGACGGGGTATTATCACAAGTTTGTTAAGAATTATGGGAGAATAGCAGCACCTCTAACAACATTATTGAAGAAAGATTCATTTTCATGGACTCCAGAAGCAACAAAGGCCTTCGAACATCTTAAAGAGGTAATGTGCCAATCACCGGTCTTAGCTACATCGGACTTCACAAAAGCCTTTATTGTGGAATGTGATGCTTCAGGAAATGGAATTGTTGTTGTTTTAATGCAAGATGAAAGACCCATTGCTTTTGAAAGTCGTCCAATCAAGGGAAAGTTTTTACACAAAGCTATTTATGAGAAGCAAATGTTGGCAATACTCCATGCTCTTAAGAAATGGCGACCCTATCTGATGGTAAGACAGTTCAAGGTAAAAACGGGTCATGATAGCCTTAAATACTTTTTAGAACAAAGATTATCCTCTAAAGAGCAACAAAAGTGGGTCACAAAGATGTTGGGTTATGACTTTGAAATAATCTACAAAAAAGGGAAGCAAAATGTGGTGGTGGATGCACTCTCAAGAAAGGAATAGGATGTGGAAGCATTATTGTGCGCCATTTCTATTATCCAAGCAGATTGGATAAACAAAGCAAGGGAGGAATGGCAGAATGATGAACAAGTGTGGGCACTTATTCAAAAATTACAACAAGATTCCAGTACTTCTGATACATTTAGCTGGCAAAATGATTCTTTATGGTACAAAGATTGCTTATACCTCTATAAAAATTCCCAACTAAAACAAAATTTTCTTATGGAATTGCACACTTCTCCCTTATGAGGACGCTCAGTATTTTTAAAAACTCACCACAAGGTTAAGAAGGATTTTTTTTGGGATGGCCTTAAATTGGATATTCAAAAATTTGTGGTGGAATGTTTGGTTTGCCAACAAAATAAAGTTGAAACAATTAAGACATCGGGTCTATTACAACCTTTATCCATTCCAAGCCAATGTTAGGAAGAGGAAGTGGTTTCAATGGATTTTATCATAGGTTTACCCAAGTCTGAGGGAAAGAGTGTGATCATGGTGGTAGTTGACAGACTTACCGAGTATGCACACTTCGTGCATTATCACATCCATTTAAAGCCAGTACAGTTTCTACTGCATTTATGGAAACAATTCAAAAGCTACATGGAAACCCAAAGATTATTGTAAGTGACAGAGATCCCATTTTCACTGGAAATTTTTAGACAGAATTATTTTCTTGTCTTGGTACTCAGTTAGCTCATAGCTCATCTTATCATCCTCAATCTGATGGGCAAAGTGAGATAGTAAACAAATTCTTGGAAGGATATCTTCGTTGCTTTGTATCTGATAAACAAACACAATGGGTCAAATGGTTGCCTCTGGCTGAATGATGGTATAACACTTCCTTCCATACAACAACAAAAATGACCCCATTTATGGCACTTTATGGATATCAGCCACCATCCATCACATCATATTTAAAAGAAAATTCTAAGGTTCAAGTAGTGGAACATCACATCAAACATCAACAACAAGTCCTCCAACTCTTAAAGGATAACCTCGTGTTGTCACAAAATAGAATGAAACAAAAGGCAGATCAACATCGCTGTGAAAGAAGTTTTGATGTAGGTGATTGGGTATTCCTACGGCTACAACCATATAAGAAAATTTTCCTCAAGCAAGATAAGAAGGATGATAAATTATCACCAAAGTATTATGGTCCGTACAAGGTGTTGCAAAAGATTGGTACTATGGCATACAAATTGGAGCTTCCTACAACTTCTCGATTGCACCTAGTTTTCCATGTTTCATGTTTAAAGAATGTTATAGGCGACAAGCTCCCAGTTCAAACAATATTGCCAGAACTTGATGAGGAAGGAAAAATTATATTAGAACCAGAAGTAGTCACAGAAACAAGAACTTGACAGCTACGAAATCGATCAATTTCGGAGTATCTTATCAAGTGGAAGAACTTATCCACTGAAGATTCCACATGGGAGGATGAGAATGTTATACAGAAGCATCCAGAACTACTCAAGCGTTGAGGACAACACTTTTTTGAAGGAGAGGGGCATGTTGGGTCCCTATAATACTAGTGATTACCCCATTACTATTGTAGTTGCATCCCTTATTAATATTGTTGTGCCCATATTATCCCCATATTGTTATTACTGTGCCCCATAGAATCCCTCTATTGTTATTTTTGTGGCTTTATATTATTATTGTTAGGTCAGCTGGGTTATACTGTTATAGAAAGGAGGTTTTTTCATTTGAATCATCCTAGAATTGTTCATTTATGTAATGTAAAGGAGGTTGCACCCTCGAAGAGGCTGAATTCTAAGGCGTTGATCTATCTTTTCTATATTTTCTTGAGTTGGTTTCATAACATTGATAATGTTCCAAATGTCCATAAATACAATGAATAGTATTTCTCACCTGTTTGATTACAATTTCTAAATCTCCAAATACTTGAAGGTATTTAACATCAAGGCTAGTGGCTTTATACAACCCTTGAACTAATGCTTCATATTCAACAGTATTATTTGTGCATTCAAATTAAAGTTTGCATGCCAAAATATTTTGTTCTCCTTCGGGGCTGACCAATATGCAACCTAACCCATCTCCATGATTAGATTTAGATCCATCAAAAAATAATTTCCTAAATAAAGGATCGACTACAGGTTTATCTACAAAATTGATACATTTAGAAGAATTCATTTGAGAATAAGTTTTGATTTGTGATGTAACGGAATTTTGAAAGAAGGGTGATGTATGGGCATTAAAATTTTCTAAAAATTATTTGACCAAATAATTTCCAATGATATTATTACTGTATATGACGAGTTCGTTTTCTCCTTCCAGCTCCGTGAAAATATATTTTAAATGTTTCTCACAGTTGACACTTATTTGATTTGGCTTACCATTATAAGGAAGCCACATATGGGACTAGTCTGTTGCGAAATAGCCATGAATATTTTCAGACCAATCTCTACTAAGGATCAAACTATAGAATTTAGGGATATAGGCCACAAGAACATCAATCGCTTGACATACTTTTGGGTTTGATGATAGTCTAATGGTAACTTGATTGATTTCTCCTACGACTTCGACTTGAGATTGATCTAACTGTACAATATGAACATCATATTTCTGGAGTTCGACATTCAATTTTGCACAAACAGTTTTTGGAAAAATGTTGGATGAAACTCTAGTGTCAACTAAACAATTGTGTAAATTATTATTGAAGACTTCAAAAGTTAAAATAAAAGGAGGTTTATGGGATTTAGATCTACCACTAATTAAAGAAGCATCAATTGAACTCATTTTTTTTATGAAGTACTCGGAGGTCTACCCATTTCTTGAGCAGCCTAGGAAATTACAACAGCAGGAAGAGGGGAAGTGGGGACTGCTTTTAATTCTTTGAGAAATATTTTTTTTTGATGTTTTACCTTGATAAACTCGTGGAACGTGATAATATCTCTAGTCTTCTTCATCTCTTCGATGATGATGGATTCCATCTCATTAGATACTAGAAAGGTCTTAGCTGGAGGTGAAGAATTGGATTGAGGAGGAGTTGTTTGAGTGGATTTGGGAAAAGATTTCTTACCTATTTCTTTATCTTTGGGAGCAGGAGTTGATGACTTTTGTTTTTGATTATTTTTTGCAAATAAATAGTGCTCTTTCTTCTAGTAGCAACAGGTAATGCTTCTTCTGATTCTTCATTATCTAACAAAGGAAGAATGAAATCCCAGATTCCTTGTACTTCAACTGTCTCTTCATTATCAGTTTGTTCTTCAGCAGTTGACACTTCATCCTCCTCCACATATAATTTAGCATTTGATATTGTATTTATAGGTTTAAGATCAAAGGGGGACTCTTTTTTGTAACTTCTAAAAGATTTCCTAGAAGAAGTCTCAACTACCTGCCTTTTAATGTCGACCATTTCGTTGGACATGGATTTAAGTACCTTCTATAGACCTTCAAGATCGAAAGGATCTTTAGGTGCACTCTTCTTGGATTCATCCTTAGATGTGACCTTCTTTGATTTTCTTTAATCTGATGCGTTCTTCTTTTCTAAAGCTAAAATACATTTTTCCAAAGCTATGGCTTCTTTCATGTTTTCAGCCATAGTTGGTTTGATATCCCTATCGACAAAAGTAACTGCATTTGAGGGAAGAGTAGAAATGTACCATTCATTTTGAACTTAATTTCTTGGCCTAGATGCCACTAGAATTTTGTTTAATAGTTTGTTAAAACAAGAATTGAAGTCCTTAATGAGATCTTTAGATTCAACTTTCAAGTTGGAGAGATCATTGAGAAGAGTAGTCGTTGAGTGGTCATCTCCAAACTTGGTTAGGAATTGTTCTTGAAATTCATTCCAACTATCAGTAGAACCAAATGGCAATTCAAAGTTCCAGGATGCTACTGATCCTTGTAAATTACAAGGAAATAATTGTACAACTGCATCTTCTTCTACAACTCCATTTAGATTTATGGACAACATGAGGTTGTTTATGTGTTCTTTAGTAGGAAGACCATAATAAAGATTGAATTTTGGAAACCATTTCAATGGATGAGCAGGTATTGGACGCAATGGTCCTGCCATTTGAACAGATCCTGGATTTTTCCATGGTATTTGAGCCATTATGGGTATCTATGTGGAAGAATACATACCAATGGTTGAAGGTGATTGGGTAGAGGAAGACTCTACCCTTGAACCTGTGTAAATCACAATCTGAGATGGTGAGGTGGATGACTGAGTTTGTGATGAATATGATGAAATGAATGAGGGTGTTTGTGGTTATGATGAAAGAATATAACTATGAGTTTCAGAGTGTGATTTCTTAGTTTTCCTTCAAGGAGAAGATAAAGGAAATTCAAATGGAGGAATTCAAAATTTTTCACTCTATGATCTAGTTAATCTTCGAGAGGAAGGAAAATGAGAGGAAACACTGGCTTGAGATAATTCAGATTCTCCTTGAGATACAGAAATCCCTTCTTACTTATGAATTAGAGACTAAACTTTAGGAATTTTTGCAAAAGAAGGTTGACCAGATTTCCTTGGAGAAACACTAGTGGACTGTAAAAATTTCTTCACAACTTCATGTTTAGGATTTGGGGATTTGGAATGTGACTGAGAAGTCATAGGTGATGGTGAGCGAGTTTTTCTCTTAGAATGGATTTTTTATTTAGATTTTCTTTCCATTCACAGTCATGGCCCTCCTTCTAGTGCCAAAATGTTAAAGCCTCAAATTTCGCTGCGACAACATGGGTGATAACCACCCAGTCTAGACCTTAAAGCAACTCCTTTTCCGTTTGGTATAGTGGCTTCAACTGGGGATAATGGGAGCATTTTCCCAAAGAGGACTGATTTGATAATCTTTTTGGGATGGTATAAGATATAATGGAGAATGATTAACTAATTATAATCTATTCCAAATAATAAACACATGCATATCTAACTTAATCTAACATTATCTAACTATAAATATACCTGGGAATAAACTAAGATATGTGATCTACAGATATTTATCAAAGAAATTGGTAATAAGTATCATTCAACTGCCAAAAGAAATTAAATCGTTAATGATAATTGTTTTGGATAAATAGTTAGACAAAACAATTTAGAAAACTATATCACATATACTAATTGTTCACATATTCAATATAGAATTAGAGCTCAAAAATTATACAAAAGTGTAATAATGTAGAACTATAACTCATATTCTCATAGATACGACAATCAAATAAAGAGTATTGCTAATGCATAAATAAAACACGATCATACGATAAAAGTACCATATATGAAAGGTCTTGTTCATGTTCTCAGAAATATTGATCCACTTTCAACCAATAAAATACACTCTAAGAGTAAAGAAGTGTAATTTCAAAAAAGGATGCTTCGATATTCAAATAAAAATGGATCTTGTTGCAATAATTTCATCAAAACCTTCCCAAAAATATAGAAGTCTAATGTCTTGAAAAGTGTTTTTGATAAAATTCTAGACCCCTCTCTAAATGCATGAGAGGGGTTTGAATACTATAATACATGCCTCAAAAATAGATTATTACAAAAAAAATTGAGGAGGTTCAAACAACCTTCATTAGAGTAAGAAAAACTAAAACTAGAAATAGAATTAAACTAATGACAAGCTTATATTAACTTGCACTATCTTGGTCGGCTAGCTTGATCTTTGAGATTGTATATCTCGATCATTGGTTTGAGCTAAGGTGTCTGGCCGATTGTGTATTTTAATTGTCCTGCAAATATGGAATCTGATAGTGATAGCACCATTTTTTGGGCAGAGGTAGTTAAATATCACAGATTCATCCACTAGCTATGTGGTTCTACCAAATATTGCCAGTATGTCTCCTAATCTAGTTTGGTCAGTTGTTTGGTTG
The DNA here is from genome assembly GCA_031772625.1 of Pinus tabuliformis. Classification (NCBI taxonomy): domain Eukaryota; kingdom Viridiplantae; phylum Streptophyta; class Pinopsida; order Pinales; family Pinaceae; genus Pinus; species Pinus tabuliformis. The sequence goes on from CM062817.1 coordinate 779,839,177, forward strand.
CTTCTTCCTTGGTCTGAGCTGCCTGTTTCCATTGTTGCTCCAGTTGTCTGATGTCTAGGAGAGACCCTGGTATGCACTCTGTTATGAAACCAGCTCAAGAAAAGATAGAAAAGAAAGATCAACGCCTTAGAATTCAGCCTCTTCGAGGGGGCAACCTCCTTTACATTACATAAATGAACAATTATTGGATGATGACAAAACCTCCTTTCTATATATAGGAGTCTAAGGAGTCACAATATAATCCAGCCGACCTAACAATAATAATATAAAGCCACAAAAATAACAATAGAGGGATTCTATGGGGCACAGAAATAACAATATGGGGGTAATAGGGGCACAACAATATAAATAGCGGGTATAACTAAAATAGTAATGGGGTAATCACTAGTATTATAGGGACCCAACATGCCCCTCTCCTTCAAAAAAGTGTTGTCCTCAATGCTTGAGCAGTTCTGGATACTTTTGCATAAAATTTTCATCCTCCCATGTGGAATCTTCAGCGGATAAGTTCTTCCACTTGATAAGATACTCTGAAATTGATCGATTTCGTAGTTGTTGAGTTCTTGTTTCTGTGATTGCTTCTGGTTCCAATATAATTTTTCCTTCCTCGTCAAGTTCTGGCAATATTGTTTGAATTGGGAGCTTGTCACCTATAACCTTCTTTAAACATGAAACACGGAAAACTGGGTGCAATCGAGAAGCTGCAGGAAGCTCCAATTTGTATGCCATAGTACCAATCTTTTCCAACACCTTGTACGGACCATAATACTTTGGTGATAATTTATTATCCTTCTTAGCTTGCTTTAGGGACATTTGCTTATATGGTTGTAGCCGTAGGAATACCCAATCACATACATCAAAACTTCTTTCACTGCGATGTTGATCTGCCTGTTGTTTCATTCTATTTTGTGCCAACACGAGGTTATCCTTTAAGAGTTGGAGGACTTGATGTTGATGTTCGATGTGATGTTCCACTACCTGAACCTTAGAATTTTCTCTTAAATATGATGTGATGGACGGTGGTTGATACCCATAAAGTGCCATAAATGGGGTCATTTTTGTTGCTGTATGGAAGGAAGTGTTATACCACCATTCAGCCAGAGGGAACCATTTCACCCATTGTGTCTGTTTATCAGATACAAAGCAACGAAGATATCCTTCCAAACATTTGTTTACTATCTTAGTTTGCCCATCAGATTGAGGATGATAAGATGAGCTATGAGCTAACTGAGTACCAAGACAAGAAAATAATTCTGTCCAAAAATTTCCAGTGAAAATGGGATCTCTGTCACTTACAATAATCTTTGGGTTTCCATGTAGCTTTTGAACTGTTTCCATAAATGCAGCAGAAACTGTACTGGCTTTAAATGGATGTGATAATGCACAAAAGTGTGCATACTTGGTAAATCTGTCAAATACCACCATGATGACACTCTTTCCCTCAGACTTGGGTAAACCTATGATAAAATCCATTGAAACCTCCTCCCAACGTTGGCTTGGAATGGATAAAGGTTGTAATAGACCTGGTGTCTTAATTGTTTCAAATTTATTTTGCTGGCAAACCAAACATTCCGCCACAAACTTTTGAATATCTGATTTAAGGCCATCCCAAAAAAATTCCTTCTTAACCCTGTGGTAAGTTTTTAAAAATCCTGAGTGCCCTCCTAAGGGAGAAGTGTGCAATTCCATAAGAATCTTTTGTTTTAGCTGGGAATTCTTACAGAGGTATAAGCGATCTTTGTACCATAACGAATCATTTTTCCAGCTAAATGTATCAGAAGCACTGGAATCTTGTTGTAGCTTTTGAATAAGTGCCCACACTTCTTCGTCGTTCTTCCATTCCTCCCTTGCTTCGTTTATCCAATCTGGTTGGATAATAGAAATGGCACACAACAATGCTTCCACATCCTCATCCTTTCTTGAGAGTGCATCTGCCACCACATTTTGCTTCCCTTTTTTGTAGATGATTTCAAAGTCATAACCCAACATCTTTGTGACCCACTTTTGTTGCTCTTCAGAGGATAATCTTTGTTCTAAAAAGTATTTAAGGCTATCATGATCCGTTTTTACCTTGAAGTGTCTTCCCATTAGGTAGGGTCTCCATTTCTTAAGTGCATGGAGTATTGCCAACATTTCCTTCTCATAAATAGCTTTGCTTAAAAACTTTCCCTTGATTGGACGACTTTCAAAAGCAATGGGTCTTTCATCTTGCATTAGAACAACACCAATTCCATTTCCTGAAGCATCACATTCCACAATAAAGTTTTTGTGAAGTCCGGCGTAGCTAAGACCGGTGATTGGCACATTGCCTCTTTAAGATGTTCAAAGGCCTTTGTTGCTTCCGAAGTCCATGAAAATGAATCTTTCTTCAATAATGTTGTTAGAGGTGCTGCTATTCTCCCATAATTCTTAACAAACTTGCGATAATACCCTGTCAACCCAAGAAATCCTCGCAGATGCTTTATGGATGTGGGGATTTTCCATTCCTTAATGGCTTTAATTTTGCTAGGGTCTACCTTAACTCCTTCATGAGATACAATATGACCCAAATATTCCACCTCCTGGACTCCAAAGAAACATTTGGATCTTTTTGCATATAATTGTTTCTCCTCCAATAGTTGTAACACCCTGTCAACATGTTCAACATGATCCTTCCAAGACATGCTGTAGATTAGTATATCATCAAAAAATACTAACACAAATTTTCTAAGGAATGGTTTGAAAATTGAATTCATCAAACCTTGAAATGTTGAAGGTGCATGGATAAGGCCAAAAGGAATGACCAAAAATTCATAATGACCCTCATGAGTTCTAAATGCCGTTTTCGGAATGTCTTCAATCTTCATTCTAATTTGATGATATCCCGAACGAAGATCCAACTTGGTGAAGTAAATTGATCCATGCAATTCATCTAGTAATTCATCAATAACAGGAATGGGGAACTTATCTTTAATAGTGAGCTTGTTGAGCTCCCTATAATCTGGACACATGCGCCATGATCCATCCTTCTTATGCACCAATACTACTGGAGCTGAGAAAGAACTTTGACTCGGTTGAATTATACCAGCCTCTAGCATTTCTACAACCATACGTTCAATTTCACTTTTTTGGACATATGGATATCTGTACAGCCTAATGTTTGGAGGAACACTTCTTGGAATCAGATGAATAGCATGATCATGATCACGCATAGGTGGGAGACCTTTGGGAGTCTCAAATACCTTGGAATGATTGTCCAAGACTTTTTGGAGATCTGGAGAAATAGACGATTCCAATGTGGAAACATCTAGAGAACATAATTGTGCAATTACACCTCTTTGCTCCTTTTTTAGAAGCTTTGTCATGCCATTAGAGCTGATTATCTTTCATGGTTTCCCTGCAATACCCCTTAATTCAACTTCCTTTCCTTCCACAGAAAATTTCATGGAAAGTTATTGAAAATTAAAAGCTATTGTACCCAAGGATTGTAGCCATTGGACTCCTAGTACAACATCAGCACCTCCCATTGGAATGGAAAGCATTGGGCTAGTCAATACATATTCTCCCATGGATAGCTTGATATTATGGCACTTTCCAGAACAATTTATTGTTCCTCCATTTGCAATCATCACTTGACACTCTGGTGCTGGATATAGGAAGCAATTCAATTCTTTTGCTACCCTACAATGAATAAAATTGTGGGTGCTTCCTGAATCAATCAACACTATTACCTTTTTCTTCTTGATTTGTCCTTCTATCTTGATGGTTTGAGGAGTGGTAATTCCCGCCAATGCATTACAAGATATGGTCGGATTTATTTGTTCTTCTCTAGGCTTTGTTCCTGGAATATATCCTCTGCTTTTGACCTTTCTTGCTCCTTTTCTTCTTCCTCTTCACAATCTATGTAGAATAATTTCTTCTCAGCACACTTATGACCTTTTGTGTATTTGCTATCACAATTGTAACAAAGCCCTTTTGCTCTTTTTTCTTCCAATTGTTGTGGTGTCAACCTTGTAGGTTGTGGAAGAATATGGGCAACAACACTTCCGTCTTTATAGTTGTGAATGGTATGCTTCCTAGTTGCCATAATTTTGCTTTCCATTTTTCTTGCTAACCTGAATGCCTTCTCTAATGAATCAGGTTCCCAAAGGCGCACATCATGTTGGATGTTATCCTTTAAAGACCCTATGAACACATCAATCCTATGCTCCTCTGGAATATCTTTTACCCTTATGTTCAATTTTTGGAACTCCTCAATGTGCTCCATTATTGAACCCTTTTGTTTGAGGCTTATCAATTGGCTAAAAAAAGTGTTGCTTTTTGTATCCTCATAATGTGCTATCAATTCTTCCGTAAAAATTGCCCAAGTGATAAATTGTTTACGAGAACAAAGCCATTGATACCATACAAACTGATTTGGTTCCAAATATAAAGTTGCCATACGTACCTTTTGTGTGTTTTGCACATTATTGAGATCGAAGAATTGCTCCATTTGTAATATCCATGTGGCGGGATCCTTGCCATCAAACTTCCTCATATCGATTTTTGGAACATGCTGAGTCTTTGATCCAACATTAGAGTCTATGGAATCATGATTAACATCTCTTTTGTTCTCATCATGAGTTTCCTTTACTACCTTTTCACCATTAGTGACCCTTTCTTGTAGCAACTTCTTCAATTCTTCCATGTCTGTCTTCAAATCTATCTTCAAATTTGCCATCGAATCCTCCATCTTAGCTTCCATGCCCTTTATCTTAGATCCCACGCCATTTACCTTAGCTTCTGTTAGCTTTTGTGAGCGTGAAATTTGTTGCACTTGTTCTTGTAATTTTGATATATCATGTAGCATTTCTTCCTCTTCTTCATGAGTCATGCTAGAGCTTTCAGGTTCCTTACTAGGTGTTTGCATTTTTTTTCCTCGGGGCATCAGTTACCGATAATAATGCTTTACTATGCCCTTTGAATTCCGTTAAACCAAGCTTACACAAAAATTAAAAAAAAAACTACACACCTTTTTTCACTTTATAGAAGCCTGATATTGAATCTGATGTATCTCTGTAATTTCAAATCATCCAATTCTGAAATTGCTACCTGTAGTAGCCTTCTGCGTCCTCTTTCCAATGCCACAAGTCTGAGCCAAATTGGATTCTCCAAGGAAGAGTTATGTGAAATCTCCCACAGTGACTTGCTTTTAGACTGGTTCGGTAGAGCGAACTTGTACGACATGCCACGAGTCCCTGTTTTAATGGCAGAAGTGCCCTCAGACACGTAATTTTATTAATCAGAAAAAACAATTACATAATTGATTTTGCAAGAGTTTACACCCAAACAACCAAACACTCTTGCAATGAGCTATTTATAAGCTCCATGTCCTAACTACCTCTAATTATGGAGCACTTATTAAATAACAAGTTTCCATTTACAATAAATGCTATTCAAACCAACTAGCTAACTAATCTCCTATAATAGAGCCTAAGATACGACACATTTGGAGAGTCATATCTTGTTACAACAATATACTAATTCTAATTGTCTCTAAAATAATTAATCATTCTAGAATAATTATTAATTTAATTTCTTAAATTAATAATTATTTTATTTCAATTTTATAACCTATGATAATAAAGTATTTTTGGATCATCTAACATTCCTCCCTATGATCCAAAGATACATTACAACAGATACCAAGTTCATCCTTGAACTTAGTAAATTTTATTCTGCCAAGCGGTTTGGTGAAAATGTCGGAGATCTGATCTTCGGAAGGACAATAAACTGGTTTGAGGACATCTTTGGCAATGAGAGACCTGATATGATGATACTTGGTGTCCACATGCTTTGTCTTTGAATGAAAAACTGGGTTCTTGGCAAGTTTGATGCCTGACTGGCTGTCAATGAACAATGATGTAGCTTCTCCCTGAGAAATGCCCAAGTCCTGCAAAATTCGGCGCAACCAAACAATTTCACATGCTGCTTCCCATGCTGAAATGTACTCTGCCTCTGCTGAAGAAGTGGCCACTGTAGCTTGTTTTTTACAACTCCAAGATACTGTTATTGACCCCATATTCATTAAATAACCTGATGTTGATTCTCGATCATCAATACTCCCAGCAAAGTCGGCATCAGAATATCCACCAAGTACAAAATTTTTAGTCTTTGTGTAAAGAAGACCAAAATCTTTTGTTCCTTGGATATATCGAAGAACTCTTTTGGCTGCATTCCAGTGGCTGTCTCGTGGTTCCTTCATAAAACGGGAAAGAATACGGACTGCATAAGATAGATCAGGACGAGTATTTGTCAAATAAATCAAGCTGCCAATCAACTGTCTGTAAGTTGTACTGTCCACCTTTTCCCCCCCTTCAAATTTTGAAAGTTTCAAGTTTTGCTCCATGGGGGTGAGAACGGGCTTGTAATCTTGCATGCCAAATTGCTGAAGAACCTCTGCGGCATACTTACTCTCAGAAATGAAAATATGATGTGGACGTTGGAAGACTTCAACTCCAAGATAGTAGTGAAGTAATCCCAAATCTGTCATCTTAAAACCTGCATGTAACTCCTTTTTGACCTGTGCAATATGATCATCATGATTTCCAGTGATGATAAAATCATCTACATACATAAAAAGAATTACCAAATATTTTCCCTGTTGTCGCACATACAAAGTATCATCAGATTCACTGCGATGAAAACCAACTTTCTTAAGGTAATCATCCATCTTTGCATACCAGGCTCGGGGAGCTTGTTTTAACCCATATAAAGCCTTAATCAATTTGCAGACTTTATGTTCTTGTCCTTCCACTTCAAAACCTAGTGGTTGGGTCATATACACGTCCTCCTGTAAATCCCCATTGAGAAAAGCACTTTTCACATCCATTTGATGAACTTTCCATCCTTTTTGAGCGGCCAATGCAAGTGTTAATCGGATGGTGTTCCATTTAGCTGTTGGAGCAAAGGTTTCTTCATAATCAATGCCTTCCTGCTGCGCAAAACCTTTTGCGACAAGTCGTGCTTTATACTTGTCAAGTTCACCCTTCTGATTATACTTAATTCTGTAAACCCATTTACATCCGATGGGTTTAACATTTGCTGGACATTCAACAAGTTTCCAAGTGTTGTTTTCAATTACTGCTTTATATTCTTCAACCATAGCCCGTTGCCATTCTTTATGTTTTACTGCTTCTTTGTATGTGGAAGGTTCAGTAAAATCATTTGCTATCAAGGCAAAATTGCCTTCACCTCTATGTGCCCTTCTAGTGCCATTTTTATTCTGTTCATCATGCTTTACATCTTTCAAAAGTTGAACTGCCCATTTCGGAAGTTGGTGCTCACTTGTTTGTGCTTCTGTAAAGTCCCCATCATTGTAAAGAGGATTAATATAAACTGATGTTCGTCGTTCAGGTGAAGAATGTGGAGACTCACTGTCTGAAGAACTACTGCTGCTTGGAGATGCGGATGAACTGCTAGAAGACCCGGATGATGTTGTTGATGTAGATGGACTGGATGACTCATCTTCAGAGGAAGGAAAATCAAGTTCATACCAATTTGGTGAAGTTGGTTGAATTTGCATTTTTCCATTTCTTTTACTTCCCTTAGTTTCTAATTTGTGAAGAACATTTTCAATTTCTTCAGCACTCTTACTCTCTGTTTCATCAAAAATGACATCCCTGCTCACAATGAATTTTCCATTGGTCAAAAGACGATACCCTTTCTTCTCATCAGAATAGCCTATCATTGTGCATTTTAAACTTCTTGAGTCAAGCTTAGTTCATTTTTCTTTCGGAACTAAGGCATAACATACTGACCCAAAAACTCTAAGATGTTTAACTCGAGGTTTGAAACCAAACCAAGCTTCATAAGATGTGATTCTGTCTAAAGAAGCAGTTGGAGATCTGTTTCTTAAGTAGACAACTGTATGTATGGCTTCCACCCAATATGTTGGACTTAACCTCTTAAAGGTTAACATGGATCTCGCCATTCCTAACAAATTGCGATTCATTCTTTCGACTACTCCATTTTGCTGTGGAGTGTAAACATTAGTGAGATGTCGTCTTATGCCATTTTCACTGCAATAAGTTTTGAATTCATTTGAAGTGAATTCTCCTCCATTATCCGTCCTGAGAGTACCTATCTTTTCTTTGACTTCATTTTCAACAAGTTGGCGAAAAAGTTTAAACTTATCAAATGCTTCTGACTTGTTCTTCAAGAAGTAAACCCAACTCATTCTGCTGAAATCATCAATGAATAGTAAGAAATACTTGCAACCACCAAATGAGGTTTGTAGTGGACCACAAACATCACTGTGAATTAGTTGTAGCCGCCTGTTTGCTCGCCATGAACTTGTTGGAAAACTTTCTCGGTTTTGTTTGCCATAAATGCAAGCCTCACATTTTGCATTTTCCCTTTTGAATGTGGGAAGTCCTTTAACCATTCCTTGTTTCTACAATTGAGAAAGACTCTCAAAATTCAAATGTCCATATCTTACATGCCATAGTCTGATAGGTGAAATACCTGTAGTCACTGCCCCTGCAAAATCAGAATGCCTTGGAATAACTGTCCCTTTCATCCGTAACAGTTTTCCATCTTCATAACCTGTCATAACTATTTTCAAGTTCTGTTTCACTGAATTAATCTTCACTAAACCATCTTCCATAATCACCTCATGTCCTGCTTGTCGAATCGTGACTAAAGAGAGCAAAGTTTTCTTGAAACTAGGTACATACCATACATTGGAAATCAATTTTTCTCCAATGTCAGGGAGAAAAACTTTTACGAATCATTTTCCATAAGGAGTATGTTTTGTATCATCAGCAAGAAAAATTGAATTAAGATGGCATTCTTGAAAATTCCAGAAAAAATCACGTCGACAAGTCATGTGCTGAGTTGCCCCGGAATCCAAGATCCAGGCATCTTCATAGTCACTTCTAAGATGAGATGAAATTTGTGATGCTGGTGAGGAAGTAAAAACATATTCTGAGCTGTCTTCATCTTGATCATTTGCAAATTGTGCTGAATGCTGCTGAAACTTGGGAATTCTACTAAGTGAAGTTCGACAATCTTCAGCATAATGGCCAACTTTGTTACATCTTCGACATACAATTTGACTTAAGTCTCTTCCTCGTCCTGAAGATTGTCCTCTGCCTCTGCTTTGACCTCGATTTGGAGATTGTCCTCTACCTTGACTATTATATCCTTGTCCTTGAAAATTGCCTCTTCCTTGGTTGTTTCCTCTACCTTGAAAATTATTTCTTCCTCCTCTGTTAAAATTGTTGCCTCTATTTTGGCTTCGACCTCGATTATGTGTTGCTTGATTCTGATTCCATCGGCCTCTTCCTTGAGAACTATCTGCTGAAGACTTACTTGTGCTGGCTTCTGTGAGAAAAACATCTTCACCAACTTTCTTTTTCTTCCCAAAAGTTTTATCATGCTGACTTAACATTTCACAAAGTTCATCAAAATTTAGTTTTTCTAATTTCCCAGTTACTTGTAAAGTTTCTAAAAAATGCGTATAGGAAGAAGGAAGCCCAGCAATTACAATTGTGACCATAAAGCTATCATCAATTGCGGGAAAACCAGCATTAATAATTTCCTGCTTAATATTCTTAAGTCTGGAGAGATATTCAAGAATATCACCATCTTCAGTTAATTTTTGTTGCAACAATTTTAACTGTAGATCAACCTTCTTTGATTCTGGCTGAGTATCAAAGAGGTCTTTAAAAGTTTTCAAGGCAGTCCATGCATCTGTGGCATTCTCTATATGTACATACATTTCATCATTCACAGACGATTTAATAAGAGCTAAGGCTTTAGCATTCTTGATTTCCCATTTTGCCAGTGGATCTGCATCTGTGGGCTTATTCGGCTTTACATCTCCATCACATATTCCATGCCATAATTCATTGTAAATGAGTGTGCTTTCAATAAGACGATGCCACGTTTTATAAGATTTGGTGCCCTCAAGTTTGTCGGAATCAGAAAATAAGTTAATCAACTTAGACATTTTAGTGATGAAGAGACACACCAAGAAGCAGAACAGAAAGGACAAGATAGTCAACACAATACACCACGCAAAAAACACGATCTATCAGGGCTTGGCCTTGACCCTCGAATAGTTGTCAAAACAGGAGAATATTGACTGAGCTTTGCACTTGGCTCTAGTCAATTTCTCAAATTTTTACAGGGCAACTTTCAAAATTTGAATTTTTACAACGATGCTTTTGCACAATCTGGTAAAAAAAATTTACCCCCCCCAAAGTAAAATTACTTTGAGTTACATTTATCTTCTTCAAAAATTTCAAAAAAACTCTTTATTGCTCCAAAAAAAAAAATTACAATCACCTTAAAAAATGTTACAAGACCCTTATTACTCCAATAACATTACAAAATAAAAAAATTCTTATTACTGGCACTCTGGCTTGTCGCTGCAGGTTGGCTCACACTGGTAGGTTTCACACAAAAAAAACAAACTGCTGACTTGTTGCTGATAGGCTGGCTCATGCTGGCAGGCTGGCTACGTTTTGGTGCTTCACTCTGGCTTTACGCTGAGTGCTTCGCTCAGTATCAAGTTTTGGGTATTTGTACATCACACAACCAGTTTTTACAAAGACAGAACATATGAATGTGTACATTACCGTCGGCACACCTCACATAGGATGAAACAGAGGGCAAAACAGATTTTATGTTATTATGATGTACTGCAAAGATACATATGGAGCAACTTATGACTAGCGTTACTGAGGATCTATAAGCTTTGACTTATCTAGCTCTTTCTAAACGGTGAATACGAAAATCAACGATGCAATTACTCAACACTTCTGTTACGACCAACAGATCTTAACATTTGTCTTTCACCCTTTTACCATCATTCTATTTTTGGAGAATCATGATCCATATAAAGAACACACCTCAAGCACTTCCCAGCTAAAAGAATCTGGGTTCTTTCAATGCGTACTCCCACTTCCAGTGAATCACGGCCAATCAGAGACCAAGATGACAAGTTCTCCGCGGGATTCCATAGAGCAATGCCGCTGTATGGATCCTTACAAACGCAATCCGGTGGCACTCTCTAATTATGTGTCATTTTCAAGGAATACAGCCTGCTCACTCCCTTCTGTCCATCATCAGCAATAATTTGAGGGCAGTAATTTACGCTCAATTACAAACGCTTCAACAAAATTCATAAGTGAATACCAATAAAAACGCAGGAATAAAATGTCGAGTCTTATCTCTCGAGGACGCTGGTTCAAATGCCAGACCACAACGCTGAATTGATGCCGGAATGCTCAACGCAGGGTATTTGACCATAAATAGATGTCAACCATTCTCATAAAAAATGCAGAATCGATTGAATGTTTGGAAAAGATTTTAAAAACAATTCAAATATACAGCGCTGTCCTTTTTTTATATTTTTATTCACTCAACCAATTTGAAAAAGTCACATAGATTTGCATTTGCTGCTTTTAAAAAAAAAATGATTTTAGAATTTGCAGATCTAAAATCAATAAAAAAATTTGCAAATTTCATACCAATCTTTTGCTGAGCAATTCAATAGAGTTGAGTTTCCCACTATCTGATAGAGCTGGAATCTCCTCCTCAAATCAACTGCAGCATTACTGGAGCTCTGATACCACAATAATGGCAGAAGTGTCCTCAGACACGTAATTTTATTAATCAGAAAGAAACAATTACATAATTGATTTTGCAAGAGTTTACACCCGAACAACCAAACACTCTTGCAATGAGCTATTTATAAGCTCCATGTCCTAACTACCTCTAATTATGGAGCACTTACTAAATAACAAGTGTCCATTTACAATAAATGCTATTCAAACCAACTAGCTAACTAATCTCCTATAATAGAGCCTAAGATACGACACATTTGGAGAGTCATATATTGTTACAACAATATACTAATTCTAATTGTCTCTAAAATAATTAATCATTCTAGAATAATTATTAATTTAATTTTTTAAATTAATAATTATTTTATTTCAATTTTATAACCTATGATAATAAAGTATTTTTGGATCATCTAACATGTTTCAACCTTTGAATCTGAAACACACATAAAAGAAACTACAGTCTGTCCTCTTTCTGTACCTTCTTACGAAATTTCAATCCGATCCCCAGAGAGAAAGTTATGATGATTTTCCCCAGGTCACCTGTTTTGAATGTAATTCAAGAGTCTGCAAAAATACCAACTTCCTCAGATCATATCTCTGCAAATATAGTGCAAAAAGCTCTGAAATTCGGACCCAAGGTTCAACGCGATTTCTTCTCAAATGGGTTTTTTTTGCGACTTCTGAAACGTCACAGAAAAAAGGTATAGCAAAAATGCCACGATGACCTATTTGGAGCAGCGAAACCCTAGAATCCATAGCTCTGATACCAAATGTTATGAAGCCAGCTCAAGAAAAGATAGAAAAGAAAGATCAACGCCTTAGAATTCAGCCTCTTCGAGGGGGAAACCTCCTTTACATTACATAAATGAACAATTCTTGGATGATGACAAAACCTCCTTTCTATATATAGGAGTCTAAGGAGTCACAATATAATTCAGCCGACCTAACAATAATAATATAAAGCCACAAAAATAACAATAGAGGGATTCTATGGGGCACAGAAATAACAATATGGGGGTAACAGGGGCACAACAATATAAATAGGGGGTATAACTACAATAGTAATGGGGTAATCACTAGTATTATAGGGACCCAACACACTCTTTGACAAGGTTGGCACTATGGAGGCTTTCATTAATGGCTTCAATTATACTGCTTGTTGCACCTACTATTCTCGATGCCTCCCTTTCTGCCTGCTTTAACCGTGTATCCCAGTTTGTAAATAGAATGTCTTTGTGGGATTCTCTATTTTTGGTAGCTCATCATTTCTTCCCTCATCTGTTTCTTGCTAGGTAATAAATCTCGAAATTGTTTTATGGATTTATTCATATTCAAACCTCATATCACTCACTTGGTTTGTCAATTTATCACTTGTCTCATAGTAAGGATTGATATGTGATATTTTATGGAAGAACATATCTTCTTGATGTATTAATAGGGAATTTAGCTTAATTTCTTCTTTGATGAATTCATCTGTTTGAGGGTTATCTTTAAATATATCAAAAATAGCCTAAATTTGGCAAATATACAAGTCCTTTTCTGATATGCTTGCCTAGAGTTGTAACCTCATTTGCTTGAATTCCCTCTGAAGCTGAGCTACGTATTGTTCTGCTTCCTAATTGGTTTTCTCTTTTTATAATTGTTGTTCAAGTAGAATAATTCTCTGTTCCTTTTCTTTTAGCAGCAATCGAACTTCCATTGTTTTATCAATAGTCGTTCTGGCATAGGCACCTGCAAACTGTGACAACTTCGTAAGGTTTTTTGATGGGTCAACATGAGTGTCTTTCCATACAAATTCCATTGATTCATTTTCAAGAATTGCAACAGTCGTGGTGTCTAAATTCCTCTTCTTTCTTTATCTTTTAACTACAACATTATGTGTAGGGCTGTAAAATATTTCAAGTGGAGGTATCTCTTCAATTTTCAAGACAATTTCACAAGTGGAAAAAGCCGGAATAACCTGAATATCGTGAGTGTGTGTAGCCTCTTGCTCTATTGTGTCTGGATTTGTTTTGCACTGAGTCTATTTGGGGGTCTGAAATTCAGATCTTTCCTCAAGATTTGTACATGTTTGGAGCTTCGTATTCAATTTCTCCCATTCCTTATCCAGGTCAATGACTAGAATCTTCCCTGTTTGAGCTGAAGTGGAGCTGACCTCTGTCTGTTTCTTAACCAAGGCCTATTTGGTTCTTTCCTCAGTATTTGCTTCTATATCTTTCTCAAAATCATTTTTAGGACTCCCTTCTCCATTATGAGATTTTTGCTCTGACTGTTTCCACTTGTGAGTTGATTTATCTTGTGTTTCCTCATCAAAACTTTTCCTTTGAAATTCCCTCTAGGCTCACGCTAGGAGTCATTTCTATTATTGGTTCAATTTGCAGTAGTTCCAATGGGACCTTTAACAATCTTTGATTCCTATATACATGAGAAGAATTAATACCATATGGGCTTAACTGTAATGATGCTGAATGAAGGACTTGTGCAAATGTTTCATATCCTTGAAAGAGGTCATGAAATGGATCCTCTTCCTAAGTAAACTATTTGACTTTAACCATGGTGGTAAAGTCTTTAGAAACTTGATTTGTGTCATACTATCACCATGGAACGGTGGCCAATTTTAGAGATGCAATAATCTCTATTTCTTTTACTACGTGCCCATAGTAATGTAGTGTGAAAGTGCCACATTGTAATGGGAAGGCTAACCAAATGGCTTTCTTCTGTTCCCTCAAGGCTTTGGTTAAACCGTCCCCTGCTTCTTGGTAAGATATCACTCTAGCCAATAGCTTACCTAGAACAAAATATGGGAGGACATGTGGAGCTGCAATGTTCCCAAAAACTCTGATATAAGTGAATGTTTCTTCACCAAACCATCTCGTGACTTGCAAGATGTCTATCTTGGCTTCTTTGGAAAGCCTGGGGGTAGTTTTATAAAAAATGGCTTTATAAATAGGCAGCATAATACCTTGACAGATTTTGTAAAAATGGGAATTGAATTGGGATTCCGAAAAGATTTTATAGTATACATGGAAAGGGAGAGGGTTTTTCACAGTCCACTTCCAACCCATGTTTGGAAATTGAGGGAAAAAACGAATGACATCCACTACATAAATTCTCAAATAAAAAGGGGGGATAATTCTTGAGGAAACACTTTTCTTTTTCCTATATTCCCTAATATCTATAACTAAATTATCTAATAAAATCTGACTTTCGTTCGTAATCATTGCGTTAACTACTGCATCAATTAATGGAATCCATTCTATAGAAAATTTGGTACTATTAGCTTTACCAAATAACCTACACATCATCGCAGCTATGAAATTATGTGGGGCCAAGAGGGATGCAATTGGATACATACCAGATTTCTCCCATTTGACTTTTCCTAAGCCTGACCTCTAGGTCTATGTAACATCCAATGGGTCCTTGTTCTCTTTGGAAAAATGATCCAGGAAATCTTTTTTCATAGAGCTTTTGGGGATTTGGTAGATGGTACATCAGGTGTAAGTCATCTGGTGTGAAAGACCCCATGACCTCATGTCTCCCATTCCTGAAAGCTCTGCCTTAGATATTCACATTATCAATCACCCATTTTACCATATCTATGTATGGTAATATCTTAGGTCTTGCAGCTATTCTGTGTAAAAATGAACATGTTGCCTCAAAGTAGGAAGTGTCAGATGATTCTTCGGCATCGATTGTTGCCTTCGTTTCCAATGGCCTACGTTTCTCTTCTTCCACTAGGTTATACATAGCTTCCCATGATGTTGTTCCTTCATCTTTGTTGCAGGTGGTATTGGAGAAGAGTGGTGTCATGTCTGATCTCTCAGATGCAGTAGCTTTTCCATTCTTTGCCATCTTTCCAAACATTGTTTCCTTAAGAGATTCCCTGAAATTGAGTAATGGATATTATTCGATAAACACACAGAACGAAAATCATAGTGAAAATGAAATGATAAAATTAATTCCGAAAGGTGACAAGGAAGAATATTTTATTCGAAAATGAAGAAGAAAGATATCAAATCAAGTTGAGTTGTTTTAAACATAAATTCCATTAAAATTTATTAAATACACACTAAGATCTTTTATTATGGCCTTTATTATTCATTTATGCCATGACATCGCAAACGTGTAAGGAAAACCATTAAGTTGATCAGTTTGAAGTGGGAGATGTCAATTATGCAATTGTGATAAAGATTATTGCAATATCAAAAATCGCAACATCACACTTTCGGTTATGAATTATATCAAAGCTATTTAGAATTTTGCGAGATGCAATGTAAGTGGCGTACCTTTTATCATTTTAAGCTCACTTTTCATGAGTGAATACCTATTGCATAAAGTGACATTTTACTATGCGCCGGACTTAACCAAAGCTATAAAGATTATCACATACTTCCATTGGGCCCGGGTCATATCAAATTTCAAAACGTTTCATGTTCACAAGATTGGCCTTTGTGTAAGTGTTGCGATGTGATGAGTGTTAGGTTTGTTATATCACAATATCACAAATCACGCATTCTAAAGGTTTTGCTTGTTTGTGCTTTCGCGAATGCCACTATGCGATTGCGATAGGTACTTTATTTTTAAGCCTTAGTTTTAAACAGAAGTTTAATGATAACATAAGTGTATTACGATGGTCCCTCTTATCGCAATTCACTGATCCTGATTGTTAATTAACCTATGACACACATAATCCAGTGATATGCGATAAGAGGGAATAGCTAGCTACAAAGGGACTTTGGCTTAATACCTTATGTTTATTTAGAGATTTTTTTCTAATAATTCAAAAAGGAAGTGCTTAAGTGCTATTTTTTTTAGAGAATTTTTATAAAGGGTCCCCATTTATCAGTACAATATTAACTACTAAATCAATACAATGGGGGGTTCTTGAATAGTATAGCACATGGAAACCATACCAACAAGAGAGAAAGGTTGGTGAACCTATAAAAGGGTTAGTAAGACACTGCAAAATTTCTGGAGGTAAAGAGTTTAAAGTTTTTTTCTTCCTATTTTTTCATGATAGTTAGAGGGGGAGCTCGGGGGGAATTGACTAAACAAGTATGTTGAAGGCTAGGAGGAACTTGGAAACATCTGAATTATTTCTTAGGGGAAACTCATATAAGTATTTAGTCTTTGAAGTAGCCAATATAAGTTATGGTGTTAATCATATAATGGTAAATAAGAAATTGAATAGAAGTGCTAAATTGAAGTATATAAGAGGATTATTTTGTTTGACTAACTTTGTGTTGTAGGTAAACAATGTATGTGAATAGAATTTAGTGTAGGATACTTGTTCTTGTATGTGAAACTAGAAAGGAAAAAGTCTATGAATATAGAGAAAATATATGTGTTAATAATGATAAATAAATAAAGAAAATAAAATAAAAAAGAGAATAAATTCCGAAAAACACATCCTCGATTATTTTGTATAAAAGAATTGCATATTGGAAAAAAACAATGTTTCCCATTAAGTGTAGAAGGAGTGATATGATATTCTTACAATTAATACGATAGTGAAGATCAAGTTTAGGTTATATGTTCAAGTCAGAGACAAGAAGTCTAGAGAGTAAAGTAAGCCTTTCAAGACCTTACAGTATCAATCCTAAGCATTAGGAGGCTAGGTCACAAAGAACTAATAATGGTTTCCCATCATAGGTAACCATTAAGTCTTTGGACTAAATAAACAAATACACATGCATTATATATATATATGTATATGTATATATATATATATATATATATATATATATATATATATATATATATATATATATATATATATATATATATATATATATATATATATATATATATATATATATATATATAATTCGTATAGTTACCAATACTGAGCATATTTTATTAAGGAAGAAGTATTATTATCCATATGAAGGAAAGACTAAAAAATATTTGTATATATTTTGTCTGTGCAGAGAAAGAGAAAAATTATTAAGCATGTCAAGCACCAAAAATATAGTAATTATAATTTCTATAGTTACCAATACTCAGTATATTTTATTAAAGGAGAAGTATTACTATCCATATGAGAAAGAAAGACTAGAAAATATTTGTATAGATTTTGAGTGTGCAGAGTAATAGAAAAATTACTGAGCATGTAAAGAGACAAAAAGATGGTAATTATTAAAAATAGGAAACTAGATTATTCCATAAAGAACATCACATAACCATTAAAACACAGTTTTGTAGCCATCCATGAAATATTTCCAATTTTAAATTAATACTTAATATATAATATAGACAAACCTTGATTTCAGCCATTTTCTTCTTCCATACATGTTGCATGATGGATTTTAAACCCTAAATATATATTAAAGGTTAAATCATTGTATGTGAAGTAGAATACTGCAATATATATATATATATATATATATATATATATATATATATATATATATATATATATATATATATATATATATATATATATATATATATATATATATATATATATATATATATATATATATATATATATATATATATATATATATAGACACACACACACACATTGAAAAATGTAAATGTTAAATAGGACCTAGGTTGGGTTTGGATTTGAAGACCTGTATGTTTCTACATTACATAAATTGCTCTACAATATAGACTTTAGGATAAAATTCATGAGTTCTAGTAGAACTCAAAAACCCATAGACAATTCAAGAAAATAAAATAAAACCTTGTCCCTCAAATTTTCTAGGCATGTCCTCTTCAATAACCTAGGTATAACCCCTTGGTCAAAACATGGTTTGACCATGCAAAATTTAAAATTTGCAATAAGTAGAAGAACTAGAAGTTTCAAAGCCATGACCTGGTAAGGGAATAACTTAATGTTATTTAAAACCTAGAATCCTTGTGAAGTAACCCACAAGTTTGAGCTCTTGATGAAGGAGAGAGATATGATTACCTAGGAGACAAAATAAACAAAGTTAGAATCACTTTGAAAGATACACAAAAGAAGAAAGTATAAAGTCCTAAGATTTTATATGAGGGTCGTAAATACCTAAGGAGAGGTGAGAGGATGCGACCCTTTCTATGATCGAATTCGAAATAAACACAAGAAGATTTGGGTGAATTGGCCATATATTCGATAGAGAGAAAAATTTGTGAAAAAACTCAGTAGAATAACCAAGAACCCTTAATTAGAGATTTTATATATAATGGGAGCCATGAAAATCAGTTGATGGAGTTGGAACCACAGTCTTCTTTTAGAGTGACTGGAGCTTAAATTCCTTAAGAAAAATTTAACTCGTGCAAGGGAGAAAACCCTTATCATTTCTAAGAGACATAAAGACCTACTATGCCAACCAAATAAGAACAATGGTCATTGGAGGAAAACATTATTATTTATAAATTGTAACAAATGAAAGACAAATAAATTGGGGTGTAAGTGTTTCCACTGAAAACTCCACCTTTACTTGTAAGATGCCTCGAAGGCATATGCCCTTTACATGAAAGACTAGATGAATTATAAACAAAGGTGAATTTTGCAGGAAAGTACTCAAGTTCGTTGATTAATGACATTGGGATTTGGAGTTGAGGGTAGAACACCTCTCCCTATAAGAGAAAAAGTCAAAATTAAAATGTGATATAGGGATTGGTTCGGGTAGTTACCAAACCCTTACTCGATGTGATTCTCATTTTCCATCTCTAAGAATGAATCACGATCATTGATGAAAACTAAGATACCACCTAGCCAAGAACTTAATCACATATTATACCAACATGACATGTAAAAAATCCATGCGTTCCATCCAATGCATATTCTTTGCATTGTGTATGGAGTCAAAATACAACCCTAGAATTTGTAAATGTTTTTATAAGCGAAAGAGAAGATAAGACTATGAAAATACCTTGGTTAACAAGGACCAAAGGAGTTAAACATGATGCATTTGAAAGAATTTAAAGGAGTAAAAGTGCCAATATATATTTTTGTGTCTATGTGTGAGTGAAGTGAAATAATGTGAAGGACTAAAACATAAAATAAAGGGTTATATTATGTGTGTGTGTGTGGATATAAATGGTCTTAGATTTGCATAGTGGAACCAAAACTCAACTTAGCCTTAGAAAGTTCTATGAAAAAGTACTACATTAATAATAAAGGGTCATAATACTTTTTTCTATATGAAAGTAAACCCAACGGATTGAATGAGGATAAAGATAGTGTTTACCATGGAAGGGTATATATGAATTGATTAAATTATTTTCCAATGGATAAATGTACAAGCTCTATGGATGCAATTTTTTTAGTAAACCGAGTTTATTCTTGTAAGTTCTTTAGGAAAAAAAAATAGGGAAGATATAACTCATTGCTTGGATTGCTTCATTCAAAAAAAATTATTATGTAAGCAATTGAACAGTTTTTACTTTCAAGGCAAGATATGTTACATTTATGAAATTGAACATTACAACTATAATTTACATCATAATTGACATGTGTTTACCAACATACGCAAGCGTAGTGTCTGTTGTGCTATTTTTGTTCCTTTCTTTGCACATGCACTCTCCATGCACACTTTCTGGTGCACTCCGACACATGGTTCCTATGACTATCCCCACACAATTTTTCTTTGAATGCTGAAATAATTATATGGGAAAATGATTATGTGGAGAAAGGAACAATAAGTTTACCTCACAATATCCCATATTTCCGTATGCATTTATGCATATTACATATTAATCAATTAATTAGGTGTCTGTTTAAGTTATGTAAATACTTAGTTCATTTGTGTTGATACTCGGTACAGTTTAACTAAATATAATTATGTAATATTTTCTACCAATATTCAAGCATGAGTCTTCATACAAAGAAATTGCAGATGTGTGGAAGATCATACAACTAGAAAATGTTTGCATGATAGATATTTGGCCACTCAGCTCCAAAAAATAGATCAAATGTTCCAAAAAACATAATAAAGATATTTAAAATCAAATTCCTCTTCCATACATTTCTTTTTTCAAACTGAAAATTATCAACTTTTACATTATTTGATTCACATATTTTCTCATTCGACAATAATGTTTTTATTTGTAAACTAAAACTAGCAATTACTTTATCTTCACATATTTCTTTTGTAATTGTTCTTACATTATTTTAATAATGAAATGGTTATACTTGAAATTGTAACTTGCACAATGCAGACGCGTGACAATTCAGAGAATGAAGAATACCAACTTCATGTCCACTCTCTATATATAGTTTAGATATTTTGCATTTTCACAAAATTTAATAATATAATTCATCAAAATTTTTATTTCTCTAAATAAATAAATTGATTTAAGATATCCAATTATACATGTTTTTAAAACTATTTATCTATTCAATCATGCATTTTAGAATTTATTTCAATTGACTAAAATGCACTGATTTTTCATTGAACCTAAGTCACTCCTCAGAATGAAACATTGACTATGAACATATCCAATTTAAATTTTAACTTTATGACTAGTATTTATTTAGTAATAAATTCTATCCAGGGAATCTTGATACAATAAATTATTTTTCTGATGTTGAAAATAGTATCTCATAATACATTAACCTAATATGGGTTTTATTTTTCAAAGCATGGTGGAAAACTCCATATTTCATTTTGCAATAGTTAATGATAAATTAGAATTTGTAATTAATTTTTGGAGAAAGGAGAAAGGCTATGGGGGAAGTGTGGATGAAAGGGTTTGTAGAGAAATTGGTTCTAGGGGAGTTTGTTAAGGAGAAGGGACTATATCAAGTCATGCTTTCTTCCTCCATAGTGCACATAAAGCTAAGCCAATTTTGTGAATTGTTATTTTGTTAGTGGGTTCTTTGACATTGTTATGCCTAAAATTGATACTGGTCCCTAATATTATATAGTGCTATAGTTGTAGTGATATTTTAATCAATCCTAATTGACCGAGACTGCAACATTTAATTGTCAACCTATGGTAGGTCTTGCTCTTTCAATGGAGATCGCACTATTTGTGAAAATATACTATAGCCAAGAATGAGAAAATGGAAAGAACAGTAAAAAATGTCGTTGAATGAAATTGTTGAATCAAATTATCCATGGAGAAATAAAAACACTCCACAAAATTGAAATCACACATCGCAACTACCAAAGTAAAGGCGCACCACATAGTGACCAATATGTACTCCAGTTGGTTACTACCATTCTCTTGATTAACTCAGTGTAACAACATAATATAAATTGGAACAAAAACGAATGTAATTCACAATTTGTATAGAAAAAGCAAGAAAACATATAAAAATTAGCCAAACCAGAATTTACACTACCTCTACTACTGCAATCCCTCCCAAAGAGGAGGGCCCTTCTGTTGGGTTGTGTTATATTCTTTCCACGACTAGCCCACATAGTTAACCAGGGGGTTAGAAGGGGGGTAGAGCCACCCCTTCGTTGTGCCGATTGCGTAGTGGGGGGAGTCACGGCAGATTTGAGGGGTGTAGGTAACCCTACTCTATAGGGTTTGGGGCAGCGACCAGGACAATTTTGGTTTTGGACACTATGTTAGGTTTGGCAGAACTACCTATGGTTTTGTGCATGATTTTCGCACATGGTTTTTGACGCGATGGTTTACGGTCCATGGTTTTGGACACGATGGTTTTCAGTCCATGGTATTGGATGCTTAGGCATGTATAAATATATATTGTAACATTGATAGGAACACAATGAAAAAATCAAGCTGGTAGTCCCAGTTTTGGGATCCAGGGGAAATCTCTGTGTATATGTGTTTTATGTGTTATCCTCTTGCATTGTTTATTTTCTATGTTTTAGAATTTGTATGCAGGTAATTTCTGTAGAGGGTTAAAACCTACACCTTCCTCCTTAGCAGGGGTGTAGGAATAACATGAAAGTAATTAACGAAATAGCTGAAGAGGAGTAACAGAATCACCGTAATGATTAATATTAAAAATAATTCAGAGTTACAAAAGAAGAGTAATATTACTCTTCTATATGTTGTCCTTGTATATAAGAAATCGAGTTTCTTTTATAGTTACTATGTACTCGAAATTAGAAACAGATCAGTCATGAGAATAACACGATTCTCATGTTGATCCAAAATAAAAGTACTTAAAACCTATTTCTAAATACAAATATACATTTGTTAGGATTGCAACCGCTTGGTTCTGTTGCTTCCAAAATAAACAATTCCTAATACCGACAACTGTGATGTGGAATAGTACCCATACTTTCCATCTTCGGTGCAACAACATCCTGTGAGTGAATAGCGGTTTGAGATGTTACGATAAGCACTGGTGACATCACCCTTGGTGTAACAACATACCTTTGTATCAATGTGTTGTGTAACAGCATCCTGTAACAACATTTAATGTGTAACAATAACCTATAACAGCATACAGGGTGTAACAACGAACTTTTCTACCCTACTCTGTAATTGATCAACACTGCATGTTTACTCGATAGCCTTTTTCCCACAAGAAACACCTGAAAAGGAGAAGAGCTTCCAAAATACTCCTCCAATGCTCACCCAAGTCAGCCACAAAAAGGAATTAAGTGTTGTATTATTTAGTGAAATATGGAAAAATAACATGACATTAGAATAGGTTATAAAAGTGAGAAAAAGGGTGATTAATCATGCAAAGTTCATGGGGCTAGAGGATAAAAGGATCAAAAATGGGGAAAGAAGGTGCTAAAAGGAGGTAAAAGGTCACACCCAACATCTCCCCCTGACTAAAGCAACTTCATGTTCCCATGCAGAATCTCAGCTTCTCCTGTTATACCCCTGATGCAAGTCTGTAAAATGGTAAGCACCAATAGTGTCTTCAATCGGATCTCTGTACCTTTGAATGGTCATCAATCGACGTGGAAAATATTCTTCTTCATAATCACATAGGTGGTAGTCTGGCTGATACTCTTCTACTAGAAACCAAATCAAAGGAAATTTAAATCTGAGCCCAATCTAGAATGCCCCCAATGTTTGAACAATCTGAGCATACTCAAGCACCTCTGTAATACTAGCCACAATGTTTTTGCATTCAAAAGGATCCCCTTCTTGCAACTTAGTGCTACAGGAATTGGTGCGTTTAAGATATCCTGCTAGCGCTCGACTTTTCATATGTGCATGCAGATTGAGGCAGAGCCTCATAATGCTTTTCCTATAGGCGGCTGACTGTTCCCTAATCTCTGGAGTGCTCAGGAACAACTTAAACTCATTCTTGACTTCATAAACCATCCATTGTTCTACTATGACCCACAATGTTGTCATTTCTTTGTTAAATTCTGTTGATTTCATGGCTAGATGCCACTCAATCTAGTTCCTCATAAATGAAAGAATGGTCTGTAACTGCAAATATTCCATATAGAAGAAGACACTTGCTACCATTTTCATGCTAACATACTCACACATGATATTGTGAAAAAATTCTCACAAAGCAAGCTCTGTTCATCAAAATCGTAGAAGTGAAAAGTCTTAAGAAAAGTTTGAGTTGAACTCAAATAAGACATATTCTTCAAAAACTGCTTTCAATTGAAATAAATAATATCATTCCCAAAGGAACACTAGATACGACAGGGGTGGCAGCCTACACGCTAGCAGGTTTAGGGCGAGATCACAGAGCTTGGTCTTGTCATTCATCAGGTCTGAGACCTATCACTATAATTGATCCATTTGTTCATCCTTCTTCTTCATGGCTTCCTTGTGCCTCCTTGCTCCCTGTTCTCTCTCCCATTCTTCCTTTAACCACATCTCCCTAAGGGAATCCATCATACTTTTGTGTGCCTTGAGTGAGATCACCCCCACTTGTAGGGAGAGCACTTGTTGCTTCCACTTCTGTAGCTCTGGTAACAACAACATCTTTTCACAACACCATCCCTTGTCAAGACCCGATGTTCACCCACATGCACTATTAATTGAGGGTGTAACAGCGTGCCGAGGGTGAAACTGATCCACTTTAGTTGTTGGCTCTTATGTAACAACAGCTTCGTCAATGGAATTTGTTACAGTTTCCTTATCTCCTTGATCAGCTTCCATCTCCACTAGTGGTTCTTGTGTAACAGCAGTGTCATACATAGAATTTTGTATATCATTTTCCCCAAATAGGCTTCTGTCTCCACTATTGGTTCTTATGTAACACCAGTGTCAACCAAAGGTTCGTGGATGCCAGCTTCTCCTTCCTTTCCTTGGCTGACTTCTATCTCCACTACTCGTTCTTGTGTAACAACAATGTCAGCAAAGGGATCCTGTGTATCCACTACGAGATTACTTTTTGTGGATTGTGCCATCTCACTGGTTCATTCTTGTGTAACAACAATGTCCTCAATGGGTTTTTGTGTGTCAACCTCCCAGATTTCAGTTTCTGTTTCCCTCCAGATGGTGTCTTCTACATAGACTCTTCACGCCACTGTCACTAGCTTCTCAGCACAAGCCATGCACGTAGTGCCTGGGACATCTTCCTCCTTTGCCCTGTCCATGGCCTCAGCCAAAGAGTCTAACCCCAATGCTCTTGCATCTTCCTTTCCCTCTACTATTTATTCCCTTATCCCTCTATTTTATTTTTCTAAATTTCCAATTTTCAACAACAAGGATAAGGTTCCTCCTGCTGAGCCTGCTCCTCGTCCTTCTTCTTTACTGCCTCTTTGTTATTCATTGACATGGATGGGGACTCTAGGTGCCTGCTAACCCTTATCCTCTACTTTGGCCACATATCACTAATTGTTTTTTCAACTGGCCTCTTACCAACCCTTATTTTTGAAGGCTGGGGCTACTCCTTTGTCATTGCTGGAGCTTCCTCAGATGTCCCGCTTTGCCTCCTGCAGGTGGTCTTGGCCTTCCTCCTCATGAATTCTTCCCAATTCCTGCCCTAGCAGCTTAAGGCATCTAGCACAATGAGCTTGATGAGGCCATGGTTGGTGATGTATGTTTCTATATGCGCAACTATTTTCACATCTGCATCCATATGATTAATGTTTCTAAGCAAGAAGTAGGGAAGATTGATCAGCTGCCAATGCCAAAGGTGATTTAACAATGGAAAGTGCTAATTGAACACAATTGGTTCCCTTCCCTCACAAGTAATGTAATTAAGGAGGTAGAGGGAAACATCATCCCATGGCTGGGGAAGTGACAACCTGTCGATCCCCCTCCCTTTCTTCACCATCAAATCTTTCTCTTGGAAGAAATACCCCTTCATGGAGGGGTCATTAACCTTCCTATTAAACCAGCTCTTCCCTTCAACTGGTAATCTTGTCACTCAAGAAATCACCTCTTCTGTAACCTCCAGCTTCAACCCCCTAACCTCCATCTAGCTTCTCTCTAAACTCTTTGCAAATTCCATGGAAGCTTCTCTGTCTGATCCCTCCAACCTCTGCAAGAAATCAAATCATCCTATGTCCTTGAAAATTTTTTATGCTTTAGGGCAATTCTTGAAGGCTTTTGTGGACCCTCACTCATGTCGATTTGTTGCTCTACCCATTGCTAGGCAAATTCAATGTTGTTTTTCTTCCTTTTCCTTTCCTTCAGAAGTCCTAGGGTGGTAGACACACTACTTAGCTATTTAATCCTACAACTATTCTTTCCCACCTCTTTGAGCACTTTGAATGGGGATGCAATGCTCTAGGAAGGGTAAATGGTAGGGTCGTGCAGGTGAGGATTTCAAATTAGGATTTTTCAATCATGGTTCATACTGCACAATAATATTTTCTTATTAATGTTGGGTTATGGGAGGTCTCGTCAAAGGTACACTTCCCCTTTTTTGTATGATTGGGCATTAAGTAACAATAATTACCAGGTCACCATGCCTTAATTGCGGGTTTTTTGAATAATCACAGGTCATGCAAAGGTCATGTCGCAATATGATTCACTCCCCCCCCATATGTGACAGTCATCCTCAGCCATCAAAAGTCATGTTAAGTTGCCATAATTATCAAATAAAGTGAATAACAATATTACCTTTGTATGACGTACCTGGGTGACATGGGGAGAAGTCATGGGTGGCGAGACATGCAAACCTAGCTTCAATGGCGAGACGCGTGAGCTTAACTCTGAGGACAAGGACCACGATGATGCCTACTATTTATTGTAATAAAATATCTTATTCCACTTATTTCTAAAAGTCGTCGGCTATTACAAGTGTAACAGCCAAGACAACTATTATGTATTATTAATTTTTATAAAAATAGAGAAGAAAAGATCATGTAACAACACTATCGTAAGGTATTCTTTGAAATAACAAATGTTGTTACAGAGTGTGTAACAGCCACCACAAGGTGGTTTTCAACTGCTACATAAATTGTTTGTCTACATAACAACCGCCAACCATAGTTAATTTTCATTTGTTACACTTATTGTAAAATGATAATTTTTGTAGCACAGGGGGGCTTTCCTCTGTTATTGTAATGAAGATCCGAATTTGTGAAAATTTTGACTAATGAATCCCTTGAAGAAGTTTTGTGATATAACCGAAGATGATGCCCATTTGCAAACAATGGTGTCCTTGCACTATCAATGGTCACCAAATTTACAGTCCCATTTTCAAAGACTTCATCTACCTCATAGGGACCTAGCCATCTGGTGCAGAGCTTACCCTTGAAGTCTTTGAATCTTTGGTCATATAGGAGAGCCCAATCTCCTTTCTGGATGTCCTTCTTCTTGATGAATCTGTCATGCCACTTAGCTCTCTGCTACTGGATAATATTTGTTTGCTGGATAGCAGCTAACCATTTCTCCTCCAATTCATTGAGTTGGCTCAATCTCTACTTTTGTGATGTAGCCAGATCCAAATTTACCTGCAATGTTGTTCTTAGTGTCTTGATTTTGAACTCAATGGGGAATAAAGGATTTTTTTCCATACACAAGTTCATATGGTGAGAATCTATGGTATTCCTCCATGTAGTCCTGTATGCCCACAACACTTATGGAAGTTTGTCGATCCAATTCCTTCGGTTACTCACCACAATCTTAGTAAGCATCACCTCAATGACTTTTTTAATGCTTTCAACTTGGCCATTTTCTTCTAGATAATAAGGTGTTGTGATTCTATGATGAATTTTATATTTTTCAACCAACTTCTAGATCATATGAGATGTAAACTCGGGCCCTCCATCTATGACTATCTCCCTAGGTATGCCAAATCAGTCAAAGATGTCTTCAAACAGAAATTCTGAAACAACCTACTTTGTGGCTCTAGTTAATGTCTTTGCCTCAACCCATTTTGTGATATAGTCATTTCAGACCAAGATGTTAGATTTCCATCTAGATTAAGGATTAATTGGTCACGCAAAATCTAGGGCCCATTTCTCAAAAGGTTCTAAGACGATATGTCATTCTAACAAAATCTCATCTGATTGCAATGGTTGGCCAATCCTTTGGCAACTATCACATCCCTTCTCAAACTTCTTGGCATCTTGAAATATTGTTGGCCAATAATACCTTGTAAAAAGGACTTTGTATCCTATATGTTTATTGCGAAGTGCCCAACACAAGGTTCCTCATGATAAGATTTAAGGATGTCAAAGATCTCATATTCTCTAACACAACATCTGATCTAGAAATCTGGTCCAATTTGATAGAGATTCCCATCTATCCACATCTAAGTAGAACTTTGTTGTATAATCTTTCTTTACTCCTTGGAGGAAAAATACTATGGAAACTTCCTTGCAGCAAGATAATTGGCTATATTTGCATACCAACGTGAGTAAGTAAACATAGAAAAGAGATATTCATCAGGGAAAGAATCCTCAGTAGGAATGCAATTGTCATCAATAGTTAACCTATAAATAAAATCAGCTACTACCTTACCTTTTCCAAGTTT
Source organism: Pinus tabuliformis (assembly GCA_031772625.1). NCBI lineage: Eukaryota > Viridiplantae > Streptophyta > Pinopsida > Pinales > Pinaceae > Pinus > Pinus tabuliformis. The sequence continues at coordinate 779,867,545 of CM062817.1, forward strand.
ATCGACAATTGTGATATCAAATTCTTGTAACAACAATAACCAGTGTGTGATTCTACCATTGGTAATTGGCTTATTCATTAAAAAATGAATGGAAGAATGGTCAATGTGTACAAATACTTGATACTCGATGATATAATGTCTAAATTTATTGATGGTGTGCATGATTGCTAAGAACTCCTTCTCAGTCACTGTGTAGTTGAGCTTATTTGGGGTTCGATTTTTGCTTATGTAGTAAATAGAATAAGGTTTCTTATCCTCCAATTGGCCCAAAAAAACACCTACAACAATATCATATGCATCTGTATCTATGTGAAATGACAGTTACCAATAAGGTCCTCGTAAGACTAGAGTTGCTAATACACAACATTTTAGCTTTAAAAAGACCTGCTCACACTTTCTTGTCCACAAAAAGTTAACATCCTTCATAAGCAAGGAAAATAATGGTGATGCAATTTTTGGAAAGAATCCTATAAATCTCCTATAATACCTAGCATGCCCCAAGAAACTACGTAGCTATTTTTGCATCTTGGGGGTTGGAATTTTCATAATTACCTTTGTTTTTGTAGGGTCTACCTTGATTCCTTCAGCAGAAATGTAGTTTTTGAGCACGATCCCTTTAGTCATCATTAAGTGACATTTTTCAGTGCTCAAAGCAACATTAGTCTGTACACATCATTCCAACAATTTTTCTAGATTAACTAAAGCTGTTTCAAAAGCATCTTCATAAGGTGTAAAATTGTCCATGAATATTTCAAGGCAGTCATTCAACAAGTCAGAAAAAATCCCCAGTATTTCCCCTTGAAAGGTTTCTGGCCATTACAGAGTCCAAAAGGGAGTACTTTGTATGTAAAGGTTCCCTAAGGGAAAGTAAAGGTTTTTTTATCCTGATCATCCAAGGAAATCTGTATCTGATTGTAGCCACTCAATCCATCTAAAAATGAAGAGAATTTCATTCTGGAAAGGGTATCAAGGACCTGATCTATAAATGGTAAAGGAAAATGGTCCTTTTGAGTGGCCTTATTGAGTTCTCTGTAATCCACATATACTCTCCACTTTCCATTCTTCTTAGGAATGATGATAAGCGGCGACACCCACTGACTGTCAGATATCATAAAAATAAAATTACCACTCTGGAGTTTTTGTAATTCCTCCTTCACCACCTCCTTTAGTGTGGGGTTCATGTCACGTTGTGATTGTCTGAATGGTTTGTAGTCATCCTTCAAATAAATACATGAGTGGATAGGTTAGGATGGATCCCTTTCATATCTGTATAGTCCCATGAAAATTCCTTTTTGTATTTCTGTAACAGCTATAATAGCAGTTGATTTTGCTCAGCCATCAGGTTGGGGTTAATATTAAAAAACTTTCATGGTTCTATTTCAATCGCACTGCTTTCAATATTCGGAGTGGTTCTCTTTTGTTCAAAATCTATGTCTTCCAACTCTTCTTTCTCATTCTCATTTTTAGTGGAAGCACCTGAAAGCAAGTTACTAATAAAACCATTAATGACATCATCTTTTGTCTCATCTTTGAAATACTGGGCTTTCCCCAGATTGAGGAGTGTCAGGGAAAGATCTGACTCAAGCTCAAACTCATCCCACCAAGGGTTGTATACATCCACATTTGGCTTTGGGGGGTAAATATTAAGGTTCTTTTTCGGCTGGCCATTTGAGATCACCATAGCTGCAGATTTGTAGCCTATAAATGCATCCGCAGTGACTAGCCAAAGTATCCCTAATATCAAAGGATATCCCCCCAAATTGGATTTTGGTTTTAAGATAAGAAAGTCAGTCGGATACCTCAAGGAAGCTATTGTAATCACTATATCCTCTAACACCCCCTCGGGTTTAACACAAGACCCGTCTACTAAATCAAGTACAATAGGAGTATGTCTAAGTCACTATAGACCAAGAGTGGTAAATAGGTCCTTTTTCATTACATTAATGGTAGCCCCAAGATTGATCAATGTGTTAGCTATGGGCTGATCATTAATGTATACAACAATCGTAGGATTTCCTAGATCATTATACTTAGTTAGAAGAGGTTGAGAAGACATTAATTCAGATAATTTTCCGATTACACGTAGGGCCACAGGGTCTTTAGGCTTCCTCCTAGGTTTCTTGATGGACAAATATCTCACTGTTTTAGCATAAATAGGTACTTCTTTAAGGGCTTGTAGTAGAGGAATTCATACATGCATATTTTTGAGCTCCATAAGAAAATCATATTCAGGCTATGAAGTCATTCCAAGTTCAACCAATCTCTGAGGATACATAGGGTTCTGAGTTGTGGAAATCAATTCAGTTGTTACAGGTGTATCATCCTTTCCCTAGTTGGTTGTTACAGCAGTAACAGTTCTTCACGGGTTGGCTATCATAGACATAATAAATTCCTCTATATCAACTATTATAAGCACAAAAGCTGCCTCAGAGCCTCCAGTATCTCTTCTGGATGGTTCACATTCGTCATCTATAATGATAGGGGAGTGACTTGGTTTAATTACCTTCCCTGATTGCAATTGAATTTCATTAAGCCCCACGGGGATAATAAGGTAGGTCTAGAAGGTAGTTGGAGCCTCTATGCCTTGAGCTAATTTATTGTTTGGGTTTGGGTTAGGTTGCACAAGTAGTTGGGTTCACATAGGTGGTGAAGGAGGAGGAGTTTGGAAAGGAGGTAACTGCAGTTGTTGTTGCATGTGTAATCCAGGGAAAGCTATATTTTGGGCATTTCCTCTCCAGTTCTGATTCCAAGAATACAGTTGAGATTGAGGATATTGGATAGAGGTTACGGAGACCGTTGGTTCCAAGGTGAAGGAAACTTCTTTGAAGAAGGAGAAGGATATTTCCATGGATATTGTTGAGTGTTATATGCATTGTTCCACGAATTGAAAGAGGAAAAAACTTGACAGATACCTGAAGGTCACGGTTTCCATGGCCTGTCAAGGCAGTCATCCCTCATTCCTCTTATAAATATAGTCTTCAAGATTTCATGGTCTAAATCGATGTGTTTAGACCTCTGCAGATTATAGTGGAACTGTTCTACATAGTCTTCCAGGCCTCATCCTCTTTCTGTGCCATTCTAAATACCTCCTCCCTTAGGTCCCTTGTTCTGCAATAGTCTTGGTACTTTGATAAGAACATCTCCTTCATATCATTCCATGCTCGAATAGAAATAGGGCCCAGTCCCATGAATCATCTCGAGACTGCCCCTTTTAAAGTAGCAGGATATAATTTCAATTTATGAGCATCTAAGGTATAATCATAACTTCTACATAAGACATCAAATTGAAATAAAAAGTTGTGTCAATCTTCCATAGTCGTCCCTTGGAAGTATGGTAAGGACGATAGAGGAATATTTTTCGTAGGAGCTTCACCTCTGATATTCTTGACTTGGAACTCCAAGGTGGTGATGGTAGCATCTATTTTAGCTCTTTTTTCATTATTGTCCCCCATGACTAATCCTTATAACCCTTGTTGTAATAGACATCCTTCAAACTGCTCTTGTGATGGTCTTGCAGGTGTGATTGATGGCTCATATATCCTCACGACTAGATGTTTCACCGCACTACTTGTATCTCGATATTGTAAACCAACAGGTGCTTTTCCATCTCAAGTGTTTGATGTTCCTCCTCAATTTCCCCTTGTCTTTAGGTCCTTAAGTTATGGCTACTAGCTTCCCCCTCTTGCTCCTAGATTGGAGTCTTGATCTTGGGAGTGCAGGTGCTATCTTCAGAATGATATGGTCCCCATATAGAGGAATCAAAGGTTTCTACCCTTCTTATGGGAGTAATAGCTTTTTGCAGCCCTGTTTTCCTTCCATCCCTTTGAGAGAGGGACTGTTCTTTTTCGTCCTTAGAGATTAGTTCCTAGATAAATATTTTCCTTCCCAAATCAACACTCTTCCTTTACTTTTTATGACCCATTTTTCTTGTGACTAATTAGAGTGGGGGTACTTTTCGTATCTTTGTAATTCCTACATTTTCACACATGGACTCTATGAGTATTAATTCACACCCTAAGTGTCTCAATATTCGACAGTGGTGAGCCCACCCAGGTATGTTAGAGCGATGCGCAGGTTCTTACCTCTCATCTTACCACCCAGCGGCTAAAGAGCTGAAGACATGCTAAAAGAAACACCAAATTCCATTCCCTAAGTGCCCTAGTGGTCACAATGGTGAGGTTGCCCAAGTATGTTAGAGCGATGCACAAGTTCTTACCTCTCATCTTACCGCCTAGCGATTGCGGACTAGGAACACTCTATCATCAAACAAACAACATGGCTAGTTGTATTGTCAACTGCCATCCCTGGAAACGGCACCAAAATGCAGTGTTGTTTTAATCAATCCTAATTGATCGGGACTACAACATTTAATTTTCAACCCAAGTTAGGTATTTCCATTTCAATGGAGTTCGCAATGTTTGTGCCGATACACTACAACCAAGAATGAGAATATGGAAAGAAAATTAAAATATGTCGCTGAACCAAATTGCTGAATCAAATCATTCATGTAGAAATAAAAACACTCTACAGAATTGAAATCACACTTCATAACTACCAAAGTAAAGGCGGGCCATAGAGCGACTAATATCTACTCCAGTCGATTACTGCCATTATATTGATTAATTCAGTGTAACATCATAATAGCAGTTGATTTTTCCAGGTTGGGGTTAATATTACAAAACTTTCATGGTTATATTTCAATCGCATTGCTTTCAATATTCGGAGTGGTTCTCTTTTGTTCAAAATCTATGTCTTCCAACTCTTCTTTCTCATTCTCATTTTAGCGGAAGCACCTGAAAGCAAGTTACTAATAAAACCATTAATGACATCATCTTTTGTCTCATCTTTGAAATACTGGGCTTTCCCTAGAGTGAGGAGTGGTAGGGAAAGATCTGACTCAGGCTCAAACTCATCCCACCAAGGGTTGTATACATCCACTTTTGGTTTTTGGGGGTAAAGATTAAAGTTCTTTGTCAGCTGGCCATTTGAGATCACCATAGATCCAGATTTTAGCCTATAAATGCATCCGCGGTGACTAGCCAAAGTCTCCCTAATAACAAAGGATATCCCCCCAAATTGGATTTTGGTTGTAAGATAAGAAAGTCAGTCGGATACCTTAAGGAAGCTATTGTAATCACTATATCCTCTAACACCCCCTCGGGTTTAACACAGGACCCATCTACTAAATCAAGTATAGTAGGAGTATGTCTAAGTCCCTATAGACCAAGAGTGGTAAATAGGTCCTTTTTCATTACATTAATGGTAGCCCCAAGATCAATCAATGTGTTAGCTATGGGCTGATCATTAATGTATACAATAATCGTAGGATTTCCTAGATCATTATACTTAGTTAGAAGAGGTTGAGAAGACATTAATTTAGATAATTTTCCGATTACACGTAGGGTCACAGGGTCTTTAGGCTTCCTCCTAGGTTTCTTGATGCACAAATATCTCACTGTTTTAGCATAAATAGGTACTTCTTTAAGGGCTCGTAGTAGAGGAATTCGTACATGCATATTTTTCAGCTCCCTAAGAAAATCATATTCAGGCTATGAAGTCATTCCAAGTTCAACCAATCTCTGAGGATACAAAGGGTCCTGAGTTACCGAAATCGAGTTAGTTGTTACAGGTGTATCATCCTTTCCCTAGTTGGTTGTTAAAGCTGTAACAGTTCTTCATGGGTTGGCTATCATAGACATAATAAATTCCTTTATATCAGCTATTATAAGCATAACAACTGCCTCAGAGCCTTCAATATCTCTTCTGGATTGTTCACATTCCTCATCTATAATGATAGGGGAGTGACTTGGTTTAATTACCTTTCCTGATTGCAATTGAATTTCATTAAGCCCCACAGGGGTAATAAGGTAGGTCAAGAAGGTAGTCAGAGCCCCTATGCCTTGAGCTGATTTATTGTTTGGGTTTGGGTTAGGTTGCACAGGTAGTTAGGGTCTCATAGGCAGTGAAGGAGGAGGATTTTGTAAAGGAGGTAACTGCAGTTATTGTTGCATGGGTAATCCAGGGAAAGCTGTATTTTGGGAATTTCCTCTCTAGTTCTGATTCCAAGGATACAGTTGAGATTGAGGATATTGGATAGAGGTTGATGGAGACCATTGGTTCCAAGGTGAAGGAAACTGTGTTGAAGAAGGAGAATGATATTTCCATGGATATTGTTGAGTGTTATATGCATTATTCCACGAATTGAAAGAGGAAAAAACTTGACAGATACCTGGACGTCACGGTTTCCATGGCCTGTCAAGGCAGTCATCCCTCATTCCTCTTATAAATATAGTCTTCAAGATTTCATGGTCTAAATCGATGTGTTTAGACCTCTGCAGATTATAGTGGAACTATTCTACATAGTCTTCCAGGCTCTCATCCTCCTTCTGTGCCATTCTAAATACCTCCTCCCTTAGGTCCCTTGTTTTGCAATAGTCTTGGTACTTTGATAAGAACATCTCCTTCATATCATTCCACGTTCGACTAGAAATAGGGCCCAGTCCCATGAACCATCTCAAGACTTCCCCTTTTAAAGTAGCAGGATATAATTTCAATTTATGAGCATCTAAGGTGTAATCATAACTTCTACATAAGACATCAAATTCAAATAAAAAGTTGTGTCAATCTTCCATAGTCGTCCCTTGGAAGTATGGTAAGGATGATAGAGGAATATTTTTTGTAGGAGCTTCACCTCTGATATTAATGACTTGGAACTCAATGGTGGTGATGGTAGCATCTATTTTAGCATTTTTTTCATTATTGTCCCCCATGACTAATCCTTATAACTCTTGTTGTAATAGACATCCTTCAAACTGCTCTTGTGATGGTCTTGCAGGTGTGATTGATGGCTCATATATCCTCAGGGCTAGATGTTTCACCGCACTACCTGTATCTCGATATTGTAAACCAACAGGTGCTCTTCCATCTCAAGTGTTTGATGTTCCCCCTCAATTTCCCCTTGTCTTTAGGTCCTTAAGTTATGGCTACTAGCTTCCCCCTCCTACTCCTAGATCGGAGTCTTGATCTTGGGAGTGCAGGTGCTAGCTTCAGAATGATATGGTCCCCATATAGAGGAATCAAATGCTTCTACCCTTCTTATGGGAGTAATAGCTTTTTGCAGCCCTGTTTTCCTTGCATCCCTTTGAGAGAGGGATTGTTCTTTTTCTGCCTTAGAGATTAGTTCCTGGATAAATATTTTCCTTCCCAAATCTACACTCTTCCTTTAATTTTTATGACCCATTTTTCTTGTGACTAATTAGAGTGGGGGTATTTTTGGTATCTTTGCAATTCCTACATTTTCACACATGGACCCTATGTGTATTAATTCACACCCTAAGTGTCTCAGTATTCGACAGTGGTGAGCCCACCCAGGTATGTTAGAGCGATGCGCAGGTTCTTACCTCTCATCTTACCACCTAGTGGCTAAAGAGATGAAGACATGCTAAAATAAACACCAAAATTCCATTCCCTAAGTGCCCTAGTGGTCACAATGGCGAGGTCGCCCAAGTATGTTAGAGCGATGCACAAGTTCTTACCTCTCATCTTACCGCCTAGCAATTGTGGACTAGGAACACTCTATCATCAAACAAACAACATGGTTAGTTGTATTGTCAACTGCCATCCCTGGAAACGGCACCAAAATGCAATGTTTTTTTAATCAATCCTAATTGATCGGGACTACAACATTTAATTGTCAACCTAGGTTAGGTCTTTCCATTTCAATGGAGTTCGCAATGTTTGTGCCGATACACTACAACCAAGAATGAGAATATGGAAAGAACATTAAAATATGTCGCTGAATCAAATTGCTGAATCAAATCATTCATGTAGAAATAAAAACACTCTACAGAATTAAAATCACATTTCATAACTACCAAAGTAAAGGCGGGCCATAGAGTGACTAATATCTTGTCTAGTCGATTACTGCCATTATATTGATTAATTCAGTGTAACATCATAATATAAATTAGAACAGTAGCAACTATAATTCACAATTTGTACAATAATAGAAAGAAACCATATAACAATTAGTGAAACTAGAATGTACACTACCTCTACCACTGTTATCCCTGCCAAAGAGAAGGGCCCTTCCTCCTTATCACGGGTGCAGGAATAACAAGAAAGTAATTAATGAATCAGCTGAAGAGCAGTAACAACATCACCGTAATTATTAATATTAGAAATAATGTAGAGTTACAGAAGCACAGTAACAATAATATTCTGTATGTCGTCCTTGTACATAGGAAATCGAGTTTCTTTTATAGTTATTACATACCCAAAATTAGTAACAAATTAATCATGAGAATCTCATGATTCTCATGCTAATCAAAATAAAAGTAGTTACAACCTATTTCTAAATGCAAATATACATTAGTTAGGATTGCGCTTGCTTGGATCTATTGCTTCCAAAATAAAAAATTCCTAATGCCAACATTTGTTATGTGAAATAGTGCCCACACTTTCCAGCTCCGATGCAACAACATCCTATGAGTGAATAGTGGTTCGGGATGTTACGAAAATCATTGGTGACAACACCCTTGGTGTAACAATAGAATTTTGTATCAGCGCGTAGTGTAAAACATCTTGTAATAATATTCAATGTGGAACATCAACCTGTAACATCATACAGGGTGTAACAACGAACTATTTTGCCCTTCTTTGTAATTGATCAGTGATGCCTGTTTACTCCATACCCTTGTTCCTGCAAGCAACACCTAAAATGGAGAAGAGCTTCCAAAATAATCCTCCAATGCTCACCCCAGTTAGCCACAAAAAGGAATAAAGTATCGTATTATTCAGTAAAATATGGAAAAATAACATGACAGTAGAATAGGTTATAAAAGTGAGAAAAAGGGTGATTAATCATGTAAAGTTCATGGGCTTGTAGGATAAGAGGATCAAAACTCAAGAAAGAGGGTGCAGAAAATAGGTAAAATGTCACACCTAACAATAGTACCCATCCTATAGGGGTATTCCTATATTTTTATGTTTATCTGCTTTTGATTTCTTACATTTGTGGTAGAGATGTGGAAAAAGCTTTCATTTAATTTTTTTTTTCTATTTTAAATATTTAATCACAGTGATATGCTATGTTAAATAAAAAAACATTCAATGCATTGAAGAAATTTCTAAAGATCAATAAAGCGTGAATCATAACATATTAAAGACTAAAAATGATTTCAAGCACATAGGGATTGGATACAATGTCGCAATAAAAAAATGATCATCTCATTAAATTTTAAATAAAATTAATTGAAAATAATGAAAATAAATATGTGGATTCCATAGTAGGACAAGGGAATTCTTGAACAATCAATAATGTTAGAAGCATTTGTAAATGAAACTAAGTATTAATTTATGCCAAAAAAAGGATTACAATGTCAATAAAAACTTGAAAAAAAGTTTTTTCAATACCAAAGAAGAAAAATAAGCATAGATCCAAAAAAAATAGGATTAGTACATACCAAAAATATATTAACTTTGAGTGGTAGTTATGGAACAATATTTTTCTCTCTAAACCCACTAAATGTGCAAGATAATACTCACAGTGTACATGTTTCGCCATATGAACCAATCTGTCTTCAAAGTGATTTAGCTTTTGCTATAAATTCTTTTAACCCTTCTGCAAATTTGCTAATTTGTCCTGGATATGCCACTTGTTGGGTTGTAAATCATTCATGAATGAGATGATAATATTCTATTCATCATTTCCATTTCTTACGAGTTGTTACAGAAACATTTTTAGATATGCAAGCACATTACCAAAGTTACATTGATCGAATAGGGAGTCATTAAAATTAGGTCTCTTGAAAGGGTTAGGATCTATAGCTTCCCCCTAACCAATGCTCTCCATGTGAGATTGACTTAAATTTTCTCATCCACCAACTCCACAGATCACTTTGCCTCATTCATGTGGCATCTTGTATTTCACTACAAAACAAAACAAAAAATCGAATAAAATAATGTTATGGAAATGTTAAACTAACGAAATTTTTTACTTAAAATAAAACAATGAGTTAGCTAATAATAAGAACAAGCCACTTAGACTTGCATTGCAATGAACCAGGACCTAGTCCTAAAATAAATTGTTTAAATAAATAGTCACAAACTGTAAAAGAAAATTTATAGAGTAGTAGCTAATAATAACACAAAATACTGAAACTCAAGCATACAAGTGTTATACCTTAGTTCAGGACCTAGTCCTAAAATAAATTGTTTAAATAAATAGTCACAAACTGTAAAAGAAAATTTATAGAGTAGTAGCTAATAATAACACAAAATACTGAAACTCAAGCATACAAGTGTTATACCTTAGTTCCTTATCGAATTTCAAAACAACGGAATAACATATAATCAAATTTCCAAATAAGCAATGTTTAATTTCTATGGGTGACATTTATATATACGCCTCTTTTTAATTCATTGGTTATATGCTACGTCAATGTAGATTGCTACGGATTTAGGCGTTGCTATGCTTTGGGTGCAAACTCTTATTTTCCAATTTTTTTTCAAACCAAAATATATTTCCCTAACTTAACTTTCACAATTGTCTAGTTCCCTTTCTGGTTAACATAAGCATTTATTCAGTAAACATACACATATTAAGGAGAAAATTTCAATGCTTAATAACACTTAGTCTAATGCATTGTATAATGATTATTATTTTTTAACAAATCAATAGATATTATAAAAAAGTATTTTTGGCATTTATTCATGAATTCGTGCATGAGCATTGCCCCACAACCAATTTCCATTCTAGAAGACTAGAAGGATTTGTGAAAATAGATATATGCAATAGAACCTTCATTCCTTCCTTTTTAGACTTTAGCATACGTTACCCAACAAAACATACAAAATTTTTGGAGTGCAGATTACTAAACATTAAAAACTTAATTAATGCTAATAATAAAATGGTTATGCATCACATTGAAATTTTTAGAGTGCAGAGACGTGGGATTAATTGAATTAAGCAATGTGTTTCTTGTGTTGTCATTAATAGAAAAATTTTAAGTGATAAGTAGATTACATGCAATCAGAACAAAGTCAATAATTTACGCAATTTGGAAAAATAATAGTTGATTCTTTATTATATTCAATGTGAACTTTTCTATGTAACTGGTATAGTGAATAGATATCTACATGTGGTTACATTGTTTCAGAAAGCTGGTTTTATATGTAAATAACCTAACTAGAGGTATGTGTTACAATTTCTTCTTACTTTAAACAATGCAAGAATGTGACAATTACGTAGCATGAATAAACAAGAATCAAGAAACAAATACCATTAGCAAAATTCAATAGAATTGAATGTGCAAAAGCTATAAATATATAATGATTTTACCATTACTTGATACAAATGCTTATGACATCAATACTACCTGCTATTATCTCTAAAAAGATATCTATTAATCCTATAATTAAGCCTTAATTAGGTTTTTATGATGTCCTAATTACATATCAATTATTATTTTATATCCTATAATTGCCAAAATGTTGATGACAAACAAGTAAATGTGTGTAAGAAGTGTGCAAAGCATATTGTTTCTATCTGCTATAACAAATACTTGTTAACAAGTGTGTTGATTGCATGTCGATTCACTGAATAGATGATGAAAATGTTATTTTATAATATCGATAAATATGTTATTCTTGATATTTTTGAAACGAGTAATCATTATACATTTGTGGAGTGGTAATATGTGAAGGAATCTTCCATTGCGAAAAATAAGAATGCAAATAGAAGTGTTCGAAAGAGATCCACACATTGTTTGAATTTTTTACGAGACATATTGGCTGCAAAGACTTGTGCATATGATTTAATTGTTTACAAACAATAAATACTATTAAGCACTTAAATGATGTGTTGCTTATGCATCGATTCAGCAAATAAATGTCTAAAAGTGAATTTTATAATATCGATAGATGCAATTTTATTGATATATTTGAAGCTAGTAATAATTACATAATGCATCATAGTAAATTATCTTAAGCACTTAAGGGATGTTGTATCGATTTGCCTATCGATTTGTGGAATATATATTAATAGTATTGCTAAGCATTAATAAATTATTCAAGTCTATGTGGAGACTTGTTTACAGCGTAATAAATATACATCACTGTAGGTTCCTGCATCTTCGCAAACATTTATGTTTGAAGTTTTCCATATATGGATGCCATGTACACTTGTCCTTTCTCGCATGCTCTTGTACAAAATTATTTCAATAGTTTGTATGCTACATGTTATCATTAGAATGATTACATAATATAATATGTTATAAACACTAACGCTTACTAGTATTTCTTGGTTCTATCAATATATGGTTTGACATGTACAAATGATATGGATGCTATGGTTTAATTTGGATTCTCTAATATACTTGATGTGTGTTGATTAGATAAGCATTGGAACTAATTCTTCAATTAATAAAGAGAAAATACAAATGCAGAGTGTAGAGGAAGCTTCATTCACGCAATATTGGTGTTCTTTGTCTCAATAATCTTCACTTTGAGAGATGTTCTAATGCGTTTTGAATTGAGATGCAATTTAGTGGCTTCAATTGTTTAAAGGCTAAAGGCTAGTATTGTGTAGAAGAAATGTGTGTGGGAGAACTCTATGGAGGGAGAATTCATGTGGAATTATGGAACATTGTAGCAAAAAAAATCAGAATGAAGAATTATGTGGAGGAAGAATGCATATAGAGGTACAGATCAAGCTTTGACTGTGGAGAAAGGTGGGTATTATTGTGTGGGATTGAGGTGCTATGAAAGAGCTAGAGTACCATGTCTATATGAACATATACACACTTCACACAATTAAATCCTATTCCACTATAGTTTTAACTACCTATTTGTGCAACAGGAAGGTATGTGGGAGAACTGTGTGGAGGGAGAAGGCATGTAGAAGTGCGGAAAATCATGGACACTTGTGTTTGTTATTACACACACTTTTTCTCCTACACAAAAAACAAATTAAAAACACTTAAAAACGCATTTCATTTAAAGTTGGAAAATAAAGTTTCAATTCACAAATGCTTAAAGAAATATTAGTTTTATGAAGCTTTCATGAATATAAATACAAATTACAGTTGAGAAGCTAATGAAATTCTAACAAGTAGCGTTTTGGTAATTGCATTTTCTAGGTGTTCATTATGAATTTTTTAACATGTACATTATAAATACACACTCAATTAGTTTTCAAGGGGGCTTGTTACAAATATTTTATTCCAAAGTTATTTTATATGTGCTCTACTAAATTTTTGTTTTTCTAGTTGACATAAATGATAACATTCATAATACAAAGATACAGATCAAGCTTTCATTGTGGAGTGTGCAAGTCTATACAAAGCTTGCGACGATGCCTTTCGTTATGTGATATGAATATGGAAATATTGAGGAAATTTATGTGAAGGTGGATTTTGTTGTGTGGGATTGACATGCTATGTAAGAGGTATAGTACAAAGTGTATAAGGAAATCTCGACACTCCAGATAATGAAAGCTCATTCTACTATCATTTTACCTACCTCTTTGTGTGGGATTATTACAAAGGGAGAAGTTCAATTCGATATTTGAGGATTAAAAAATATATAAATTCATATATGAAATTAGAAAAGTGAGACAAAAACGTATGTAAATAACCTATAAGTCAAAATAAGTTGTGGAAATTCTAATGTTTTTGTAGGAAATAAAATCCGAAAGCTTTACAACAACCAATTATTTATTTATTTTTACACCTTCAAGTCCAATTCCTTTGAGTATCGATTATTTCTGGGACATTAATTTGGCCAATGATGCCATAACTAAGGGTGGGGACGAGGGGGATAAGTACTACTATTTTATTGTGTGGAAAAAGGGTGTACGAGAAGTGTGAAAAAATTGTGGAAATTGGGTGCGGATGAGTCAATTAAGGAACATGGAATATATTAAGTAATTTTTTTTCCTCCATAGTGTGTATAAAGCTAATTTAGGATGTAGAGTCAAGGCATGGAAAAAGAGGCTAATTTTGTAATTGGTGATTTTTTCAATGAGTGTGTTGACACTATTATGCTTGAGATTGCTACTACTTTGTCGACTAATGCCAAAGCTTATGGGGGTTCCAAATATGTGAAAGTGGCTTTTAAATTATGTATTTTGTGTGGAGGATGAGTATGTGCAAAGATAAGGGAGTAAGAAGAAGCACTTCTCCCAATAAAAGCTTCAACTCTACCTCTGCATTCAAAAATAACAACAAATTGCAAGAATGCAAGAATTCTCAAATAAAGAGAAAATGGAGGCCTCATAGAAAAAGGAATGGACTTAATTAATTAATTAGTGATAGAGGCAAGGATTATGTTGCGTTTCAGCTATTACCCTTGTTTAAAATTATATTTTTTTGGATTTCTTCTTTTATACATGGAAGGCATTTCACATCACTCAATCAAAAGTTGAAAAGTTGAAGATGGTTTCTATTTACAAATTTCGTTGGTGTTATTCTATTATTTTGTTTTTTTGGAGGAGGTGTTTGTTTGTTAGTTAGTGGTGATCATTGTTATTTATATTATAATATAAGCGATATGATTAATATATAGTATATAATAAAATGCAAAAATAAGTATTAATATTCCAAAAATAATAATAGCAAAAATTTATTTCAAAGTAGATTAAAATTATTTTATATTCATTTTAATATTGAGTTTAGGAAATTTTTATAAGTTAAATATTTTATGGAGAAAATATATTTTAGAGTGTAAAACATGAAGAAAGAAAATTGTAGATGTAAATTTTGTTGAGAAATGTAACTACTATTTGCCTTCGTAGTTTTATTTGAGCCATGATGCAATGTATTTGTTAAAAGGAAGAAAAGAAAAATTATTATAAAAGAAAATAGTATTTTCTATGAACATGGGTTTCATGCTTTATATTTCTAGGTGAAGCCTCCATTGAATTCTTTTAGGTTTGTGTCTTATGTCACTATCATTGTCATTACATTCTAGACCCTTCTTGGGCTCATTCTGTTAAGAAAGAAAATTATTTTTGTAATAAAAATAAGTCTTATCCCTCCTCCAACAAGTCAACTCCATCAACTCTCTAGTCAGCCCAATGAAGGGATTTTTCCACCATGTAAAGGATATAAATAAAATGAGCGTTCAACCTATTGAGACTATCATCAAGCAAGAAACTCGATCTATAATTTAAGATGTCAAGAAAAGGATGCAAATGATAAGGAAATAAGAGACAAATAAAGCATGGAAAGAGAATACTTTTTTGAAGTATAAGAATCTAAGTTTCTGCATTTTTTTCCACACATGTGAGAGATCTAAGGCTAGTTGTAGGGGCAAGAGGTGCATGTTGAATTTTAAAAGTTGAAGGGAAGAGGTTGATATTCTAAATGAGTTTATTTGAAAAATTTTGTGTTGAGAGATGACTTGGTGGATGGAGTAATTTCATGTCTTGGTCAAAGGGTCTATGTTGTCTCGTTTTATTTGATTCTAAGCAAGAGAGGAATATTTTTTGGGTTTTCCCCTACGAGAGGGGGTTTTCCCTAACTCAGTTCCTCCATCTTGTGTTCTCTATTGTGTTTTTGTTCTTCATTGTTTGGCATTTGTATTGATGATAAGAATATAATAATTGAAAATAACAACTAATAAGTAACATCACCAGAAATTTTCAAAGAAAGGGATAAAATTAATAAAGCCCCTAGATATGTTGCCTTAAGGATTTCTTAGCATGGTATAAGAGCTATGTAAAGTGGTATAAATGTAGCTATAATATGACTATCATGTATAAAAAAGGGTCGAATAAGGATTGATTAGGCCGAGCCAGTTAGAAGGAATTATGAAATACAAAATACCTTATTTCTGGGTCTAATACCACATAACTAAAGCTAAAAATGAGGATAAACGAAGGATCCTATAAGCATCATATTGAAGAGTCCAGAATCTAGCCATATAGCATAGACAAGACCAAACATATTGTATGGAAAACCAAAGTCCTGTGTATAAAAATTAGGGTCTAAATTTACCACAAGGATCTGAATTGTAAATATTTGTGAATAATTTATAAGGACGACCAAATCACAAGATCGGAAGTATTTTTTATAGCTAGAAAAATTTCACTTGTTGAAAGGGCTAAGAAACGAACTTTATAAAGGTATTCTTAAGCCCATTGGAAGGCTTAATTAGAGGTGACAATCACCATAAAGAATACAATCATCACCAAATGGAAACATGTGTACATTTATAGAGAAGGGTATAGCGCCATCTGAGGTCTAAGATGTGAAGGGACATGTTCATACATATATATAGGGAGGTTGAGACCTATAAGTGGCACAGAAGCCGACAAAATAATCTTTGTTATGAATGGCATTTTAGACCTATATTGAGCATGATTCTACTATAATGGTGCATATTCTATCATTAATGAAAGGAATGCCTTGTTAAGAAATATTAGTATCTCTATCTCAAGGAAGGAAGTAGTCTATAATAATGAAAAGAATTTGTTTAGAATTTCTTGTACCGACACGTGAAAAAAAAGAAGGAAAAAATAATCCTTGAATATATCGTCAAAGTCAAGTAAGAATTATTTTTGTCCTTATGTATCAATCACCTAACAATATGTCTTCAGTTTGCAAGGAGAGAAATAAGCCATCAATATTTCAATCATAAAAAACAAAGGTATGTAATCTTGAGGTATGTATAGAATATTCATTTGTTAAGAGTCTAGCAGGGTTTAGTTACTTAAATGATTGTATGGTTGGAAATTTTCTATTACAGTAAATATTTGGATTGTAAAATCCTAGATATAACATATGGAAACCCTTATCCTAGTCATCTTGTTCCCTCTAAAAAAATATAACTCATGATATCTAGGGTTTGCAGGTATATGAAAATTCTTTGTGAAAATATAATTAATTGATGTCTAGGCTTTGACATAATGTCCTAGATCCTATAAGAGTTTGTACTTAAAATCCCTAGGAATTCATTATCTAAAAGGTAATGGAAACCTTAGATAATCATCATGCTATTATACTTGTATATTTTGGTTGTGCTTGTCAATGAATATTGTAGGTATATATTAAGGGAAGCAAAATATGGTAGACATGTTGATCTTAAGGAATGATGACTTGGTAAATCAAGATGGATCCTTGGACACACTAATAAAAGTTAATTTGTATGGAAACACACCATGAAGATGTTTTCATGATAAGAGCAAACCCTTCAATAGTAAACACTGCAAGACTTGTTAAAGGAAGAGCTCAAGGTATGTTTAAGATTACAAGTTTTTTTATTCCTCATATAAAAAGGTACAATGATTTTTCCTTTAAAATTTCCATTATATTACTAACTCTCTCATGTCTAGGGTTTTGAATCATCAAGATTATTATTTAGGGTGATTAAACTCTAGATTAAATCCACCCTTGCAATATTGTCTATCTTTTGATTCACTTTTGTAAAACCCTAACCTTTAGGGTTCATTATAAAAACCTTAATCCTTTTCATGTTTAAGGTTTATTGATGTTATGATGAAATCCTAGCCTCTTAGGGTTTGCTGTTGATATCTAGGATATACGATGAAACCCTAGACTTTAAGAGTTTGATGAATTACGGTCTATGACAAAACCTTTGAAATAGTCACATTAGGGGCCTTTTGAGGTTTAAAATGGGCCTCCTAAGAAAAATGTACAGGGAAAATAAAATTTATAAGAAATAATAGGATTCAAGATGATGATGTCAACCATGGGGGACGATTCACCACTTTGGAGTAAAAATGTAAAAATATTAAAAAATAATAGAATAATAAAACTACTTTTTCAACTCATATTTGTAACTTATCTCCCTAAGGTTTTACTCAAATTTCGAGTTGGAGTACTTGTTGGATGAAAATTTTGATTCTTCATCCCAGGAGTACCCATGTTGCATACTTTCGATGAACCTTAGTACACGAAAAATGAGAAATACATTAAAACATGTGATTGCCATCACGATTTTCATGTATTGCTCATTTCTCATGTAGTAGGGTCCATCAAAAGTATGAAAAATGGGTACTCCTTGGATGAGGAAACAAATTTTGCATCCAACAAGTGTTTCCTCTGGAAATTTGAGTAAACCCATAGGGAGATAAGCTGAAAATATGAGTTGAAAAAATATATATTTTTTTTCCCTCTAAAATTTGATAATGTAATCTAATCTTATTTTACTATTTCCACTATTATTTTACAATTTCGTTAGGAGGTCCATTTTAGAACTAAAAAATCCCCTAATGATGTAAAATCTAAGGAGTGAAACCTTAGGTGAATATGCTTCTATTTGATTAAAAACATATCTTGGTTGAGTTGTTGTATATCTAACATTAAAATTTTGATGTTTGTGTCTAGGGCTTATGACAGAATCCTAGTCGAGATTTATAATTTTAGGGCCTAATAATGAAACCCTAGATATAACAATTCTTGCACTATGGTTAAAATTGTAACAACCCTAGTAAAAAGTTCATGTAATAAAATTTAATAATGGAAAAATAAGACCATGATTCAGAGACACTTATTTGAAGCTGAATACTAGGCAAACATATCCTAGTGGGAATCACTGGACGTGTTTATGGCTAAAGGAAATTGGAAAAGGCTAAGGCAAATGCATTAAAAGGAAAAAAATGCATTTTTGGCATATTTATTTATGAAAATAAAGTAAATTAGGAGAAAATTAAGGTGAAAGGTCACATGTCACATGTGAGAAGGAAAATGAAGGAAAATAATGGAAAATGATGAAAATAGAGGCCGCATTAATAAAAGGGATTTTGAGGATAAATTCGTAACCTTTTTCAGTTCAAGTTTTGGAGTTGTCTCATTATTCTCTCTCTCTCTCTCACTTTTGGTCACTTAGAGTTTTCTTGGAGTAATCTATCATTGAATCAAGGAAGGAAAATCAAGAAAAGGGAAAGGAAGGAAAGCGAGGATCAAGGAAGGAAGAGCAGGATCAGACAACTTCAGCAGGAATACTTACAGGTAACATATTACATGTTTGATTTCCTAACTGGTTTTGACATGCATGGTTATGTATCTTGGTGTATGGTTATCTCGTTGTTGGTAGAATGTTGTTGTTGGGTTATGATAGTGGTTTTCATCCTAGCCTTGCCTTTCTTTGGATGCCATGGTATATTGCAATGTTTATATCAGTTTTAAGCTTTGGTTTTCTGAATGGATTTCAAACTTTGGGGCAGAGGTGGTCTCAAGGTTCATCCCCAAAGGCCTAGGAATCCCTTTACTGATTTTGGCGGGATACACAGCAAAGCCTCAGGGAGGAGTCTCGATTTAGGGCCTAGTGATTCAGGTTTGGATAGAGGTAAAGCCTGAGAGACTGGTCTAATTTTAGGGCCTAGTGATCTGGGATTGGATTATGGTAAATCCTGAGAGAGAAGGAGACAAAAAATTCCTTAAGGATAGTGATGGATTTCGAATGGAATTCCATGTTTGGTTTGGTTTTGTGACTAGAGCATCGGTTTTGGTTTGATCACAGTTTGGTGAGGGTGGAGGTGGTTTAACCTTTGGATTCCCTTGGCTTTTTTTGGATTGGTTTATCCATGATATCCTACATTGATTCTTGGAATATGGCACACATTTGACTTACTGAAAGAAAGGTTTGGTTCAGCCATCTCTACGGTCGAGTGGTATGTGGAAGTCCCGAACCTCATTGGATTTTCCTATGATTAATGAAATCTATGTTCTATTTCTTTTTCACTTGTTTATATGTGGATTTAATGGTTTTTATACCTCTGTTATTTACGTCATTTTATGATGCTTATAAGCATGGTTAATTGACTTGTTCATGTCATGGTTATTTCACGTGTTTATTTGTAACTGTTAAAATGATGGATGCAAGACCTAATTTATGTTATGAAAGTTCAAGGGAGAATTTTGTGATCCTTCTTGTCATGTTTCTTAAGATTTTTCAATCATTCATTCTTTGCCTTGTATCCTAGACCTCTAGGATGCATTGATGTCAAGTGTTTGATAGAATGTATGTCCTAGTTGGGGATGGTCAACCCTAGTCCTAATGTTGAATTTTGGTTTATTAGTCTTTTCATCATATCGCTAATGGATTTTGAAATTTATAACAAGTTCTAGGAAGTGGCCAAAATTTTGGGCTAGAAAATTGCCTTGAATTTTGCGGACATTGGAACAAGTTTGTAGTGAAAGGTCCCTGGATGCTAGCTTGCAACCTTGTGAGAGCATCCAAAGGTCCCTAGACATTGGAATTCCTATAACATGAGAGCATTTAGAGGTTAAGAGGCTTAAAATATCAGAGGGACCTAAGGATAAGATGTCTGAGTTTTTGAGATGCCTCTTAGGGGTGTTCTTACTGATGTGTAAGTTCTAGTTGTGTTTCGTCAATTCCATTTCCTTACGGTCACCAAGGAGGTTGAATCCCTTCATAGTGGCATCTCTCATTGCATGTTTATCCTAGTTGGATGGTTACTTGGGTAGATGTGGGAGGTGTGGTTACATATTAGTATCAGAGCGTGGTTATGATCTCCTTGGGTGAATGTGTTTTCCATGCATTCATGTTAGTTATACATGTCCCATTCATCCTTGTGGCCTATGTGCTTGTTGCATATGCATGGTGTTGGTCATGGTTGTAGTGATGTCTCCATGTGGATAAGGATGTCATTATGTGAAGCATGTTTTATGAGTGTATGATTGGTTACATGTTGTTATAGGTCGCTTACATGTGTCAGTTTGTATGCTTGATTACATTCTCATTTGGTTGGTTACATTATTGCATGCTTGGTTACATGTATCATTCTTGTAGGTTTTTTTGCTCCCATAGACAACCTTGGATTTCTTAAATGACCAGTGCCTGGGTACATCCAGATTTTGTGTTTCAAGTGATTCTGAGGAAAATGGAGACAACATATATATATATATATATATATATATATATATATATATATATATATATATATATATATATATATATATATATATATATATATATATATATATATATATATATTAAAAGTCATTGGTTGGTTCATTCATCGAAAGGTATAAGTCATGCATTTCTGGTACTTATTCACATATGTAGTTCACAGAAATATGTTCATAAAATGATGGAGGCTGAGTAGTTCAAGGACTTATAGTTTCAAAAGATTTTATAGAGTAAAGAGAGAGGATGAGAAGAAAGAGAAACTCATCACATAAAGCTTATAGCATCAAGAATTATACACTTAACACATAGAGCTTGAAGCATTAAGAATTTCTACACTTATTTGAGTTACGGCTAGATATAGTGGACAAAAGAGAGACTCAATGGTATGATTCATGTAGCACAATTTTAAAGATATAATATCAATAATACATACAGGCACATGCATTAATAAGTCAATACAAATGAATATGTGAGGAGGTATGAAATATTTCTAGAAACTATGATTAGATGAGTTTAGAGAAGAAACATGAACATAATGGGTTTTAACACAGGGATAACATATTGTAATATCGTAAAGGGGAATCACCACCATTTACTTGATATTCTAAAAGGTCTGTATTATAAAGTCATACAGTCTAAAAATAACATGTATTGTTTTCTTTATGATTTCTAAACCTTTGTAAAGTGTTTATTTCCCTTATTTATCCATAGAGGGGAGCGTTGAACATTCATTACAACAAAATATCTTTGGTCGAGTCTTAGCTATCAGGTCGACTAGATGTCTCGGCCAGGGATGGATCTGTGGCCCAAAAAATTACAAAATATTAATTGCCTCATTTAATGGCGACACATAAAAGGGTGACAAAACATGTCAAGAGTCAGATAAGAATGTTAACAAAATATCTCATTTCCCATCCCTCTGATTTCTACTTCTTCAGGATGATTTTTTTCTCATAGTCTTGCCTCTTGTGTTACGCAACTGACTCCTTTTGCTTCTTCATTTACTACTTGAACCATTCATCCTTCAAAGGTGGGAGTGGGCAACACCAGTTTCGTGTTGCAGTACTGAGGCAAAGGACCCCTGAGCGGTACTTAATCTTCCCTCTATATGGGGGCACCATGTTGGATAATCAAGTCCTCTGGAGCTACTAAGTCCTTGTTTACTTATGTCAACGTCGACCCTGGTTCCATGTCCCAAAGGGCCTTTTTGGATCAGCCCATGTCGGGTTTGAATGCTCCATCTTCCTTATTAAATGCCACAACTAATGACCCACCTCGCCTTTAAAGTACCACACTGCCTAGTCTTGGAGTTCTCATATCAGGATTTCTCACTGAAAATCCTTTACAGGACAGGGCCTCCAGATCCACTTTAGTCCCTTTTACTTCATGTGACCGGGGGCTATGACTAGGTTCTTAGTCCTTGGGTGTTAGGGCCATTGGACTTCCCTCCAGGGGTACTTTTCCTTTGTTACTTAGAATACTACATACCAAGGATTTATAACACTTTACCTTTGCTATCTCTCCACGACACTTGTAATCGCCAATCTGCGGGATTGCGCCCACCTAGGATATCACAATCAGACTGTGGGAGAGAGTGTGAGGATGAGTGATTTTTGGAAGTGGGCATGAGTGGTAAGTGGTAAGTGGTGGGAGAGGGGGGTGTGAAATAATATGAGAGGGACACATAGCGGCAGGGAAACCTCTTTTTCGGACCCCCCCTTGGCGATAAAGAGAAACATGGCCGAGGGGGCGGTGAAACGGCCTGCGAGTCTTCGATCTAGGTGAAGTCAATATAGGTCATCCAGAGATGGGGGTGTTGAATTAATATGCGGCCTTTGAAAAGGGATAGACCCAAAAACCCTTCAAATGTATTGTATAAAATATGACATCTGGGAAAGTTCCCACATATCGCAATCACAAGCAAGGAGGGACTTCGGCAGACGAGGAACCTTTGGTTTGTGTGATTGCTAATTGCCGATCTACAGGATTGACAATGTCATGAGTGCCACATGGTACTTCCTCAATGGTGACACATGTCACCCACATATGCCACCATAGGACTCCTGAAAATGCCAAATTTGAGTGCCACGTGTCCTCCATACTGCCACGTCACGTTGATGTGAGCTTCCATGTGTATTCATTGGGACTAATGATATTCCACTACGTGGGCCCCTGGAGGAGACAGAAAATGCCTTCCTGCCTCTGGTTTTGCAAATAATTTCCTTTGTAAATCACCATCAACCCTTCCTAGTGACTTTACACTAAAAGCCCAATCTTCAGTGATTTTCATGATATCAACATTTAGCAATGTTCTTGACCCTGTGTTTGTGTGTACCCTTTTTCACCTACGGTCGTTGACATGTGATATCATTGCTTTGCATCGTGAACCATGAATATGTCAATAGACTGTGCCTGGGGCCCTTCAATATCGATGCGTCATGCCTTGGGACCACCAATTTGTGATTTGCGATATTGGCAATTAGCTGATCATAGATTTTGCTGCCTTTTCTTACCACTACTTTTGTAAAGCCCTGATTTTGATTTACAGTGAGCCCGACCCTTAGCCATTTTTCCTTTATTTTATGGCTTTGAGAGGGTATCTTCAATCTACTCTAACTTTTGGTCCAGTAGTTCATTTTTGGACTTCCACCTACCATTGGAACACTTATTCTTAGAGCTTATTTTAGAGCTTCTGTGGCTTGATAAATGGTTTCAAACTTCACTACGATTTGTCACTTGGGACAACTGAAAACTCATAATGCAGTGAGTGACAACATTAGCTCCGCCTAGGGACAGTGCCTCGCTATAAAGGTGCTGAGAACCTGCAAATGTGAACTTCTCCTTTGGGCATGGAGTCTTTTCTAAACAAATAATAATTTTTTGAAAGTGGAATTTTCAACATAAACTCGAAATTTCATATAACAATTACTATAGACACACTGATATTTACAATGACTGCATGATGGGTACCTCTAGTTTTAGAAATAGAGTTTGAGGAATTGACCATTTATTGGTGATTCCAATGATTCACTACCCATATTTTCGAGCATGTACGTGGTATTTACTCTCTCTTCTGCAATCTTGAAAGGGCTGAACCATAGCAGATGGAATTTTTCATGTTTGCCTTTGTCTTCCCATTGGACGTCCCGTCGGGGAACTAAATCTCCTAGTTGAGGAGGTCGATCATTGGCCCTCTATTCAAACAAGGATTTCGTCTTCTATTGGTAATTTGACATTTTGGCCCCCACCTATTCTCTATTTTCAGGAAGCTTAACTAACTAATTTATCCTTTGTGTCAAGTCACTTGGCTCTTCCTCAACTTCTTCTCGTAACTCCATCGGCATCGCTAATTGGATTAGGAAGACTGCAGCCTTCCCATACGCTAGCTCAAAAGCTGATTTCCCCGTGGATCATTTAGGAGATACTTGGTTGGCCCATAGGGAAAACTTCAGTTTGCAGTCCCAGTTCCTTTGATTCTTGACGATGGTCTTCTTCAACACCCTCACCACTATTTATTTTGAGGACTCTACAAAGCCATTACCTTAAGAATAGTAGGCAGTGGAGTGCCCAATGATGATATTCAAATTCTAGTAGAAGGTGACGAATTTGGTAGATTTGAATACCTGAGCATTTTCAGTGATAATTTTGATAGGACAACCAAAGCGAGATAATATCTTCTCCTCCATAAACTTGATTACCATTGAGTCTGTAGCATTTTTGGCTGGGATGACCTCTACCCACTTGGTGAAATAATCTATGGCCATCAATATCCACTTGTGTTGGCCACTGGATGATAGGTTTATTTCTCCTATGGAATCTAGACCCCATTGTCTGAAAGGTTCTTCCACATGTACTGGAATCAAGGGGAGAGGAGAAATATTTTGCCTCTCAACAAATACTTGGCACTTCTGGCATGACCTGACCTCGGAATAAATATTTCCAAATAGCGTAGGCTGATAGAATCCTACCTTGAGGATGTTATGTGATGTGTACTTCCAGTTGTAGTGACCTCCACAAACTCCTCCATGAAAATCCTCAATCACTTTATGGCTTTCGCCCACTACCAATCATAACACCAATGTTCTGACTAGGTCCCTCCAGTAGAGTAGACCATTGGATATGATATATTTTTATGCTTGAAATCTCAGAGTTTAATATTTGGATTTATATAGCCCGAGCGGGCACCTTGGGCATAAGA
The DNA here is from genome assembly GCA_031772625.1 of Pinus tabuliformis. NCBI lineage: Eukaryota > Viridiplantae > Streptophyta > Pinopsida > Pinales > Pinaceae > Pinus > Pinus tabuliformis. The sequence goes on from CM062817.1 coordinate 779,892,641, forward strand.
GATAATGAATGATGTTCTTATACTAGGGTGATCCCTCATATTTACCATAGATTTTCTGCTCGAATGCTTTAATCTCATTATGATGACCCTCAGGTATTCCTTCCTATGTAATTAGGTTTATCTCTTAAGCTTGGAAGTTAGATTCAGATAAAACCTTGGCCAACCCTTGGCCTTTTATGAGATTAGTAAGCTTTATGTCTAGCTCATATTCTTGTATCTTTGCTATCCACCTATCCATTTTTCCTTCGTTGTCTCCTTACATCAAGATGTCCTTGACCTTTGGGATGAATGTTGTGATTTACGATTGTAGCACATACATATGAAATTCCTTCAAAGCCTTGACTAGGGCATAGGCTTGTTTCTCCAAGATATTATATTTCAGCTCTGCATTTCTGAGGACTTGGTTGAAGAAGGCGATGGATTATTCATAACCATATTTATTCTTCTATAACAGAACTGCAGGAATAGTATGAGGATAAGAAAAAGAGAAGATATAGAAAGGCACTGAATAGTCAAGGCTGACTAGTACTGGGGCTTTAGCCAAATATTCTTTAATTCTAATGAAATAATCTTGGGGGGCAAGGCTCCACTTGACTTCACTTTCCTTCTTAAGCATGTCTATAATACCCTTGACTATTTCTGCATAGTTGGGTATGAACCTCCTCAATAAATTTATTCTCCCCAAAGAGGCTTGGACCTCTTTCTTATTCCTGGGTAGAGGAATATGATTAATGTCTTTGCACTCATTTAGGATCGATCTTCACACCTTCCTATGCTACTATGTGTGCTAGAAGCTTCCCCTCACTCAGGAAGAACTGATATTTCTTAGGATTTAAAGAAAGGCCATACCTCCTGCATTTCTCAAGGTGAGCTTCAAGTGGAGGATGTGCTCTTCATTAGTCTTAGAAAATACTGTGATATTGTCTAAATAAACCACCATGAGTTTGTCTTGCTCCCATATGAAAGCTATGTCCATAACCTTCTGAAATGTGACCCCTGCATTAATAAGATCAAAAGGCATGTGATTGTACATGAATGTTCCCCACAGGGTAGTGAAAGCAATCTTCTCCTGATCATCAGGGTGGACTACCAGTTGGTTGTAACCAAAGAACCTATCCACGATGGACATTTTGACTGAGACGACCACCTTCTACAATATATAATCCATCTTATGTAGTGAGTAGTTGTCTTTTAGCAACATCCTATTTAGATTTTCAAAATCTACACATAGCCATATTTCTCTATTCTTTTTTCGGATAGGGACTAAGTTGGCCACCCACTCGAAGTACCTTAAAGGCACTATGAACTTTCCTTGTAGCAACTTCCTCACTTATTTTTCAATGGAGGGGAGTAAGAGTGGATTTACCTTCTCGAGTTTCTACTTGCATGGTTTTATTCCACCCTTTAAAGGAACCTTATGTTGTATCATGTTAGTATAAAATTCTTTTAGATCCTCATAAGACCAAGCAAAAACATCGTTGTAGATTTTGACTAGATTTAAATACCTTTTTTCTATTGCAAGGGGATTCCTTTTGATAGCTTGATCATCTAGGGTTCCTCCTCTGAGTCGATATTGCAATCTTCTAATTGATCATCCATCTTTAAAGCCATTGGTTTGGAGGCTATTTCATCCTTATTAAAAATTATTTCTAGTGGGACTAGTCCGTGAGGGATGGTATTCCCTTTCAGTTGCATAATTTTGTGCCCAACCACTCTATCTTCCCAAAAGGTAGTTTCTTGGTCTTCTTCTTCTTCTTATTGATTGATGGTGGAGTTAGCAAACTCCCCAATTAATTATATGAATCGTTTCGCGTGCTCGTCATCGTCAAATACCTGCTAGTGCTTGACATTATTAGTTATATAGGGTTCATATCTAACTTCTACCTCATACCTAAGGAGCGGATTTTGAGGGGGGCTGAAACTACTTGCCGCTACAAAAAGGGATTCAACAATTTTGTTTCCTTCTCTAGGTAGAAATTGGATATTAAAGGTGAGGAAGAAGTTATCAATTAGATCCCACACTTCATTCTGGTAAGTCCTCAGTCTAGGGTGTTTGGCCTTGAACTGATTTCTAATCTGTCTTACGACTAGCTCAGAGTCTCCATAGACTATTAGGAATTCAATATTCATATTCTTTGTAATTTGTAAGCTGAGGAGAAATTCTTCATACTCTGACATGTTGTGGGTTGCCTCAAACTCCATCTTGAATGAGAGGGGTATCAACCTGCCCTAAGGAGATACCAACAATACTCTTGCTCCATTTCCCTCTTTGTAATTTGCTCCGTCAAAGTATAATTTCCATGCTTTATTTTAATTTTCATGATGTTGTTCTAACTTCCTTGTTAGGTGTACTGATGTTTCCTCTAATATGGTCTCATTTTCTTTTAGGAACAAGCAGGATAAGTCGCTTTCTTTCACATGCATGGGGATTTTTTTGAGCCTTTAGCTGGGGTCACCGTATTTACAAACCTGCACTCTCTGTACAACCTCCTTTGTGCCTCCAAAAGTCGAAATAGTGGCATAAGTTAGTTCTAACTTGATGGAGCCCCCCACCTTGTAACCCTAAGATCTAGATAAGAGCTTGTTGAACCCAAGGGGAATGTCTACCACTACTATGTCCATTACCACACTCTTCATAGGGAACTGAGCCATGTTTTCCACCAGATCCATTATCATTCCCAAGCATTTTACCCTATTAGAGTCAAAGGAGTATAGGTACTTGTAGGACCTGGTGATCTACAAGCCCACCTATTCCATCACTACTAATGGCATGAGGTAGTGTGAGGCTCCAGAGTCGAACATGTAATTATGCAATAAAAGGTCATGGGTGGGTGAAGAGGTGGATGGAAGCATGAATTGAGAAACTTGAGTTTTATACGTAGGTTGTTTTAGAAGCTCAACTAGAGGAAAATTAATCATTACCTTTTCAAGTTCCTTCTGAAGATTGAATGTAGGTTGGACTTTTTCTATACCTCTTGGCTCTACTTCTCCTTCCTTATCACTGGCAGACTTCAGCATAACAGGTGCCTCATTTTCAGTGTGTCCCTCAGAACTATTGCTTTCCTTATTTGAGGAGACTTTTATCTTGGAAGAGTTAGGATTCAACTTACCTTTCCCTCTATCTGGTACTGGGGGAATAACTTGGGGAGAAATTTCCTCTTGTTGTTCTAGTTTCCTTGACCACTTTCTTGACAATCTTAGATCATACTTTTCGTGTATTTTTTCCTGCATGGAATCCATAAATTATTTTCAATAATAATCTATATCCTCCTCATTTGTTGCTACTTATCTATCATGACTGGTCTCCTGGTAAGCCATATTTCCATGTTCTTCTTTAGAGAAAGTAGAATACAAGTTTCCCTTAATCTCATGTGTATCTGACATTTTTCATTGGGATCATCTTCTAAATAAAGAGGATGAGGGATCTGATCAAGTTGTTCCTTTCTTTCCCTTGAAAGTATCTACAATGGAGGCCTTCTATACTGTGGGTTATAACCACAGGGGCTTCAGTAGAGTGGAAATATCATACCACGTGGGTTCATATTGGTGGATATATATTGAGGAAAAAATGACATAATATATTGGGGGATATATAGCAGGTAAAGGGTTTTTATATTGGACAATATAAAAATTGCAGCTTAAAGTTAATGAAAAATATAAAGGGGTCTAAGAAATGTTAATGAAAAAATAGATACCTACAATATCTAGGGAAAGTAGGGGTTTTTTAAATTGGGAAGTTGTATCAGGTTCATATTGGTAGGGGGTTAAATAATATGATTTTTAGAGGGTTTTTCCAATATCTAGTCAAATTAAGGGTATTGTTTAATATTCCACAAATGCACATGGTATAGCAGAGGTTCACTTAGTGAATCTCCCATGGTTATAACACCTGTTGTTGCCTTGAGAATTCTATTTGGAGAGACTCTTGTTCTAAAGTTAAAGCTTTCCAACCTTATGTGATAAACCCTTGGTGAGTTTATCGAGTTCATCCCACTTCAAGTCTGGTGATTATTTTTCTTAACCAGAGGAGGTTGCTTCTTATTTCCCTATTTTATTCTCAGTAGGTTACTTATTTCATCTTGACTTCCCTGCTGAGGTTAAATTTGCTTCCACCTCAAGTACATTGATTTGGAGTTAATCTAGAGTGAGAGGCTTCCTTTCCCTTAGAGTAAAACCAAAGTCAAATTCGAAAGCTCAAAAATAATCTACTCGAGCAGCAGCTAGAGTTGGCTTTATCTCACCCAGCAGGTTATTATACTGCTTATTGAACCTTTTTATAAATTATGAGATATCCTATTTTTTCTTCTTCCTTATACCATTAAACTCTATGAGGAGGTACTCATTATTTCTCTTTTCACCCCATTTTTGTGTGAAAGATTTTTTCAGTTCCTCCAAGGTAGTGATGGAGGGATTGGGTAAGGATTTAAACCATTTTTTGGCTTCTCCATCAAGGGATTGTAAAAACAAGCCTCAAGACCACATCTTTTTGTTATATGTTTATATTCTTAGCAAAAGCACAGGAGGTTTCAATGTGTCTCTATGTAGTGTTTTCATCCTCCCTATTGAACCTAGGGAGAAGCTTTAGGTATTCCTGGGGCATAGCACCTAAGGGTTGAGGTAAATCAAGAGGGGCATATTTGTTCAACAAAAGACCTGAAACAACCATTTAAATTAATGGAGGGAGATTAATATTTTCCTGAGGAACTTGGGCCAAAGACACAATGGTAGGAGTGGCTAGATTGAAAGCAGGGTATGTAAGCATTTTAGGAGTAAATCCTAAGTAGTGAGTGACAACGTGTTGAGAAATGGATGAGGAAGCTTTAAAGACTAATGGGATGTAGTGTGGGTAGTAGGAGTTTTCTCCTTCCAAACTTTCCTAAAAATTAGCTTCTCTAGGTCAGATACCAATGGGGCTTTCTGCTGAGAGGTATCTTAAAGAGTGTGTGGCTTTTTAAAATCCAAGATGATGAATGATAATGGAGTTTATGGAGTCACGAAGGTGATGTGGATGTAATCAAAACTGTCTTTGCTCACCTACACAAAGAGTTGTCAACTTGTCGTATCCCAGGGGAAAAATCCTTCAATATGTTTCCCCACAATGGTGCTAGAAGATATTATTGCTTCCAAAGACAACCTTGGATTGCTTACAAGACCACTGCCTAGACACAAGAAGGCAAGGGGAAGCAAAGATAAAGCAGGGAAAGGCATGATCAAGAAGCTACAATAGGCTTCATTGTTGGTATCAACTTGCATGTGTATTTTCCTTTCTAGATTTGGCATACATGGTATTGCATGTGATTCCTTTGTTGTTATGGCATGGTTTTTGGCTAGATGTAACAACTTTTTCAGCCTAGCCTTGTCATTTCTGGATAGCCATGGTGTGATAGGGTTATCATGTTTTGGTTGAGATTGATTCACGAATGGATTTGAGGTTGAGTGGGGTGGATCTCTGAATGATAGATCACATGGCCTAGTGGTCCCTGAATTGGACTATGGGTCATGGTAAAGCCACTAGCCTAGTGACCCCTGAACCAGACTATGGATTGTGGTAAAATCAGGATTGTGTTGCCTTGGTGGGCCTAGGAATCCTTGCTAGTGAATGGTAGGTGTTATAGACATATTTGGGCACTGCAACCCCAATCACATATGTCCATAAACCATGGGCTTCTAAACCCCTAAGAGTGTTGTTTCATACACTAAAGGAACAAGGTCAATTGATTACATCATTTCCCAAAAGTTCTCCATGAAAGACTACTCAGGACTGGTCAAAACTGGACCATACAGACTGCTCCATGCTAAGGGTGTGATGCATCTCACCTATTACACATGGGGGGTGTGATGCATACTAAAAATCCCTTCTGTAGGGTGTGATGAGTGAGAGTAGACAAATGGCAGGGGCAGTTTGCTAGGTGGAAACTCAAAGAATATTCTAGAAGTTGCTCATATGACACTTGCCTCTCTGAATTCGCCCAAGGATGAGTAAGAGATCATGAAATCTCCAAGTGGAACTAAGAACTATCAGTGAAATGACACTAATCAAAATCCTAGAAGCTGACTCACTCTCCTACAAACATCTATATATGGATCCCTCATCGTAGAGATCCAAGGGGCTGGAATTTTGTAATTTGTAAGGAAGTGTTGTTGGTTTCTCTTTGAAGACATTGTATTGTTGGGTGATCTGCTTTGTATGAGGTGAAGAGGGATTTCATGCTGGGAGGATGATGTTGGATCAGACAGCTTGGTTGTAATCCTCTCTTCTACTACTTATATCAATAAAGCTATTTTAGTTTTCCCCCATATATTTGTATATCTCTTAAGCTTGTATTTGTATATGCATTTGTATGGCTAATATACATCTTATCCTATATTGTTTATGGTTATAGATCTCTATGCTTTGACGGTATTTTTTTTCCTTGAATCTATAGGTGTTCTTGGAAGCGAGACAAGTGAGAAAGGAGTGGCAAAAGCTCTATCAAGGAAGAGAGGAAACAAGCAAGGAGACTAGCGAAAGACTGACATTGGTACTCTTTGCTTCTCTCTCATCTATCTCTCATAAAGGAAAACACAAGTAACTTTAGCTTTTTTGTTTCTAAGATATCTACCCGTCTTAGTAGGACTAGCACCTTTGAATGGACACTAGTTTTCCCAATAACAGCAGGATATATAGTAAAGCTAAGAGGTGGTTTTCTCTTTGTTGGGCCTAGTAGACCTAGTTTTGGGATATGCAATAAATCCTAGAGGGTGGGTCTCAGCTTAGGGCGTAGTGATCTAGTTTTGGATTGCAATAAAGCCTGAGAGACTAGGAGACAAGAAATTTCCTCACAATATAGGTGGAGAAATCCAGTGCCATCCATGATTGTTTGGCCTATTGATAAGGTGGAGATCATGATAAAGTTTGTTATGATGTGTTCATTGTGTTGTCCTAGTCATCCGTGATGGATTACGGTAAAGCCTGGTCTCTATTAATGTGGGTGAGGTGGTTTAGCCTCAGTATGCCTAGGTTGGTTCTTTTGGTTTGAGTCCCACATTCATGCTTGGAATATGGCACAACAGTGAATGGTTGAAGAGATATTTGGCTCAGCCATTCTATGGTTGGGTGGAACATGGTAGTCCCATCTCCAGTTGGTTTATTGCATTCATTAATGAGAAATTCATTCCCTTTATTTTCATGTGTAAATGGACTAATTTATATGTGAACTTTATGGCTGATATGATTATGATATTTTTGTCCCTATTATGCTGGTTGTATGTATGTTTTATGACAAGATCTATGTATGGTTCGCGCCATGTTTTTACTAGTAAATGAATGGATAATGTATCTATGGCCTAATAGATGATAATGCAAGAAATGACATGAGGGAACAATGGTTCATAGAAATTCTCAGATAAGTATGAGATCCATACACTTAATTCTATTGTTGACACTTCTAGGTTACATGTTGATGATATGTTTGATGAAATGCCTCACATGGCTAGTAGGGGTCTGATTACAGTCTTGTTCAACTTATTATGTTTGCATCATTGTTTCCCTGTTCTTTTATTGTTCATGAGTTATCATTCCATTCTGGTCAGTGACCTGGCTTCTCAGCCTGAAAAGTGGCTCAAATCCCTGGGGTGCTAGCATAGCACTGACAAATTTAGTCTTTGGTCACTGGCAAGAAAGCCTGTGAGAGAAAATTTGAGTTTCTAGATACTCTCTCGCTTATAGCATGGGAGAAACTAAGGCTTAAGATGTCCAAAACATCAGTGGGACCTAGGGAAAGGATGCTTAAGTGGATGACATGTCTCTTGAGGGTTTTTTCACTGATGTGGATAGGTTGGTTGATGTGTTCTATCGATTCCACTTCCTTAAGGTCACATGGGAGGTCAAATCCAATCATAGTAGCCTCCCGTCACATGTTTACCCAGTTGGCATGTTTACATGGGTATATATGGGAGGACAGTGTTACAAAGTGGTATCAGAGCATGATTCACCCCTTGGACTGGATGGGCTATGTGTTGTTCATGCATTCATGTCAGTTGCATGTGTGTCCTTTACACTTGCATCCCATGTGCTTGTTGCATTTTCTTGATGATTTATTATGGTTGATGTAAGGTTGTCATGGATAATTTGATGTTGATTTTGAGTGCATCATCATGAGTATATGACTAGATGCATACTGTTACATGTCACTTACATCCTTGTATGTTAGGCTACATTCTTGTAGGTTTGATTACATGTATGAGTCTTGTAGGTTAATTACAAGAATTGATCACTTATGCTCAACTAGATGCATCTACACATATGTGTAGTTGATTTGGCATTGCTTATGCATGTTGATGGTTGCATGTGGAAATGTGTAAAATGGAGTAATGGTTGTTTTCATGCATGAGGTCATAACATGCATTATTGTTATGGCCTTGCATTGATGACTAGACCCTAGCTGGAATGTTTTTTATGCGTTGATGCACTTACTTGTTATATGTCTATATGCTGTTATGATTATGTTATACATGTATCATGTTGATTTGATGATCTTGTAGATGCATTATCCTCCCCAAATCATGCTAAGGTACATTTATTTATTGTGGTTTTGTTTAACTGATGTATTATGCATTGCAGGAAAGAGATCAAATGGCTAGTAAGGTGGTAGACAACATAGAATCCCCCTATGAATCAGATGAGTAGTGTGGTGTGGGGTACTCTTCTGGTTCAGAAGATACATTGAAAAGCTTGAAGGAAGAGATAAGGAGTTGTAAGGCAGATAATGATCGGATCATACAGGCACAAGAGAAAGAAGTAGAGGTTAATGCTATACTTCTTTAGATCTTGTCAGAATTTCAACAACAAGGACCACTTTGGATCATCGATGAACATGATCATAGAACTAATGTGGCATATGGAAGTAGGTCTCCTAGTAGACACATGTCAGATAGATTTGATATGGTGAGAGATGGCAAGTTGTTTAACACTCCGTATAGGAGGGGAAATAAGCACTGGTACTATTCTAGTTCTTGTTCTGATAGACATCATGCTCATCATCACTATAATCCTTAGAGGAGGAATGATAAGGGATACTTACCATATGATTTTAAGAAAGGAAATCCACCTAATTTTGATGGAGATGTGAAGAAGTCAGAAGATGAAGAGGCCTGGATACTTGGAATGAACAAATTATTTGAATTGCATGAGTACACAGATAGCGTGAAGGCCAGATTAATGATCTTCATCTTGAAAGGTAAAGCAGATATTCAGTGGGAAGATGTTAAGTGGGTGAGAGACATGAAGATAGATTATTTGATTTGGCAGGAGATCAATGGGGTTTCCAGGAAGAAGTACTTGTCATAAAGGTACTATGACAGTAAGGACAAATAATCCTATGAGGTAAAGATGGGATCAATAACATATGAAGATTACATGACCAATTTTATATAGCTGTTGAGGTATGTACCATATCTTACTGATGAGAAGGATAAAGTTCAACAATTTGTCAATGGTTTTCAATTAGCATTTAGAGATTGGATTGAGTATGATAAGCCTTGGTGACTTGAGGAAGTTATTGGGAATTTGAAGCATTTCTATGAAAAATCAAAGCATAAGAATGAATCTCAGCAAGGATGGAAGGGAAAAGATGAAGTTAATGATAAATGGTAGCTTAAGTGGACAAGGCCTTAGCATGCAGATGAGAAAGAGAATGTGGCACTACAAAATATATTTAATGCATCTAGAAAGAGGCATGAGTCGCATTAGCAATGTAGAGGTGTTGGTACTAGTTTGTTTGGAGTGTTGGACATGTGGCAAGGAACACCTTAAGAGAGATTTTCCATAGACTCAGGGTGGTAGGCCTCAAAAATATAGTGCACAGGAGGCATAGACTGTTGGGTATATTTGGCAGCCCATTCCTCATATCTATGTAGCAGTGGACAACGGGAAGGAATAACACCATACATCTATCATTGAGATGGATGGTAAGCTTTGTGATCAATTTATTTCTATTTTGATTGACCTTAGATCCAACTATAGCTATGTTAGTCCTAACTTGGTGGACAAGTGTGTTTTGAGTAAGGAATTACATGTAGGGTCTTGGTTAGTGTAGTTCGGTATAGGTACAAAGAAGCGAGTTCATCATTTGTTAAGAGCTTGTACATTTGATTTAAATGGTATGCCTACTACAACACATTTGAAGGTATTACTAATGGGATCATAAAATATGTTGTTGGGCATGGACATGAGGGCTTTACTCAATGAACCTCTGACCTCTCACATGCATTCATGGCATATTAAACAATACCCTTATTTCACTACATACTAGAAAATACCCCTAAAAATCACATTATTTAACCCCCTACCAATACAAACCCAATACACCTTCCCAATTTAAAAAACCCCTATTTACACTAGATATTGTACGTATCCATTTTTTTATAAACATTTTTTATACCCCTTTATATTTTTTCATTAACTTTGAGGTCCATTTTTTATACCTACCAATATAAAAACCCTTTACCCCCTATATATCCCCCAATATATTGTGCCATTTTTTCCTCAATATATATCCCCCAATATGAACCCTCGTGGTATGGTATTTCTCACTTAGTGAAGCCCTTGTGGGCATGGATTGGTTGTATCTTCATACAACCACGGTAGATTGTTATGAAAAATCATTAAGTTTGTTGATGACAATGGAGAATCAAGCGTCTTGAAAGGTAAGAAGAAATCCACATCAGTTAGGATTGGGAGAGTTATGCAAGGAAAGCATAGCCATAGGAAAAGGTGCATGTTATTCACACTGCACATTTCTAGTGATAAAGGAAAGGAGGTTGAGGATGCAAATGTGTTGAGCAGGTACTCAATTTTGTAGCAGCTTCAGGATGTATTTCCTAAGGAAATTATAGAGTTTCCACCTCACAGTGAGGTAGAATTTTCCATTGAGTTAGTGCTAGGGGAAGCTCTAGCATCAAAATCACCTTACAATATGAGCACACTTGAGTTGGTTGAGTTAAAGTTGTAGTTGACGGAAATGTTGGACAAGGGATACATTAGGCCAAGTGTATCACCTTAGGGTGCACAAGACTTGTTTGTGAAGAAGAAAGGCAGAACTCTCAGATTATGCATTGACTACAGGTGGCTGAAGAATGTGACCGTCAAGAACAGGTACTTGTTGCTGAGGATTTATGACTTGTTCGATCAGCTAAAGAGAGCAATAGTTTTCTCCAAGAACGGGATACCATCAGGTAGGCATAAAAGAGTAGGACAATTACAAGACTGCATTCAAGACCAGGTATGAGCATTATGATTTTGTTGTAGCTCCATTTGCCTTAACTAATGCTCCAACTATGTTTATGTGCTTGATGAATAGTGTGTTGATCTGCATTTGGATAAGTTTGTTATTATGTTCATTGATGATATACTAGTATATTCTAAAAATGAGGAAGAACATGTCGAGCATTTGGCAGCAGTGTTGAGGTTGTTGAGGGAGCATCAATTGTATGCCAAGCTCAACAAGTGTATTTTCTTTCATACTAAGGTACATCTTGGGACATGTGGTCTCCAAGGAAGGAATTGTAGTAGATCAGGAGAAGATAAGATCTATCATGGAGTGGGTGACTCCAATTCCTTCTCTATAAAATTTATCATGGTAGGCTATTATCAGAGGTTCATCAAGAACTTATCATAGATTTCTTATCCTATTACATCATTGCAGAGGAAAGGTAAGAAGTTTGAATGGACAGAGGAGTGTGAGGATACCTTTAAGTAGCTTAAGTAGTTGTTGGCACATGCACGGGTGCTACATATTGCATATCTAGAGAAAGAGTTTGTAGTGTGCACAGATGCTTGCAAGAGAGGACTTGGTGGAGTTCTTATGTAGGATGGAAAGGTGTTATGCTATGAGTCATGGAAAATAGATGAGCACAAGTAGAATTACCCGACACATGATCTTGAGTTAGTGGTGATCATACATGCATTTAAGATGTGGAGACACTATATTCTTAATGGGAATCTTGCACTTATGACTGATCATATTGGGTTGAGATATTTGTTTGATTAGATGAATCTGAAGGCAAGGCGGGTTAGATGGTTGGACATGATCAATGAGTTTGATTTCGAGATCAAGTACATCAAAGGTAAAGAGAATGGGGTGGCAGATGCTCTCATTAGACAGGTACAGGTAAATCACTTGGCATTTATGATAGCCTATGGAATAGATATACAAGATAGGATCTTGCAAGTAGGTTAGCAGGATGTCAAGTATATGGAGATTGTGTAGAGGTTGTAGAAGGGTACTGGTATAGGTACAGATGGTACTATAGGTATAGGTGTAGGTTCAGGTACATGTGGTAGTACAGGTGAAATTACATGTACAGGTACATGTGGTAGTGCAGGTACATGCACAGGTATAGGTGTAGGTGCATAGGGTATGGATTATAGTGGATGGATCGATCAGATTCATAGATAGGATATATGGGTCAAATAGCAGTGAGCTCAAAAAGGTGATCTTGAGGGAGTTTCATGAAAAATCTTATTGAGGTCACCCAAGTTATTAAAAGACATTAACTTCACTGAATAGATATTATTATTGGTTGAATCTGAGGAAGGATGTAGAAGAGTTTGTGGGTAGGTGTTTTGATTGTCAATGATTGAAGGAAGAGTGCAAACATCTAGGTAGATTTCTACATCCAATTGCATTTCCAAAGTGTAAATCAGAGGTCATTTCCATGGATTTCATTGTAGAATTTCCTAAGATAGTGACACAACATGATTCCATCATGGTTTTTGGGGACAGGTTGATGAAGGTTTCACACTTCATTCCAATGAAGTCTACATTCTCAGCTAGCAATGTGGCACATGTATTCATCATAGATGTGGTTGGATTGAATGGTATTCCAAAGAATATTGTGTTAGACATGGATGCAAATTTCAGTTCCAAGTTTTAGAAGGAGTTATTTATTGGTTTGGGCACAAAGTTTGTCTTCAACATAGCTTATCATCCACAGACAGATGGATAGATAGAGAGGGTCAAATGGATATTAAAGGACATGTTGAGGATGTATGTGATGCATCAGTAGCGGAAGTGGGAAGAGTATCTCCCCTTGGTAGAGTTTGCATACAACAACAGTTATGACGATTCATTAAGGATCACTACAAGAGAAAAGATCATTAGTGAGGGTCATGCCTATGATGGACGTTTAAGGTCCATCACCAATGTCGCATATGGTGACGATCTTTAAAAAAGTGTTGTTGTAAGTGTATATAGTGATGGTACTTTAAGGTTTGTCACCAAAGCCATTTTCAATGATACTTTTGGCGAGGGTCGTTAAAGGCCCATCACTAATTCTCTCTTTGGTGACACGTTTGGTGAGGGTCGTTAGAGGGCCATCACTAATTCTCTCTTTGGTGACACTTCTAGTGACAATATTTTATTGGCCTTCACCAATGATATTTTTGGTTACTTTTGGTGATGGTCAATAAATGTTTGTCATCATTGATCATTCCAATGAGTTTTTGATGACACTTCATGCCTGTGACAGACCTTTAATGTCTATCCCCAATGTCGCATATGGTGACAGTCTTTAAAAAATCCTTTTTGTAAGTGTATATAGTGATGGTCCTTTAAGGTTTGTCACCAAAGCCATTTTCAATTACACTTTTGGTGAGGGTCATTAAAGCTCTGTTGCTAATTCTCTCTTTTGTGACACTTTTAGTGAGGGTCGTTAAAGGCCCATCACTAATTCTCTTTTTGGTGACACTTTTAGTGATGATCTTTCATTGAACCTCACTAATGCTCTTTTTGGTTACTTTTGGTGGCGATAAAAAAATGTTCATCATCATTGATCATTCCAATGAGTTTATGATGACACTATGTACCTGTTACTATATTTTTTGTCAAAAGATAATGATTTAAGACCATTGTTGTAGAGTCTTTTTCATTATGTGTCCAAGGTCATAGTGGTTATAATAGTCAGTCAGTTTGCTAAGAAGTAATTAGTGTGTATCATTTCCCTCAAGTCATAATAATATACTTTTCGTATGAGTCAACACATGATTCATCTCAATTAGGTTTATTATCTAGCAAATTTCACTTAAATAAAGTTCCACTAGTGTGTGTAGGAACTATATTATTTAATACATAATCAAGCTCTGTCAATTCTATTAATGAGAGAGACCTAGCACTCCTCAACACTCATGGCACACCTTAACATGCTTTGGAACAGTACACTAACATTCCTTGGTACCTTGCATGTCTTGGAACATCTTTGTACCTGGAACATATTTGTACCTAGAACATCTTGCCATGAGTAGGATGCCCAAGCATATGTTGGAATGCCCTAGCATAGCATAGAACTCCCCTATCATGTGTTGGCATGCCCTATAGTTCCTAACATTCCCTGCAACACCTTGGCATAATATTGCATTGATAAACATTAGTATTTGGCACACATTGCCACTTGGCATGTATTGGAAAATATTATTAGTGTGCCTAGCATGCCCCTTTTGAAAAGGATAAAGTCCCGACTTATTAACCCTCTTATGTGTTCATTTCCTTGCATTTTAGCTTGGTTCTTCCTTTTGTTTCCTTGAAACTCCTTGATGCATATTGGCATACTCTAGCACTATGCACATCCTAACATGTCTTAGCACGTAACATGCCTTGGAACTATTTGGCACATGTTAGCACACCCCGGAACTACCTAGAAAACTCTAGCACTTCTTGACATTCCTTGATATTCCTTGGCATGACTTACTCATGCTTAGCATATATTGTCACTCCCTCATTTTCATGACAACTAGCACTCATTGACGCTCCCTAACACACCCTCATATTCATTCACTTCCATGCATTTTGACCTAGTGATCCCTTGTGTTTTCCTAGTACTCCCTAACACTCCTCAACATGCATTGGCACTCTCTAGCACACTCAATATGCTTTGCCACTTCATAGCATGGATCACACTCCTTGACGCACATTGGCACTTGGCACGTGTTGGAACTTGGAAAGTCTTACCATGTTTGGGATGCGTTGAGATGACTTGGTATGCTTTGGAAAGGTTTGATATTAAAGTTATTTGAGATCATTTATTGGAACTACTATATGAGAAGAAATGGAGGAATATTTGGCACTTAGAATGCATTGACACTTGGCACTTGGCACCTAGTGTTGGTGTGCCTAGCATGCCCCTCATGGAAAAGGTAAATGGAAGACTTATTAACCCTTTATGTGCTCATTTCCTTGTAGTTTAACTTATTCCTCCCTTTTTCTTCCTTTGATAGTCCCTGGCATGCATTATCACACCCTTGTAAATCTTGGCATGCCTTAGCACTTGTCACATTTTATCTTGTTTGACATGTATTCGTATTATCTGACACATGTTAGCATGCTCTAGCATTCCCTAACACACCTTGGCAGTCATGACCTCACAACTAGCATTACATTTTTCCATGACATGGGAATATTACATTAACTAGAATACCTTGGCACTCCCTAGTTGTCATGCTCTCTGTTATCCTGCATAATGTCCCAGGCTGATGAGGAGATCAACGGAGGTAACTACAAACCAAGATTTTAGTTTGGTAGCTAGCCTTGCCAAACCAGAGAGGGCTCTCTCTATGAATTCAAAGCTAATAGATGATTGGAATGGAAAGGATTTTAGGCTAGATAGCTAGGCTCAGGTGGGTATTGGAAAATTTAGGGTTTTGTTGCTAGATAAGGGAGAAAAACCAGGTAGCTAGGTCAGAGGATCAAAGGGTTACAACAAAAAAGATATGACAGAGAAAGGTAGAATTACTTTTGTGATGGATATTAGGGATTTTTGGTGTAGTGTAGTGTTTATAAGAAGCAAGAGGTCTTAATAAGCATGGAACATGAATTCAGTAAGCAAGAAAGAAAGTAACACATAATGAGTTTTCCATCAAAACATAGCTTTATGCAAAGAGTTTTGCTTATAAACTGTAAGGAAAACCATTGAATACTTGATGAATGGAAAGAGAATATGAATATATTTCATATAAAGCTATAATAAAGAAAAAATAACATCACAAACTTACTGCACATGAATTCCTAGATAGTAGTGGTGAACTATGTCCTTTGATTTCTAGAAAATGTTGAAGTACAAGCTACAATAGTTCTCTCCTCTGAAGTCCAACCCGTTTTATCACCGAGAAATTGATACATAAATACCAAAACAAAATCTCCCCGCTCTCAGGGGTCGAATCTATGACCATAGGAACTAGTCCATGGGGTTTTCTAAGCAAACCCTAATGTCTAAGGAAGTTAAAAACAACTTCTACAATTGACTTTGACTCCAACCTCTCTCATAAATGAGGTCAAATTTACATAAAAACCACTTAAAAATACTAACAACCCATTACTTAAAATTACTTTTACCCCTCACATTCATCTACTTCACCCTTTTGAATTTTACCAAAGTCAAACTAGGAATTACAAAAAATTACACAGTGAAAATTTTACAGAAATCTCAGGAATTTCCAGGTGTGTAGGAAGTTTTTGGAGGCCATTTTTTAGTGCCTTTCTAAAGTTCAAATCCAGATATGAATCCTTTTATGTAAATATGGAAGATTTTATATGTCTTTATAGTATTTTCTCACTCAAAATGACCCGTTTTGGGCTAATATATGGCCATTCTCCCAAGGTGTCTCTAGGTGCGCAACGAAATGGAAAAAGAGGGGCAGAAAGGTGATTTTTGGCCTCTTTTTTACAATTTTCTCAAAAACTGAGCCCCAGACCAGGAAAGTGGAAAAATGGATTTTTAGAGGGGGTCATAATATTTCCGAAAATTTTTATTTTCCATCATTTGGAGCCCCAAGGAAGAAACACAACATGAGCTCGTTGCGCTCCTAGACATAAAATTGCCAAAAAATTGCAAGTCTGTATGAGTTTTGACCAAAATGCTTAATTTTCTCCAAATCCTCCGAAAATTCATCTAGAGATTCCTGATGAGGTATGTTATGCAATAATGGATGCATCAGCAATAAAATATAATTTACCCTTGTCCTCTTGGCTGATTAGGGTTTCCTTGAGATTTTCGTTCAACTACTTGATTTTGACCTTGGCAACCTGATTCCTTGTGTAATAATGGATGGAATTTTTCTTTTGAAACTTGTTACCCATGTTTGCCTTCTCAAGGAAATTCTAATGGTGGCAATTTACTTTTTCAAGCCAAAGCTCCCTATCCTCATTTGTTGCCATGGCAATCCTCTATTCAAAGGTCAATTCTTCCATTGGTGGATTTTGTTCTCTTTCCCGCTAGAGTGCCTTCCTAGGACCCATTGTCCTTGGTCTCTTCCTCACCACATGTCCTTCATGCTACTCATGTCCTCATGGTACACCACTACCTTTCCTTTCATCTTTTGTTTCTTGGCTTTGAATTGATCTTTCTCCATGAATAGTTGTTTTGCATTAAGTTGACTATTTTCTTGCTTAAGGAATGAAATGATGAATTTGGCCCTTTCCAAATTGTCCTTGAGCTCCATGATCTAAAAATCCTTCTCTTTGATGACTTGTTTTAGGTTTCAATTCTCATCATGTTCCTCCAATTCAAGTAGGTCAAAGTTATGCTCAGTGGGATCCTCATCATGCAAAGAAGCCTCATGATGTGATGGTGATCCATGTTCTGCTGATGTAGTAGGTTTGGCCCCTTCCTCAATTTGAGGAACAAACATAGGGCTTCTTCCTCTATGATATTTCTTGGTCACCTCAGGCCTAGGTGCCTTGGAAACCTCATAATTTTTTCTTGATGACCCCACCTCCAGGGGTTGTACTGACATGGTTTGGTGCTAACTTGGTTAAGTGGTTATATGTGTTTTCAAGGCTACCTCAATGAAGGTGTCCCATGTCAAATAATAGAGTACTATAACCTTTATCAGGCTATGGTGAAAGAGGCTGGGATAATGCCCTTTGCCTTTAAATTTCTCCCTTTCAGACATTTTGGTTAGGCTCCTATACAAGTAGCTGGACAAATTTGGAGTGGCAATTGTAAAGTGCATGAGCAGTCTTATGTGGTATTGATATAGCCTAGAAAATATGCCCTCACATGTGAAGGACTTCATGACAGCCTTCATCAATGGTGCATATCTCTCCAACAAGTATCTAAATGAGAAAACATATGAGTGAGCTCCTTTGTGTTGTGATTTCAAGTAGGTTTTGTACTTGTCTAGGTCTAGGTTCATGCCTTTGAACATGTTTTCACCATGGTTTGGTATGCATGTAGCTTGAGAGATTGCATCCACTGAAAACATGAAATCATTCCCTACAATGGTGATCTTGTCTTCGTTCAAGGTCAAGGAAAATATACCTATGAGATGCTCATGGTAGCTTACTTCCTGCACTCTTTGACAAAACCCTAAACAATTGACATCTTTAAAGCATTTCATGATAGATGGGGAGTAGGTGATTTCATTGCAACTAGAGGGCTGAAACCTCAGTATCTTTCCCCCCTTGCTGTACTTCCTTTTCTTTGATGGTGATGATTCAGGCTCCATACTTCAAACCCTATGTGAAAGGCAAGAAAAAACAATGAAATTTGCCACTGTGAGGGAATGAGGTGGTATGGTGGACTTAGGAGTTGCCTAAATTTGTAAGGAAATTTAGGAGGGTAAGGGACGATGTCAGTTAGTAAGGGAAAATGAATTTTGGGAAATGAGTGAGGGGGGGTGGAAAATGCCAAAACACAGGTCTATCGTAGAAAGAGATACGGTAGATTAGGGTTTAGAGGAAAACGATAGAAAATGAGGGGATAAGGTTTTGTGATGGATGGAAATGGTGTATTAGCTGCAAAGAGAGGTGTAGGGACAAGGAACCTATAGTTTAGGGAAAAAACTGATCATTTGAGGATCCGTTGATAGTTCTGGACCCACCAGCATGTCAAGGGGATCTCCTCAGTAAGAATTCCCAATTGTTCAGTTGAGCCTCTATGGAGTCCAAGGTAGTCGGGGCCTCTATGTGGCCCTGGGAGTGATCTAGAGATATGGATGTCTTTGCATTAGAGTGGTGGCTCTCGATTGACACTGAGCCCAAGCTAGGTATGTCCTGTGGTGGACGATTCTCCATATGGTGACTCACTCCTCCACTACGGGCACAACCTTTCTACCGCGACATACCGCTGACTACTCCTCCACTCGTTACATGAACCTGGCTGCCGAGAGCAACCCACCACAACAATCGAATATGAACTAAACATAGAAAAACATGGCTTACCTCCCCTGCATCGAAGTTCTCATATTTCCCTGTGCAATTCCCATGCACCTCCCCACTATCTACCGGCGAGCTAGGTGGTGTATTGCAGGTCATGAAGGTAGACCAACCACTCCCAGGGAAGAGCCACACCCTGCGTTCTTCGCCTAACTGCCTCTCTAGAGGAGAAATTCCTTGCCAAAAGAAGAACTGAGTGAGGTAGGGACAACAATAGCCCACTAGCCACTCACATTAGCCCCAGGACTACAATTCTCATTGTTTTATTTTGTTTTGTGCTCTCTTGGATCCCACGGCCAAAGAGCTTGGGAGTTCCAGTCCCCCACATACCCTTCACTCCCAAACCCATCCTGCACCATCGTCCCAAGCCTCTTCTTGAGCCAAGATGCCAATACCTCGCTTCTCTACCTCACCCAGCACTCCCTCCTCATCACCCACCATCTGGAAATGACCACCCTACTGTCTCCTTCATACATTAAGTAACACTCGTGGGAGAGCCAGACTACCAATAGCGATTAAGTTGGGCATGCTGCACATGGAGGACCAACTGGCTCCATGCTCTAACCTGTAGCCACCTGTCTCCTTGATTAGACACCCCCATCAGGGACTTTTAGATCCTTATGTATCAGTTTCTGAATACTTTACATTTGCCGAGGGTCTAGGTCCGCTTTGGTGTGCAGCTTTGACCAAGCTGCCCTAAAGTTTTTATGTGGTGGGTTCTCCGTGCATTTGGCCAACAAGTAGCGTATTTATTGCCTTCATGGAGTACATAACTGGTACTGATGTATTAGAAGTTTGTCAAGGCTTGATAGATGCGAGAAAGTTGAGATTCCAGTCTCCATCTCCTTGCCACCTTCTGGGGGGAGATCTATTGATAATCCTTTTTACCATATCTATGATGAGGTGTGAGTCCCCCACTATTTTGATTCTTCGATATTGAAGGTTGGAGGCCAGGCTCAGACCCACTTCCAATCCTATCAGCTCAGCCATGTTATTCGTTGTTATACCACAGAAGCCAGAGTAAGCTGCCCTTGGGGAGCCTACTGAGTCACGAATGATGTCGCTGAAACTTGTCAGTCTGGGATTACCCTTGGAAGCCCCATTGAAATTAATCTAGAGGCAGCTATCATGGGGGGAGGAATGAAGAGGGGGAGCAGGCAAGGGAAGTTGTGAGATAGGCGTGCTCGGGTAGATCAAAGAAAACAAGAGGTTTAGATGGGCAATAATCTGGGCTTCCGATGGGTCAGGGTTCTAGTCATCAGGGGACCATGATTCAGAAAGGATGGATTCACAAATATTCAACATCATCAAGCTCCATATGTGCATGCTAGACAGAGTTTGTCCATTGAACAGGACCCAGTTCCTTTTTTTCCAAGTGTTCCACAGAATTAGACCTAAGGTTAACCACAAGGCCCAGTTCACCACTAGATTGGAGAATTAGTTAGTTTGCCAGTTCTCAAGGAGATTGTGGATGTCATCTAGGTGGGTATCTATTGGGCCAAATAGGTCAGAGGTATAATTCCAAACTTCACATGTTATGAGGCAGTCTCCAAAGAGATGGGAAAGGGATTCTTCCACCTGCTTGCATAGGATACATATTGATGGGCCAACAAAACCCCTTTTTTGGAGGCGATCCCAAGTAAGAATCTACTTGTGGCCCACTAGCTAGAGGAAGTGAGCAACCTTGGGCCATAGGTTGCTTCTCTAGATGTGTTGCCAGAAGAGGTGATTCGATTGAGCCTAACCATCAACCTAGATGAGATAGGCTTCTTTCACTTAAAAGGTTCTTGCCATAGAACAACCCCATCTTAGTTTGTCCATCTCCTGGGATATATGGACCTAACATTGAGAGAGATAAGTCCCCAAGCATGCAATGACCTCCCGTGAGATCACTCTTGGCCAATTAACACCGTATTTCCATCTTCGTCATCTGTGGTGTTCCACATATTCGATCTAGTAATCCAATATGCAGAGGGCCGAGATTGAGTGGAAGGGGTGTATCAGGTTAGAAAGTGATTAATCATGAGAAAGTCTGGGGAGATGCTTCTAGGAGTCCTTCCAGAAGGGGGAGGATTTCAAATTCCTTACTTCCTAGAAGAAGTAGTCTCGAATTATATCATTGTTATTATTAGCATGATTCCATATTGCAGATCCAGTGCTTGTAAAAGGTTCGTGAGGGCAGGCTTCCTGCAATTTTCCTTGTCCATATTTTCGAGACTCGATCGTCTTCCAAAGTTCATTCCATCCTTGTATCCACTACCACAAGGGCTTTGCTCTTAGGGTGTCACTCAAGACATCTAGATCACGTAAACCAAGCCCTCCCATGGTCTTTGGGAGATAAAGTTTATGCGAGGCTACTAATGGCCACTTTCGTTCCATGGTTGGCCCACGACAAAGGAATCTTCTAAACACAATAGCCAACATGACATAGATGCTCTTAGGGGCCAGGAGGGTAGATAGTTGATATAAGGACTTAGCTTGCAGAGCATATTTCACCAGGGTGGCCCTCCCTGTCAGGTTGAGAACATGGAAGGTCCAGGTCGATACTTTTTGGAGAGATTATTGCAGAGGTCTTTCTAAGGGGAAATGTGGAGGGGGTTGAAAATGAGGGGGACCCACAAATATTTAGAAGGGAGATATCTAATTGAAAAACCCACAACTCAAGCAAGACAAGCTTGGACAGGCCTAGGAGTGTGAAAGAAATAACCCTTGGTCACTATCACACACTCTTATTCATTGCTTTTTGTGCATTTGAAACTAGTTCTCCCTTGTGTTTCCTTCACACTCCTAAACACTTTTTGGCATGCATTGGCACACCTTGGCACCTGGCACATCATGGCATGCTTCCCTAGACTCTAGCAATCCTTAGCACTACCTAACATACCTTGTCACTCCCTCCTTACCACACCCTAAACGCATTGACATTTCCTATCACAAAATCTTATTCATTCATTTCCATGCATTAATTTGACCTAGTTCTCCCTTGTGTTTCCCGAGAACTCCCTAACACTTCCTAGCACATATTGGCACACCCTGACACCTACCACATATTGGACACATGCTACCCGAACACTCTATCATGCCTTAGGACTGCCTAGCATACCATGTCACTTCATCCTTACCACACCTTGACCTCGCTGACACGCCCTGTCACTCACTCTTATTCATTTGTTTTCATGAATTTTGACCTGGTGCTCGATTGAGTTTCCATAGTAATCACTAGCA
The DNA here is from genome assembly GCA_031772625.1 of Pinus tabuliformis. Taxonomy (NCBI): domain Eukaryota; kingdom Viridiplantae; phylum Streptophyta; class Pinopsida; order Pinales; family Pinaceae; genus Pinus; species Pinus tabuliformis. The sequence continues at coordinate 779,915,053 of CM062817.1, forward strand.
CTCCTTACCACACATACGCACACCTTGGAACTTCATACATCTTGGCATGTTTCCCTAGTACTCTAGCATGCCTTGGAACTACATAACATATCTTGCCACTCCATCCTTAGCACAATTGGAACTCGCTAACACTCCCTATCACACACTCTTATTCATTCATTTCAATGCAATTGAAACTGCTGCTCCCTTGTGTTTCCTTGGTACTCTCTAACACTCCCCAGCATGTGTTGACGCCACACCCTAACACTTGACACATATTGGAATGCCTTAACACTTGGGATGTATTGGCATGTATTGGCATGCCTAACATTCCTTGGAATTGTCTAGCATGCCTTAGCATTTCTTTGCATTCCTTGGCATACCTTGTCACTCCCTAGTTTTCATGCCATTATAGATAGCCTTTCTTTGTTTATGACTAGGGAACCCAACCAAGTCATTGAAAAATATTATTTTTTCTAGTCCAAAGTCTCCCTTTATATGAAACTACTTTGTCCAGCCCCTTATCGCAATTGTAGGATTACCTCCTGCAAGTCCTATTATAAAATTCTCCTAGCACACTTAGTCCTTGGGATACCTGGAATTCATCGACACTCACTGGAACACAGTCTTATTTTTTCATTTACATGCATTTTTACCTAGTTCTCCCTTGTGATTCCCTGCCACACCCCAACACTCCTCGAAATGCATTGGCTTTCTCTGGAATTTTTTAGCGCACCTTTTCATTTTTTGGCATGCCCTAACACTCCTTAGCTATCATGCCCTCATAACTACACTTTACTTTATTTCGCAACTTGAGAACCCAAACAAATCCTACCTCAACTACAACAACTTGACCAAGTTACAGTTACTACAACTAGACTATTATTTGTTCACCTAAGAACTTCCTATAACTCCTCTTACGATACTAATGTCGAATGTAAAATCATAAAACTTAACAAGTTATGAAGACAAGACTCACATCCAACCATGGTCATAAAACAACTAAGCAACATAGTTTACATTTTGACATGTTAGCACGTTTAGCAATCCCTTAGCACTATGTGACACATGGTATCATTCCCTGCATTCCTCAACATGCTTTGGCACTCCCTAGCACATCCTAGCACTCCCTGACACCTATCACACCTAGAACTCACTGACACTCCCCATCACACTCTTATTCATTCATTTCCATGCATTTGAAACTAGTGCTCCCTTATGTTTCCCTCACACTTGGCCCTAACAAATGCTAGAATGTGTTGGCGCCACACCTTGATGCCTGACACAACTTTGCATGCCTTAGAACTTAGCATGTATTGGCATGAAAAACATTCCTTGGAACTATTTAGCATGTGTTAGTACTTCATGGAATTCCCTAGAACACCTTGGCACTACCTAGTTGTCATGTCCTCATAGATAGACTTACATTTTTTTGCGACTTGGGACCCAACAAAATCATTAGAAAAGCAATGTTGTGCCCAGGCCAAAGTCTCCCTTTCTCTGTAATTTGTTTTTCCACACCTTATCACAACCATAGGCTTGCCTCCTTCAAGTCCTATTCCAAACTTCTCCTAAAACACTTCATCCTTGGTAAACCTAGAATTCGTTAACAGTCCTTGACACACACTCTTATTTGTTCATTTCCAAGCATTTTTACCTAGTTCTCCCTTGTGTTCTCTTGGAACTGCCTAACACTCCTCAACTTGAATTGACATTTTCCAACATGTGTTAGTATGCATTTTCATTCCTTGGCATGTCCTGACCCTCTCTACCTATCATGCCCTCACACTACCCTTAATTTATTTTAGACTTGGGAACCCAACCAAGTCCTGCCTCGACTACAAAAACTTTACCAAGTTACAATTACTACAACTATACTATGTCATGTTCACCTAAGAAGTACCTATAACTCATCTCAAGCTACTCATGTCCAATCTCGACTCACCACACTTAGCAAGTTACCATGTCAAGGCTCACGTCCAACCGTGGCCATAAAACAACTAAGCAACATAGTTTACGTTTTGACATGCCATAGAACCTTGTACATCTAGAAATCCCTTGGAAATATGTGGCACATGTTAGCATCCCATACATTCCTTGGAATTATCTTGCACATCCTAGCACACTCTACCACTCCTTGACATGACTTGGAACTCTACCAAGCCTTGGAACTTCCTAGGATATGACCTTGTCACTCCCTCCTTAACACACTTGGAACTCACTAACACTCCCTGTAACACACTCTCATATGTTCATTTCCATTCATTTTGAACTAATTCTCTCTTATTTTTCCATAGCACTCCCTAAGACTCCCTGGCATGCATTGGAACACCATGGAACCTAGAACATCTTGGCATGTCACCTTGGAATTCTAACATACCTTGTCACTCCCTCCATAGCACACCTAGAACTCACTGACACTCCCTGTCACACACTCTTATTGATTCATTTCCATGCATTTGAAACTAATGCTCCCTTATGTTTCCTGGCACTCCATAATACTCCCTGGCATGCATTAACATGCCCTATCACCTAACACATCTTGGCATGTTTATTTCACCTCTAACATGCCTTAACACTACCTAACAGACCTTGTCACTCCCTTTTTAGCACACTTCGACCTCATTCAAACTTCCTATCACAAACTCTTATTCATTCATTTGCATGCAATAATTTGACCTAGTGTTCTCTTGTGTTTCATTGGCACTCCCTAACACTTCCTAGCACATGTTGGCACACTCTGGCACCTAGCACATCTTGGGTGTATGTCACCCTGCCACTCTAGCATGACTTAGCGATGCCTAAAATACCATGTCACTCACTCTTTAGCACACCTGGAACTCACTAAAAACTCCCTCTCACACACTCTTATTCATTGATTTCCATGCATTTTTACCTAGTGCTCCCTTGTGTTTCCCTATCACCCACTAACACTTCCTAGCACATGTTGGAACACCTTGGATGCATGCCACCCTGACACTCTAGCATGACTTAGCATTGCCTAGCATACCATGTCACTCCCTCCTTAGCACACATGGAACTCACTAACACTCCCTATCACACACTCTTATTCATTAATTTCCATGCATTTTGACCTAGTTCTCCCTTGTGTTTCCTTGACACTCCCTAACACTCCTTAGCACACATTGGCACACCCTAGCACTTGGCACATCTTGGTATGATTCCCTATCACTCTAGCATGCCTTGACACTACCTAACATACCTTTTCACTCCCTCCTTAGCACACATGGAACTTGTTGACACTTCATTTCCATGCATTTGAAACTAGTGCTCCCTTGTGTTTCCCTGATACTTGGCCCTCACACCCCCTATCATGCATTCACGTCGCACCCTAGCACCTAACACATCTTGGCATGCCTTAGAACTTGACTTGTCTTGGCATGCTTATCATGCCTTGGAACTGTCTGGCATGTGTTAGTACTTTCTAGCTTTCCCTGGAACACCTTGGTACTCCCTAGCTATCATGCCCTCATAGATAACCTTACTTCTCTTGTGACTTGGGAACCAACCAAGTAATTGGAAAAACAATGTTGTGCCCAACCCAAAGTCTTTGTTTGTCTAAAACTTCCTTCTCTAGGCCCTTATTGTAACCATAGGCTTCCTCCTACAAGTATTACTCTGACCTTATCCTAACACACTTTATCCTTGAGACACTTGGAATTTGTTGAGACTCCTTGGCACACACTCTTATTCATTCATTTCCATGCATTTCGACCTAATAATCCCTTGTGATGTTATGGCACTCCCTAACACTCCTCAACATGCATTAACATTGTCTCACATGCATTAGAATTCCTTTTCATTCCTTCGCATGCCTTGACACTCCTTAGCTATCATTCGCTTACAACTACCCTTACTTTTTTTGGGACTTGGGAACCAAATCAAGTCTTACCTCGACTACAACAACTTGACCAAGTTACGACTAATACAAGTAGACAATGACTTGTTCACTTAAGAACTGAATATAACTCATGTTAGGATACTGTGATTATATTCTTGGACCATTACAATGATTTATAGTATTATACTTCCCTTTACAAAACCCCCTTTTCTCTTCTATGTTAATTTTTCTTGAGTGAACTTTCAAATGGTTTCTAATTGTTTTTTTCAAGACCTTATATGAAATATTGCACAATGACACTAAATGGCACGTATCAAAACAAACAAGATCCATTTATTTCTGTAATAGCGTAAGACAGGATGTGTTTATCACCTCATTTATAGATGCCCCATTTATAATGATATTTAAGGGATGTTCTATTGTCTTTATCCACATAAATGCTTTAAATAACCTCACATTAGCCATGAGTGGTGAGTCCAGGGGTGAATGTGTGAAACTATTAAAATTACATCATGTTTAATTTCCTTTTACGTCGTGAGGTTTTTCTCGAGTAAGATTGATGCATCATCACAAGGGAGCATGACACATTTTTGTGGGGGAGCGATTAAAGTTGTAACACAGTTCAAGTGATATACACCTACAATGTAAATGTCATTATTATATGCTTATGTCAAGTTATTAGAGAGGTTATTTATACATAATATATTTGTACTTGGAATTCATCTTTTCATTTCCTTGACTCTAAGATGGATTTGTACTAGGTACACTTCATGCAAATGAGATGGGGTGCTAGTGTTTAACCCACATATGCACCAAAGAATTCAATGTTGCTCTTAGATTCCCCTTGTGTTCGAAGTGGGCTTACATTAGCATTAAGTTGAAACTAATCATCATGATCTTCCTCTTCTAAATAAAATCTTCTAGCTTTTCTATATACATGACATAGAGTTAGAGGTTCACCTCATATGTAGAAGCCTCATTTATTATGTGATCCAAGGGACATTATATTGTCTCTATCAAGATTTGGATGGTTCATTGTCTACATTCTTTCAATACATGTCTAGCTCTTTTTATGAGGGAGGTTCTTGGATTTAGATATTTATATAATTCCTTATGTGACCTTCCCCATTTGAACTCTTTTAAGGGGGTAATCTCCTTCCATCTTGCCTTGCCTACTTAGGGCCAAACTTGACAAACCAAGATTAAAACTTCTTCAAATATCAAATTGGTGAGGCCTCATACCTCATCCTGGCCTTAATGGGACATATTTATTCAAAGAGACTTATGAGGATTTCCCATTGTAAATTGTAGGTTGGATGTCATAGGACCTATTACCCCCATTTATATATGGGTTTTTAGAGGAAATTTATAAATTTTCATTGTCATCTTAGCCTCTAGAATTATTTTCACATTGATCATTTTCTAGCTGAGGTATATGCATATATACGTAACTCATGGATTTATCATCAGCTCAATCACACCTTTCCTTGGCCATTTAGGACCCTAGGTGTAGGAAGAGGATGCTTTAGCTACCACATTTAGCTTGATATGTATGATCCATGTGTATACGCTATCTTGAATGCGTATTATTTTTATTGTGATCACTTAAGAAATCTATTCTAACTCTTAATGCTTTGCCTATAAATTCTAAGTTGGATTGTCCCATGGTGTTTGATAATTTTACTCAAATAAGTGTGTCATATTGGTGGTTTGGGAATATACTTGGTGATTTGAGTAGGTGCTACACATCAATATTATTGTACCCCTTATTTCCCTTAGTCAAATTTTATCCCATGTCATTCTATAGGATATTCATTCATTTTCCTTGGGTGAGACCTTTATGATTAAGCATTCATCGATTTGTGGCAAATTATTTCCCCTTTTGTCATTTGTGATGAAAGAAAAGAAAAAATGAAAGCCAAAATAATTAAAGATCATTAATACGATGTATCTAAGTCTAAACTCGAAGGTTGAGGTGCAAATGCATGTAAATTTTATATCTATGAGTTGTTCCAAACTAATGAAAAACTCATTCCCTAAGTCCTAGATATAAGAAAAAGGTGAAGAAAGGAAAATTAGGCCTGATGAATGGTAACCCATGATAATGAAATCCAAGACCTCAAAATGACAATTGCAACTATTTCTAATTGTTTCCTTTGAAAAATAACTGAGTGGTGTGATGAAGGAAGTATCCCAAGTAGAAATCAACTAGTCTTAGATGAATTCCAAGTTCTTGAAATATAATAGTGAGAAAGTGTGGCCTTTGGGTAGTATCTTGGCCAATAAGCCACATTCTCTAGTTCAAAAGAACATCCTCGAATCCCATTTATTTCTTTTTCCACCAACATCAATCTAATAAAACAATGATAAAACCTAGTGTTTATGATATAAAATAAGTTTGGGATGGAGAGCCATGTTGAATGCATGGAGGCTTGAAATGCCAAATGGAACTCAAGTGGGCAGATGTTGCATTTATCTTGAATGTTTATGTAATAAAAAAAATTTGTGAGGGAAATCACACAAAGTAAAGGAGAGAGGACATAAGTAGGGTTGAACAACAAATGAACCACATAGGCATTGAGAAGAACACCTTGGAGTGAGGAGCTTCCCTTTCATTGAGAATGATTATGTTTACAAAGCTCATCAAATGCATGGATGAGGGTCACATGCTAAGTTTCATGAGGGAGGGAAAGTAATTAGCACCCTTGGGTGCCTCTAATGCAAAGGGTTAGACATAATCCATATTAGATGTGAGTGCGGATCAATCCAATATCACTAATTTACCATTCCATTGATTATTCTCCAAATATGGGCTAAGCATCTTGTAGACTTGAGGGTTAGTTTAAGTAGCCATGAGTAAGATGTGAGATCTGTCTCCCCATTTTGGTGAGGTTAGATGTTCAATTCTCTTGGTCCTCTAGGGGCAAGATGCTTGGAAGTTGGGCAGTGATGGTCTACCTAAATTACCATCCATCAAAGATGGTGAAGTCTATGGAATTTTCCCATGCATATATATATATATATATATATATATATATATATATATATATATATATATATATATATATATATAAAAGAAGGCCACACATAAAGTGGGTGCTCTCCTTGTGGTTTCACCCCATTGACACAATCATTTATGTCACACAAGGCCCAACCTAATTTGTTGGAAGACTATTGCTGAAGGAAAAACATAGGAACTTGGTGGAGAATAAGCAAAACTCCTTGTCATTATAGGGCCATATTTTGATCACAGGAAAGATAATCAATGCTTGTGGCAATATTTGGCATTAGGATACAATGTTACAAGTCTCATTTGTATGAGAGCTCAATAGATTCTCATTGGGGGGAGATATATGCAATAGTGTAAAGATGACATAAACACAATGAGATAAATTAATTGTGAAAACTCTAATATATAATGTAATACACACCTTTTATAAACAATAATAAATAAACATTTATTATTCTCAATATAAATATATTATTATTCTAATTTGATTTAAATTAAATCCTTAAATTTATCCGCACATATTATTAATTACACCAAACAAATTTTAAAATGAAATAAATTATCATATATAACTAATCATATAGAAATAATTTACCCCTCCAAAAAAAAATTAAAAAATTAGAATTTTATCCCTCCAAAAATAAGGATAAAAATTAGAAGTCAAAATGATTTACTGCTTGACTCTACCCCTATTTACAAAATTTCACCACCATTATCTAACCATGTGTTACCAAGGCACAATCGTCAAGAACGGGAAACAAAACATTTGAAAAGAATTACCTCACCATGCATTACCTCCGTGCACAATCAGTAAGGGTGGGAAACAAAGTGGTTTCAAGTTTAAAACATGACTTCTCTATCAGACCATTGATTCAAAGTCTACAAAGAAGAAAGCCAGAGAGGTTTGGCTTCTTACTCATTTCAAAGACGTTGTGGGTAGTTCAATAGAGTTTTGGTCTGACTCATTATGCACAACTAGCTTCTGCAATAAAACCCTGATACGATCTCCCATATCTACCATTGATTCACTCAATACATGACCGAGGCACACAACTTCTATGGATGTATGCATCTACCTATTTGGACTTGAATTCATGAAAATGAGAGCATGTTGTAGAGGTTAGGGTTTATTTTTTCAAATCTACATGTAGGAACAAGACAAAATTACTAGTCTTCTGTGATTTGGAGGTGCTGCAAAATGAGGAGCCACATAGAGAATCTGTGGGCAATGTTAATTCTATTTCAAAAGCTGATGTAGGCTATGGGAGTCCATGATTTCTCTCAAAAGGACACTTTTAGGCCCAATCGCCACCATACCATCAAGTTATTTGGCGCTCTCACCAATTTCGGGTGCTACAAGTGAGATGGATATTGTATGTTATGAGATCCTAGCACTAGATTTTAAATTGGATTTAATGTGTTTTGACATTTTTTCTTCATACTCGAGGAAAATACTTACTAGGGGTAGGCCAAAAAATAATGCAATGCAACAATGAGCTTGAAAATGAATCACTGATAGAAGAGATGAACATCGAGGTTTTTCTGCCCAAATTCGCTTATGCAAAATAATTAGTTTGCTTCAGATATTTTTTTGTAAATTTAATTAGCTTAGATTTGCATATTTATTCTTTTTTTTATGGATATAAACTGGAACGATAATTAAAAGAAATTGAGGCAGAGTGATAATCAAAGAAGCTTCTAACTTAAGTACTACAGGCTGAAATTAAGAAGCTACAGATGGATTTCAGCATCTTTGGGAAACATGGCACGATAAAGAAAATAGTTCTTCAATGTAGGATTGGGAAAATTATCGTAGCTCCATTTCAATGGCTCGAACAACTCATTAACATGAAGATATAAACTTAGAAAACTTGGATCCCCTGTGTTATCACTCAGAAGTCTTTCTTAGAAGTTATCAAAAGAAGGAATAAGTTATCAAAAGAAGGAATAATCTGAGGTAACCACACACATAATATTTTAGACTCGGGTTCTAACCAACCTAAGTCTTGAGAGGGCTCTCTCTTTATAATTTAACTTTGTTTTGGGTTGGATTTTAGGCTAGTTCTTAGTGCTCATACAGTTTTTATTTTGGTTGGGTGGTGGAATTCTAGGAATATATGGACAAAACAATGCCTTCCGCCCATTGGGCTATGGAGTCAATCAAAGGATGGCTTAACTGGATCAGATCAATCACTAAAGGGAGAGTTCACAAGGTAGGCTAGCAAAGCAAAATACAATTCTTCAAGTTCAAATGGATGAGGTAGTCCTAACCAGGGTGAAAGGCGAATGAAGAATCCTTAGACTGGGATCAAGATGAAGAGCAAGAGGTGATCATGAGCAAAGGGCAACTAAGAATCCTTTACTATAGATCTAGGGGGAAACTACGAAAGTAAGGGAGTAGTTAAAAACTCCCTAACTAAGATAATTTAGCAAAAAACATTAAGAACGTAAATAGTCAAGACAGAGAGCATTAAAGCCAGTTCTAAAAATATCATTCCTAGTTTACCATTCAGATTTCATAGAACACAAATGATTATTAATAAACGTAAAGAAAAATGATAATGCAGATGAGAGATAGAATACTTATCTGATTGCCGCTTTACACAATAATTCTTTGAAATGTCTTTACTTTATTCCTTGATCCAGCAAGCCAATCTAGTCTTGATACAATAGCACTTTAACTTGAGATGAAAATGTATATATAAATGTCTTTGAATCCACACTAAATGCTTCTAAAGGTGAAGTATATTATAAAAAAAATATTTACAAAATATCTTAAAGCAATATGAGAATTAATCTAGGAAATCCAAATATCTTCAAGCATGAAGTTAGAGACAGATGGAAAACTACATCATGTTGTCCCTTTTATTGTGGTTGTGCTGGCTATTTGTAGTTCGAATTTTAGTTCTTTAAGTTGGTCGATATTTGTATGTTGGAATCACATTTGTCTTTAATCTTTTACTCATAGTCTTTAACTTGTTACTCTTTGACCCTGTTTATCTGTCCTTTCACCTACATTGAGATTTACTATGGTAACTTATAGTAAATCTGTCATTGTTACCCACCATTCACTTTCAGGCAACTTTACCTTGAGCATCCTTCTATATATCTTGTCTGCCTTAGTGTATTTGGAAAAATTTAGCTTGGTGACAAATAGATGCTTCACCTCATGCTCTAAGAAGAATATATTTTCTAAAGTATCGTATAATACTTTCCCTGTTGGCGATGCTTTGACTTCTCAAGTGCTTGATTGTTGCTTGGACAATTTCTCCAACCTGTCAACATAGTTTGATTGGGTAATAAGCTTATCATTGATTACCATGGGATTGGGAAGGACTTTACTTATCAAAATTTGAAGCTTTGCCATGAATCTATCAATAGCAACCTGCAAGTCATGACATTTTTTCTCTAAGTTAAGCATAAGGTTTCTTTTAGAGAGAACCTTTTTTATTTTAATGATGGTTTTTGTTCTGTCCTCCACACCAATCTCATCTAGTACATGTTTGTTCTTATTGTTCAAGAAATGGATGAGTTGATTAGCTTCCTCAGGCTAGTCCCCTAGGTCTTCCTTTACCTTTTGTATTGCTTTCGTGGCCACTTTCACTAGTTCTATTTTCTCGAATATTACATGAGTTGATGGCCAAATATCATTGATAGAGTCAATGATATTGGCCTAGAGCATCTCCTTAGTTTGTCCTAGTGGCTTTTGTAAGGTTAGATCCTTCTCTAGGACCTTAATCTTATCACCCATCCTTAGGGCTTTCTATGGTTCTTCTTTCTGTTGTATTTGGGCAAGATGACAGTCAGTTTCTAAGCTTGCTACTTTTTCCTTAAGTCCCTTAAGCTCTGTTGCTTGGATGGACGTTTCCTCCATGGCTTTCACTAGCTCTATTGTTTTCTTTGTTGAAGTACCTATAGTTGTAAACTCTGTTGTGACTGGAAGTGTTGTAGCAGGTGGATTTGTTGGTGCTAAAGAGGCAGCCAATGATGAAGGGGCTCCAATTGTTACTGTGGGAATGGAAACTATGGAGGTAGTGGGAAATTCGTTCTATTTGGACTGAATCATTATGTCCAATTCTTTCTTTGTTTATTTCAGCTAATCATTTAGCTTAAGGACCAAGTCCATAAGCTCTTATTGTTCCTTCTGGGTTTTTAAGACTTCTAATGTTTATCGATGATTAATATGTGGAATTTTGAGGTGCTTTTTCAAAGCAGCTATGTCATCATTATTCTTTTTAATTAACCTTTCTGCAGCTTTCACATCTTTGGGATCATGTCCCAACTCTATGATTAAGTCCTCCAAGGACTTGATTTTGGTATCCTTGGCCTATGAGGAGGCCTTTTCTAGTTGAAATTATGTTGATATATTATTCAGCGAATTCTGTAACTGGTGGGCTGCAATGGCTTTGCTTGTCAACGTGGAATATACCATCTCTCCTCTCTATTTATGCAATTCAATCTTGTCAATATGATGTATGTCCTTTGCTAGCACTTCAAAATCTATCTTCTGGTAGTTAGCTATTGATCTGGGTTGCTGAGTGGTGGGCTTCAAGAAGGTCATCTTCATTTTTCCTTATTTCACATCAAAGGCTGACATAAGTGTTGTTTGGTTGGTGGGAGCCATTTTGAGGTACTGCGCATAGCTTTGGTCTTTTAACCTTTCATTCATGGCCTTTATTTCCTTGTACTTTCCTCTAATATACCGATCTTGGTCAGCTGGAATCCTTAATGAGGACACATCCACACTTTGATGTTTTTCCAACATCTGAGCATGTGATGTGGAAGGTTCATGTGTTCCTCCAAAGGGAGTAGCATGCCTACTTCCTTCTGTTTCTGTGCTTGTGGCTCCAACTATTTCTTTTGTGAATTCTTTCTCAGAGAAAGTATTTAACCTTTTCCTTTTGACATATGTTTGTGAAATGGCTTTGCCTAAAGGAGTGGCCTCCTCCTTGTCTCTTTTGAGGTTTCTCTCCTCATTGAGAGGAGTCTGCATGATAGGGGGAGTACTCATGACGAGCTCTGGTAGTCTTGTTTGAGTCAATTCTTCTGATAAGTCTAGATGTTCTCACTCTTCTTGCACCTGGTGCCTTTCTTCTGCTTTTTGTTCACTGTGTGCCTATGATTCCCTTTGTGCTTGAGATTCTCCTAGCACTTGTGCGAAAGAACCTTCATCAAGCCTCCTGTCTAGATCAATTAATGCATTTTCAACAAAAACTTCAGTGCTATCTCTGTCTACTAGAGTATTCTCCACCCATTCCAACTGATTTGGATGTTTTTCTATCTCAGGGATTCTGTGGTGGATATAGGGAGGCAACTTGTTTTTCGGTCTTCTATTGTAGATGAAATCAAAGGGGTCATATGTCCATATGAAGCTTTGTTTCAGTTTGAGCCTTTGAAGGATTTCTTCTGCTTCTCTTCCAGCTTTTCAACTTGTTATCTCAAAATCAGACCCTGGAAGGCTATTGACCAGGAAGACCTTAAGTAACTATTTCAAACCTACTTTAGCCTGAGGCTTAGCCTCCCCAACCAAAGAGGGCTCTCTCAAAGGATTAATGTTTTTGATTATGATTAAGATGGCTAACTCTTGTGAAACGAATGTAAAAATATGACTAGTGGAAACATAACCAGAAAGTATCCATTGGGCTTATGGAGTCAAATTCATTTCAGTATAAAAATGATATCAACCTTACATAGAAGTTAGGGCATACGTAATTTAACCATTCAGAATACACCAGAAACATACAAGACAAAACAATTTATAAATATGTGAAGGAAATTAGAGCACAAATAGTATTCTCTAAGTAATCACACATCTATACCACTGCAAATACTAAAGAGAGGATGATACACAACATTCTGAACAGTAAACTTCTTCTGATTCCTAAGAAGTAAAGCCAAGTCTTGTATTACTAAAACGGAGTCATATACATAGCACAATAGTTCCAATTTCTCTGAAATTTTCCAACCCCTGGTACATTGCCCTCTCTCCTATATATAGAATTCTTTACAAGGCTGAGATTCCTCCTCTAGCATTAGGGGAACTTGAATTCTACTTCCTCTGACACCTATTCAAACATTAACTAACTATTAAAAGCAACTTACTGCTAATTGAAAGCTCTAGAAACCTAAGACAATTAGGAGTTTAACTCCACATCACGTTGGTAATATCATTTATTACAATCAACACTCGTTCTCTAACAAGTGGTCTCCTTCAGTTTAGCTTGGTGGATGTTTTAAAAATCCTTGATGGCCCTTAATGTCTCATATCCTTTACTGCTGCCGAGAAGTAGGAAACTACCCCTGTTTTTATGCTTTTGGTTTCTTCAAAGACATTCGGAACCAATTAACAATGTTGATCTTCTTTAATTACCCCACAATGTGTTAGAGTGCCACGTTCTTTATGTGTTGTCGACCTTTCCCATGTGTGAAGACAAGACCTCCTTCAAGCTGCCTGACATATCATGAACTGTAGTAACTATGATCAATTTATAACAAAAAGTTTAGAGTTCAAATATATGTTTCCTCCAACTGTTTTTGCCCTTGTCGATTTCTTGCACATTGTAAATGATCTTTTTCTCAGACTTCCTTTCAAAAAATTTCCCCTCGGTCCCTCAAAATTTGTCAACTGAGTTTTAATTATGCAGCTACAGCAGTTTCTTAGCGTGCTACAAAACTGTTGTGCATTAGGCATCATCTTCAGCAGTTTTTAAATTCAAAAGTCCTTCAAGCTTTTAGCATTCAACATCAGTTATACAACATGACTTTATGTTGAGATATGTCAAAGCAACAAGACTTCGAGAAATTTGTAGTTGGTGGCAGAAAACGGGGTTATGTGAAGATTGGCTTCTTGGCATCATAAAAACAGAACTTTGGAACCTGAGCTCCAAGAGCCAAATTTGCGCCAAAAAATGATTTGATTGTTCCTATGTCCTCCCAGTAATCATTAAAAAGATATGCCTGTACATTGCATTCTTTTGTTGATGTAGGAATAATTTCTGATCCAAAATCATTGGCAGTTGGGTATCTAAACCTGAGAAGCTTGAGAAGAATGTCTATCTTGAAGACATACACACCCATTGATGCAATGTATGGTTTTTTGTCAGCCTCATTGGGTGACAAACCAAGCACTGTTGTGTCCACTTTCATAGCTTTTAGATCAGCCCCCTTTGGCTTCTCACTAAAATAAAGCACACGACCTCTATCATCAATTTTCATGAGACCAAAATCAGAAGCACGGCTGTCATCCATCGAGACACATGAAATTGTGATATCAGCCTCCTTATCAATGTGTTTCTGTACAAAGTCCATATAGTTCATACGGTAGAGATGGTCACCCGACAAAATAATAACATGTTCTATATGCCTATTCCTCGGATCCCCAAAAAAAAACCACATAAATTGCCTCACGGCATCTGCTGTGCCCTGAAACCAATTCATCCCATCTTCACCTGGAGTCTGAGTGGCTGCTAGAACCTCCACAAAGCCATCACCGAAGTTCACACCATTTCCAAAACCATATGCCTTGGAAATGTGACGATTTAGAGACTGAGAATTAAACTGTGTTAAGATGAATATCTTATTGATCCCACTGTTCATGCAATTGCTCATTGGTGCATCAATGAGTCTGTATGCGCCTCCAACTGGTACTGCCGGTTTGGCTCTTCTTCCTGTAAGAGGAAAAAGCCGTGTTCCTGCTCCACCGCCTAGTATGATAGCAAGTACTGTTTTAGGGTCTGCAGAAGGCTTCTCAGGCATTGCCAGTGTTTGAAATCGTAACATTCTTTCCAATCCTTGCATTTTTGTCAATGATACAATTCCTTATTTTTGTGTTCTTTCCAATTCCAATAGGTACTTTCCCTTCTGCTAGGAGTGCTGCAATCTCAGCCTCTGTTTCATAATAGTCGGCGCCAATCATCATGGTATCCTTTAATTCAACTCCAGATTCCAGACGTGAATGAATTCCAACAATGGAATGCTCTATATTGCATTTCTGAAGAAAACATCCATGTGAAACTATTGAATCCAGTACCTGGCATTTATCTATTATTTCCCCGATTGCTCTGATACCATTTCGGAAAGCCTCTGGAGTTGCTCGTCCATCCGCTGAAGCTGAAGGCGCAAAATTGTAACATGGTACAAAAGCCAATAGAGAACCAGAGACATGACTATAAGCGGAGCATTCCTCTTGTTTTTTATCACTGATTTCTAGTGTCGAAGATGTTCTGTGGGATTGCAAAGGGGGCCATCACAAACAGGGCGTACCTTGAATTTCCAGTAGATATCCATCAACAGAAATAGGCAGAAGGGCACCACAGTCAACAATGGCTTCAACGCGCTCCGGGCCACCACATTGGGGCCCTTTCCCAGGCGGTCCAATCCGGGCATTGTTAACATTAATAATATTATGGCCTCTACTACTGCAGTGTACCCTAAAACAATCCATTCCAGTGCCATATATGAATAAGGAGATTGATTTCATCACCAACTACAATGAAATCTCCACGATATTGAACATATAGTGCAAGAATATGACCATGATGGCCACATTCAGACTACAACTCTCTTGAACCATCATCACGGAGCTCCCATTTGTATAACTGAATCTTTTGATTGATTCCAGCAAGCAACTTTCCATTAAATGCATTCAGATTCTAAACAAAACCCTTTGTCTCTTTCTAAGTAACAACTGCAAACATGTGCCAGTACCAAGACACTTAACGACCTAATAATGAAGATAAGCGGTTGGATATGATAGACGAAGTCTATAAGCTGACAACTGTTGATGTAAACACAGCGAATTCTGATAAATATGACAACTGGGTGAGATTTGTTATGGATCAACACGAATCCCTGATTTCGTAACGCAGTCAGTGCAAAATTGGTGTTTTGCGCTACGAAATCACCTAGACTGGGTTTCTGCACTACGAAAACACCTAGACAGTTTCGTAGCACATATGAACTTTGAAATGAGTTTCGAAATATGATATTCATGTGAGATATGAGACCAATGATAGACTAAAACAGAAAATTGACCCCAATTGACATACTAACAAGATTCTTAACAAGACTCTAAAACAAGATGAAAAGACTAGACCCAAAACTGACACCAACCCCTTGACAAATTTAAAAAATTGATGTTCAGAATTTAAAATATTTTTTCTTGAGTGATAACACAACTATTGCACACAAAGGGGCCTAGTTGATCTTTGATTCTGAGTTGATCCTTCTTTCTGGCTTTCACAAAATGTATCTCATCTGAGTTGATTATTTGTTTGTAGTACTCCAGAGAAAATAACCTCATTAGGAGGTATCTGGGTAACTTATATGGTGCTAACTCACAGCCATAGATCCTAATTTCATTGTGATTTTGGTACAAGTACCAATCTCCAACTTTGTGTTGTTTTGAAAGCCGTAGGATCCTCCTGATATTTGAACTGATTCTTGGAGGAGGACTTCCTAGTAGCATGGTCACTACAGGATGTATAAAATGATCTATGAAGTATGTGTATGGATATGGTGATTCAAATTTGTGGATCAGAGGAGTCCATAAGACTACTGACCTAGGGTTTCCTCTTGTATCAAGTTTTGAAGAGTAAATGGGAATTTATCAGCTTTATAATATAGGAAAAGGTGGTACAAAACTGAGGAATACTTGAATACTCTTTCATTGTTCATTCTTAAGAATTGATCATGCATTTTATCTATGTTGGGCCTCAAAATAATCCCTATTCCCACTCCATTATTCAGCAATACCTTCACATTACTTCCATAAACCCTCATGTCACCTCCATTCCACCTCCACATCATTACATTTACCTCATCATTGGGTTATAACTATGCTTTTCCAAAGTTTATTAATTCTTAACATTTTTAAGTGGATTTATGGTTAAACTTTAGAAAATAATATGCTTATACTTATACCTAATAATTAGAATGAGTTTCTTGACATGTGTAGGTACAAAGGAAGCTTCCAAGGCATATTTATGTGGCACTCTATGTTCAAATTCGAATTTGAGGAGATCATGGACTTCATGGATAAGATCATGGACCTCATGGAGAAGATCATGGAGGATAGGGTTATGGTTGAGAGATATGTGGATTTGAAGAGGGAATAGTGGATCATCATTATGAGTTTGTTATCCCATCTTATTGTATACATAGGAGTGTTATCTCCTTCATTTGTAATATTAAATTTTAGAATTTAAAAACTTAGTCCTTCATTTGTAATTTTAGATTTTAGAATCATTGTAATGTAGAGCTTAGGACCTCTTGGAATGTAGAAATTGGAGCTTGTAATTGCAATTTTCAATTGAGGATAAATAAAGTGGATTGGATTTTCTTCTACATTTGACTTCTTTCTAAGCGTGCTTGTGGAGCTATGGAGGGCCCCCATTGCCTCACTTGCATACTTGTTTTGGTATAGTAAGATTTCTTTCATTTATGTTTTTAATTTCAATAGTTTAAATATCTTGATGCTGGAAATATAAATGAATAGTCTCTTGTAAGAGAGCTTTAATATTTCCTGTTATCAATTTAAATTATGTTTAAATGCCTTCATTTCTTAGTTAATTGATTAAGATGTTAGAAATATTAATGGACAATCTCTTGTAAGGGAGCTTTAATATTTCTTACACTTGTCACAATGTCTTTAGATTTAATTCTGATTAAATGACTAAATAGGTGTTGGAAATCCCAATGAAAGACCTCCTGTAAGGGAGCTTCGGAATTCCTTCACTTAGATTAGTTTATTTTGTCTATAAGTCCATATATATTGGATGATCCTTGAAGTTCACTTACCTGGGTTGATAGCAAATGAAACTCTAATTTGCATCCGCATTTTAGACCATACATTTTGGTGCCATTGCTAGGGAGAATGATTTAGAGATAGACTTCGGAAGTTATTTTTATTGCAATTTACTTTGATGAACTAAACTTGTGAAACCTGGTGACAACAAGATCTTCATAACGGAGTTCAAGTTTGATCATTTTTTTTAATTTTCGTACTTAGTTAGTTTGAAATTTAGTCATTTTAAACCCCCCATTTCTTACTAATCAATCTACGGATGAGAATTTGAAGATGTCAAACAGGTACTTCTTGGAAAGCAAGAACAATATTGTAGATTAGTTTCAAAAGAACCTTGCGCCAACTCCAAGAAAAATATAGGTTACTCACATGTTCGCAAAGCATAAGGTAAAAATTTTAAATCTTGATGTGAGCATTTTTGAATTCTTAGTCTGTAGGTGGCTTCACTGGAAGCATTCTTTTACCTAGGAAATAGAAAAAAACTTTCAAGTTAAAGGTAGACTAGATTAAAAAAAAATAAAAACAAAATGAGATCTCATAGAGTTTTCTTTTAGTTTTGTTTTCAAAAGATAAAATAAATAAATAAATAAATCATCCACATTTCTCATAAATAAATTTAGATCCACTTCATCCACTCTATGCTTCATGCGATCAGGTAGGTCAGAAAATCTATCGATTTATTTCAAATAAAAATACTCTCATTGGAAAATTGAGTTGCACATTCTATCAATTAAAATAAATTTGCAAGATTCCAATATTGTTCTGCTGCAACAATTTAATTTTCTATTCAAACTAGATTCACAGCATATTAAAATAAATCACTTGCATTATTAATGCACATATGATTGTTTGATTTTGAGATTTTTTTATTTCTTTTTTCACATTCTCTAGTTTTGGCCTCTTGATTTAAATCTATGGACCGATGGATACGGGCACATCAAAGCCATCATTGATTGTGCATGCTTCAATATATTCAATGTTATTTTGATTGCACCATTCAAGACAAGACCTCTGTATCTCCTGCAAAGTCTCTTCATCATCATTCAACAAGCCACAACCTTCACTTCGATCAATACCATAATTCCAAAACTCTGGGTGAGGATCACTTTAGAAACCCAGTCTTGGAGAACCTCAAATGATGATGGATTGCTCAGATCAAATACCATCACAAGTGCATCACAATGTTTAGATAGTGAATGAGCATGCTCAGAAGTTTTTTTTACAAAGATGTGCCATCCAAACACAAACATCAGCTGTATAATACTTTGTGTCGATAGTCCAACCATGGCATGTAATCTCAGATGATGAGAAACTATTGTCTTTTGCGTCCAAAGAAACCAACCTTGTGAGAATGGCACGCTTGCCAACACTGGGGGAACCAATGATGAAAATGTTGGGCCTGCTATAGAGGGATCCTTCCTCTCGTTGTTCTGGTTGGACATACTGGATGCCATTTTGTTCATCAGGAATCTCTATCCTCCTCAGCTTGTGGCACAAGTTCACCAGTGGCATTAATCCATCTAACCGACAGCCACAATTTAAGCGATTTTAGCAATTTTAGCATGCAGATTTTGGGGCATAGTTGGATCGATAGATTAGGGAGAATGAATTCTTGGCAGATTGTTTGCAAGAGAAAACTGAATGGCTGCAATTGCCTCTCCATTAAAAGCCATTTTTTTCTCACGCAGCTTGCCAAATAAGGCTCCATAGAACCCTGCATATCTCCCAATCGATTATGAATTGGAGCAAATCATTCTAGGTTTTACAGCTACCCCTATTCTGAGAAAAACCCACATTTTATTTTTTTAGAAATTAGTTTTTATTTGTCTAGATTGAGTTTTAAAATGATGTGTCAAGATTGCTACGTGTTTCTGGCAAACTTCTATGATGAAAAATGTTTTGCATATTGATGTGACATCATTCACTTGTTTCTCAAATCACACCTGTGTCATCACAAAACCTCCATGAACATCTCACTGTTGTGCACTTTAAACTCAATTTTTCTATTTTTGAGTTGCCTCGATGCAGCGTTACCTTATTTTTCAAAGTACTTGGCATCCGTCTAGAAAACAAATTTCAGCTCAAATCTAGCTTCTGAAGAGAGCTCATTCCACCAATTGAATCAGGAATTACTCCAGTAAGTTTGTTACCTGCAAATGACAAATTCTGAGCACATTGCATACTGCAAATTTGCACTGAAACGGTCCCAAGAAATAGATTGTCTGAGAGATGATTATAATGAATACACGATAATGTTCCCCACTCTGCAGACAACTTCCCTGTAAGAGAATTATTAAAGAGATTTATATTTTGAATCATTTTAAGATTAC
This sequence comes from Pinus tabuliformis, assembly GCA_031772625.1. NCBI lineage: Eukaryota > Viridiplantae > Streptophyta > Pinopsida > Pinales > Pinaceae > Pinus > Pinus tabuliformis. The sequence continues at coordinate 779,935,038 of CM062817.1, forward strand.
ATAAAATTCCTAGCTAAATCTCTCTAGAAAGATTCATATTGTTGAGGCCAATTCCAGTGAGCATACAATTGTTGCACGCAATTCCATGCCACAATGTTGGATCAAGCTCGGGAATGAAGAGATTGCGATCTCATTCATTGGATCTGGAAGTGTTCAGTTGCTGCAATCAAGACGTAATCCCTGCCTCCGTGAACCTATCGGTGACTAGCAAATCTGATTGGCATATTCTGCACTGCAATCTGGTCGTCGACAGGGCTGGTCCTTCTTGCAGCATTGCCGTTCCTATCCTGCCTCACCCAAAAACCCTCCATATGCCTTCAATCCTGCTATTTCACAAGTTTTGTATTTTGTTTTGTGTTTGTTTTTGTGTTTGTTTTGCATGTATTTTGATTTGTATTTATTTTTATTTTTGTTATATATTTAGTTTTAATTTGTTTTGATTTAGTTATATACTTTTAGTTCTAATTTCTTATTATAGTTAATGTTTGCTATGTTGTTATAACTATATTAATATAATTTTAATTTGTTATTAATTGTTATATTTTTAATTGTAATATGTTGTATATGTTTGTTATGTTATTTAATTGTTATTTAATGTTTGTTATGTTGTTAGGATATATATTAATATATGATTGTATTAATATGTTAATATATTGTTTTATAATGTTAGGTTATGATTGTTATTGTTATGTTATGATTGTTATCATTTTGAAAAAAGATATATAATAAAAATAAAAATAAATTGTTATGTGTTTTGTGATTTAAAAGGTGAACATTGGCATGTGAAGGATACTGGCATTTTTTATAAAACAAAACTTTGGTGGTATGCAAAGTGAGAGAATCATGAGAATTATAGGAATTGGTTAAGACTACAAGAGTTGGTACAGGTGCAAAAAAAAAAAAAAAAATTGCACAAAATTCACGTAGAGCAAATGCAATTTATTTAGTTCAATGGTAATTATATGGCAACTTCATATTGTTGTATGCTTTATAACATACTAATCTGCAAGACATAAAAATCTATAATGTCGAGCTCTTTGCCATGCACAAACAGGGAGTAAATTTACTTTTCATGGTTATTTCTTTAAGAATGGATTGATATTAATATCATGATTGAGTCAATTTCAACACTTTGATTGTCCTTAATTTGTTTTATTTGGTACAAAATTTTTTCGTAAGAATCATGAAGGAACCGACCATTTCTTCTTGAGCACACTTATGTTTTCTTTCTGCCATGTTTTTTTACAGGTTACAGGATAATCAAGTGATCATTAAGGAGATTACATTGTGAGGGAAATTGGTCTTCTAAAGAATAAATACATGAAAATTTCTAAAGTCAAATCCATGTCCACAACCACTACCTTGCACCTCCCTTTCTGGAAAAGATTTTGAATACATATCCATTTTTCACAACAACAATTCTTATTCATTCAACATGCACTTCCTTTCATCCATTCCTAACCCACCAATAAAAGCAAAGAAGTTTACTTACAAACTTCTTGCCATTTTCCATTTCCATTTTCTTTTACCTACCATTTTTCATTTTCCACCAATAAAACCCTGCTTCTACATATCATTGAGTCAAAGTCCTAGAGTCTAGTAATCTTAAAAAAGAAAACACCTAGAGACTTGCATGCCTTAATGGCAAGTGCTCTTGCTAATGAACAATGGAAGTACATTAATATTCCTTGTTCATTGGATATTGTAGGTGACTCGACCACAACAAATTTATTCGTACCTACAAAGATGTGTTAGGCATCTTGACTCCCATTGCAATTAATGGTGGGAGCTCTCATGTCGGCTAGTGGCATTCATTAATGGCCACTAAGTTAACAATTTCTTGCTATGTTCAACACCAAAACATTTATTCACATAGTAAGATTTGTGCCATCGAACATTGAACACTTGAAGACCCATATTTTGTAATAGATGAAGCAGATTTCCTTTCATTGTTTTTCAATTTTTTTCGATGTAGATGACTTGAGGACAAGTCAATAAATAAACCTGGGGGGGAAGTGTAAATTCTGAATTTTGTATATCTTCCAAGCCTTATACATTTTCATCCACATTTAGTAGTAGATTCTGAACATTCAGTAGAAGATCCAACAGTAGATTTAGCAACAGATGTAGCAACAATAAAATATTCACTTTTTCGATTTCATCCACCATTTTTACAACCAAGTAAAGAAGACTATGAACCGAGTTTTGTAGCCACACGTGCACAACTCTCATCCATTTTTGAAAGGGTAAGTTAAGGTATGATATTTTATAACTTTTAACCATTTAATTCCTTGAAAAGTTAGAATAATAATTTTTGGAAAAACTTCACTTCCTTTCGTCATATTTTTCAAATTGCCAAAACCATCAGTTGAAGGGGGAAATACATTCACATTCATATGTTTCCACATTCATATAACATCCATATTCATATATCACATTTTGAAACCCACATACCTTCAAAATATATTCACTATTACATGAGCATATAAATGGCTTTGTCAAAAGTATTTAAAAGTTAGTTGGATGTCAGTACAATCATGGTTGTTACACAAGAACCAACCATGATGCAGTCCAAAAAAAATACTCTGCAATAAAAATCACATTATCAATAGGCAAAGACCATACATTAAAATTGATTGCAACAAACAAAATATGGTTGAAACACAAGAACCAACCGAGTTGTAGTTCATCAAAAACAATTAGCAAAAGTTAAGTAGATGATATCATGTAGAGTTTAAGCCAAAGCTCAAGTATCAAAAAGTAATGTAATAGATTGCATGAAGACATGCAATACCTTCAGTTTGGGGGTATGTTCGACCTCAAAATAGTCCCTATTATCACTGCATTATTCACCAATACCTTCACATTACTTCCATATTACCTTCATGTCACCTCCATTCCACCTCCACATCATTACATTTACCTCATCATTGGGTTATAACTATGTTTTTCCAATGTTTATTAAATCTTAACATTTTTAAGTGGATTTATGGTTAAACTTTAGAAAATAATACGCTTATATTTATACCTAATAATTAGAATGAGTTTTTTGACATGTGTAGGTACAAAGGAAGCTTCCAAGGCATCTTTATGTGGCACTCTATGTTCAAATTCGAATTTGAGGAGATCATGGACTTCATGGATAAGATCATGGACCTCATGGAGAAGATCATGGAGGATAGGGTTATGTGTCACCATTGGTTGAGAGATATGTGGATTTGAAGAGGGAATAGTGGATCATCATTATGAGTTTGTTATCCCATCTTGTTGTATAAATAGGAGTGTTATCTCCTTCATTTGTAATCTTAACTTTTAGAATTTAGAAACTTAGTCCTTCATTTGTAATTTTAGATTTTAGAATCATTGTAATGTAGAGCTTAGGACCTCTTGGAATGTAGAACTTGGAGCTTGTAATTACAATTTGCAATTGAGGGTAAATAAAGTGGATTCAATTTTGTTCTACTTGACTTATTTCTAAGCGTGCTTGTGGAGCTATGGAGGGCCCCCATTGCCTCACTTGCATACTTGTTTTGGTATAGTAAGATTTCTTTCATTTATGTTTTTAATTTCATTAGTTTAAATATCTTGATGCTAGAAATATAAATGAATAGTCTCTTGTAAGAGAGCTTTAATATTTCCTTTAATCAATTTGAATTATGTTTAAATGCTTTTATTTCTTAGTTAATTGATTAAGATGTTAGAAATATTAATGGACAGTCTCCTGTAAGGGAGCTTTAATAATTATTACACTTGTCACAATGTATTTAGATTTCATTATGATTAAATGACTAAATAGGTGTTGGAAATCCCAATGAAAGACCTCCTGTAAGGGAGCTTTGGCATTTCTTCACCTAGATTAGTTTAGTTTGTCTCTAAATCCATATATATTGGATGTTCCTTGAAGTTTACTTACCCGGGTTGATAGTAAATGAAACTGTAATTTGCATCTGCAGTTTAGACCAAACAATCTGCTATGAATTTGGCATAATCATATATGATGGCAGCGGGTTGTCCTAGAGTGAAGATGGACTTGAAGGCTACTCACTGGTAGTATAGCCTAAGACACTAGATATCATTGACACAATGTCCTGGCCAAGTTTAGAAAATATGGTCCACATGTATGGGGAGGATCCTTTGCAATATGTTTCTCTTCCACAATAAAGGTTTGGAATATTTCAGCAAGTCTGGTAGGGATAATCTTGGGGAATTTTTCTAGCAGGTCTCCAATTGAAATGGGGCTCAGATTTTGTCCTAGTTGTAACTGCAACATTTCATTGATGGGTTCAATTGTTATGAAACCAGATCAAGAAAAGATAGAAAAGATAGATCAACGCCTTAGAATTCAGCCTCTTCGAGGGGGCAACCTCCTTTACATTACATATATTAACAATTCTTGGATGATACAAATGAAAATACCTCCTTTCTATATATAGGAGCCTAAGCTATCATAACATAATCAGAGCCGACATAACAATAATAATGTAAGGGCACAATAATAACAATAGTGGGCTTCTATGGGGCACAATTGTAACAATATGGGCACTACATGGGTACATCAATATAATAAGTGGGTTGTACTAATAAAAATAAGGGGTTACACTAGTAGTATAGGGGCCTAACACCAATCGTGATAGTAAAAAGTATAGTATGGTCAAGGGACATCACTTCTCTTTGGCTGGGACTATAGTTTGTATGGCAATAATGGACAATTTCAAGAAAGATATGTACTGGAGGGAATTGGCACTTGGGTAAATTAGACTCCCAAAGAACAATTTTTTCTGTATGGTTAAAGTATTGTCCTCTATACTGGCAACATAATTTCAGTGGGGATTCATGGACAGAGGTGTCCTTGATTTGGAATTCTTTGTCTGCCAAAGGGAGATGGTTTAAATCCAGATGGGGAGTTGAAACTAGTCGAACATCCATAGCAACTGGAGTGGCAATTCTTAGTTCTCATGGATTTAAGAATGGGGAAAATGCTTTTCAGTCAAATTGGGGAAATTTGGTTCAAACACAGAGTAGTTTCGTGGTTGCAGGGCAGTTTTTTTACTTAATTCCTTAATAATTTCCAAGAAATAAAGTAACAGGTTCAAGAATGAGACAGGGTTTACGGTGAATTTGGATAAATACTTGGAATTTCAAGGAATTTCAGCTCTGAATTGGTTGACGGGTGACTATGCATGTTTGGAAGCCTTAGTAAACTAGAGGGTGGACTGGAAGTTTAGTGGCTTCTGCAGGTTGGCGGTTGGAGGGTTGGCAGTTGAATGTAGTTAGTCGTGTGCATGGAGGTCTGGAGCATTCTTTCCCACAATGAAACAAAATAATGAGGTTTTTTGGTTTTATTCACAAAGTTAATGATTTGGTGGGCACATGGTAAAAGTACTTTTGGCTTTTAGCAGGGAATGTGATGGCTTTGTCGTTTAGCAGGAGGCGGTAAGCAGGTTTGCTCGCACCACTTTTGTGCTGGGTGGTTTCGAGGGGATACCACCTGATCCCACTCATAAGGTGCCACGTAACATCGGGGCCCAAAGGAAAACAACCCGTATCAGGCCGGTAAAGGTCGGGTGTTAGAGGCCACCCGATATGCTTAACAGTCATTAGATTAAAGGAGAAGCGATCGCTCGATGATCGGGGTGGGGGGTTCATACGAAGGGTAATGGAGGGGTCCGGCGAAGGTTTAAGAGTGGCAAGATTTGATTATCAATGGATTATAGTGGGATTTAGGTGTCGGGGGTGTTTTTATTAGTAGGGTTTGATTATTAATTAATTGTTGGTCGATTAATTAATTCGTTTATCTGGTTAGGGTGTTTATAAAGTTTATGTTTCAAACTTTTTTGGGGGTGAGGTATTAATACATAGGGATTTGTTATATAACTATACAGGAAGGATTATTTCTTTAGGGAATTAATATATATATATATAGTTAAAAGTTAATGTGAGAATGAAAAAGCGCTAAAGTGTAATGTATTTCATTCATTTGCCATTGTCATAAACACATTATACTTAGGCTTAAAGTATTTTTGGGTCTTTTTGAGAAAAGGGGTCCTTTTCATGGGGGTGATCACTTTTCCTAGGATAACAAGGTTTTATCCTTAGGAAAAGGGGTTTATTAGGGGAAAATGACTTTTCCTTAGGAAAATGATGTTCTTTCTTAGCAAAAGGGATTTGTTTGGGAATATGAGTGAATTGAAGGGGGTGGATATTTAAGGGGTGGTTTTGAGTACTTAGGACCTATAAATCATTAGGCCAAGGGTTCAGTCCCTCCAGAAGTCAGAGAAATGCTCTAAGTCCCTTTGACTTAAGATTTTGGGTACTTAAGACTTTTTATTGGAAATTAGTTAAGTGAAAGGTGTAATGAGTGAGGGAAGTTAATCAATTTGACTTTGTGGACTTGATGCATGTCCAATTTTCATCCATACTTAGAAATTTCATGATGAAGGTGAATAATATGACTTTATCTAACAATCATCACAATCATGCAACCGTTCTTCTACTTACCCACCTACTCATCCTACCATTTTTACTTCTCTTTATTTGGGTGCACTTAAGTTGGCAAACCATTATCAAAACATTTTCTTTTCTTTTACAATAGTAATCTAACTAAGTCTAACCTTATTACATACAAGGGCTTAGATTAAATAGTTGAGCTCATTTTATTCACTCTACCTAATCTAATTATCTGCTAAGATTAAACTGTTTGGTCAGATTTTATTCTCTATCTATAAGCATAAAATTGAAAGCATGAAATAGTCAAGTTTAAACATTTTGACTATCATGGATTGTGGCAAAGGTAACAAGATACACACAATCATTTACTCTGCATCAAAAGTAACTAGGAGTGGCATTTTGACTTACACACTTTCATGGTCTTTTCTTTTCTTGGGGTTCATTTTTTCATCTTTTTTTACCTTTTTTATTCTTTTTGTCCTTTGATTTTTCTTTTAGGACATACCCTCTTTACATTTTCTAATTTTTTGAATATGGAAAACATTTGCGAAAAGCAAAGGTATGTACATATTATAGGTCTAATCTTATCCATTCAAAAATTATGACTCCTATTGGTATAGGAACCTAATAGTGGCTCCACTTGGGAATGGCATTTCCTGGTGAAATGTCAAGAACTAGTAGATCAATGGCATTCTAAATTACTATGATCTTACTCTGCAACTTTTTCCTTTTCATTTTTCTACATTATTGCGATTTATGATAGTGAAACTTTTGAAGCTTATGGCCTTCTGTTCGGGCTTCAATTCCAAAAATTACCATCAAATCAACCCTAAACTTTTTGAAAAATAGAATATGTACAAGTGATTAGTGAAATTAGTAACTAGGATCTATGTAGTGCTTAAGCATTCAATCATTAACTAGTCCTCCTTCTACTTTTGTGCCATCCAATTCTTTGAGGATAAAAGAATTATTGCCCCTAAAAGCATAAATGATATAAGGGAATTTCCAGAGGAAGTCAAACTTCCCATGTTTACCTTTATCCTCCCTTCTTGAGTCCCATTTGAAAACTTTATCTCCTAGGTAAAAATCTTATGCCTTAGTCCTTTTGTCCAAAGACGTCTTGATCCTTTCCTGCACAACTTGGGATCTGATATACACTTCTTCCCTGGTCTGTTGTAAGTGAATTATCTGGTTGATTCTCCTTTGAATATCATTTGGCTCAACTTGAACCTCTTGGAGTGATTTCATCACCGATGTCCCCAAGGAAGATGGGAAAACAACCTCCATTCCACAAAATAAGTGATAAGGACTAGCGTCAATGGATTTCTTTGTGGTCAGCCTATCTGCCCAGAAGGCATTTGCTAGCTTCTTGTTCCAGGTTTTCTTGTTATCCTCCAACAATTTTTTGATGATATTCACTAAGCTCTTGTTGGAAGATTCTGCTAGTCCATTTCCTTGGGGATAGTAGGTTGTCGAGTGACCCAAGGTTATATGATATTTGTTACAGAAATCAATCATTCTCTTAGATTTGAAAGTTGTTGCATTGTCAGTGATGATTTTGGTTCGGCATTTGAATCTGGATAGAATGTTGGCTTCAAGGATGTTTATTATGACAGTATCAGTGGCTTGTCTTGAGCGTATGGCTTCTATCCATTCGGTAAAGTAATCTGTAGCAATGAGAATCCATTTATGCTAAGCAGAGGAAGGTGGATGGATTTCACCAATTAAGTAAAGACCCCACTGTTGAAATGGTGCTTCAGTAGATATTGGCTTCAAGGGTAATGGTAAAAGTTTTTTCTTTCCTTCAAAAATCTTACATTTATGACATGAGGTTACAAATTTGTTTACATCAGAAAATAGAGAGGGCCAATAAAAACCGGCTCTTAGGATCTTGTTAGCTGTGGTTTTCCAGTAAATATGTCCCCCACAGTCACCTGCATGAAACTCCTACAATATTTTGTTAGTTTTTTCTTTTAATAAACAGTTAAGAAGGATGCATTTGTGATTTTTCCAAAATAAAGCATTGTCAAATATGCAAAACTTCAAAGTTTTTATTTTTAAGAACGTACTTTTAGTCTTGGATAATTCAAGAGGAGCTTGTAAATTTTGTACAATGTATATAATGTTAACATACCATGGTGAGTCAGTAAATGCCTAGTTGATCGGTGGAGTTGCCATCTCCTCTTCCTTATCCAATTCTGCAATAAAATTTATGTCTAGGGCCTCACAGTTCGATTCAGCCATGAGCTTGGCTAAACCTTGGCCTTTGATCAATTTTGTAGGTTTAATTTCTAAGTCATATTCTAATATAGTAGCTATCCATTTCCCTCTCTTCCCATGTGGCCCATCCTATGTTAGGATGCCTTTGACTACAGCATTGGGAACATAAGCTATTACATGAGAATATAGGATGTAAACTTTGAAATCTTTGATGGCTTTGACTAGAGAAAAAACTTGCTTTTCCATTATATTGTAATTTAAAGGTGCATCCCTCAGGGCTTTGATAAAGAAGGCAATGGGTTGTTCAAAACCCTGATCATTCTTCTACAGTAGGACTACAACAATTGTGTGTTTTGAGGCGAAAGAAAATATAACAAAATCCCTATCAAACATTGGACTGATTAGAACTAGTGTTTGTGTCAAGGCTAGCTTAATATCTTCAAAAGACCTCTTAGCCTCAAGTGTCCATTTAATAGTCAAATATTTCTTCAGCATGTTATTTAATAATCTAACTAGTTCTGCTAAGTTAGAAATAAATCTTCTAAGAAAGTTTATTTTACCTAAAAAGGCTTGTAGTTCCCTTATGCTCCTAGGATGTGGCATCTGTAAGATGGCTTCAATTCTTGTAGGATCTATTCGGATACCATATTTAGAGATTATGTGGCCTAACAATTTTCCCTCTTCCAACCCAAATAAATAATTTTTAGGATTCGAAGAAATTCCATACTTCCTACACTTGGTGAAGACCTGCCTTAGATGATCTAGGTGTGGTTCATCAGATTTAGAGAATACTGTGATATCATCTAAGTATATTACAAGGAAGTCGTGGATTTCCTTAGAAAAAGCTATATCCATAGCTCTTTGAAAGGTGGCCCCTGCATTCTTTAACACAAAAGGCATCTTCACATACATGAAAGTTCCCCAACGAGTGGTAAATGCAGTTTTTCCTTGATCGTCTAGGTGGACTAAAATCTGGTTATAACCAGAAAACCCATCTAACAATGAGATGTTGGTTGAACCTACTACCCTCTGTAATATGTGATCCATTTTGGGAAGAGGGAAGTTATCCTTGAGTGAAACTTAATTGAGATTCCTAAGGTCAACACACAGCCTAAGTTTACCAGTTTTCTTTCTTGTGGGTACCAAATTAGAAACCCAATTAGAGAATCTAATTGGTGCTATGATCTTGGATTCGTACATTCTTTTGATTTCCTTTTCAATAGAAGGCAATAGAACAGGATTAGTCCTTCTAAGATTCTGTTTAAAAGGTTTTTGGTTTTATTTTAGGGGGATAGTGTGTTGTATTATGCTGGTGTCATAAGACTTGAGGTCCTCATAACTCCAAGCAAAAACATCTTGGAATTCTTTTAACAGTTCTATGTATTTCCCTTTTTCATTAGGAGGTGAAGACTTTGAAAGTTTTATCAATTTAGGATCTTTCTCAGAGCTTATGTTACATTCCTCTATGTCTGATTTTAAGGGTTCCATTTTTGGCTTTCTAGGGACATCGTTTGAATCAAACAAATCCTCCAAAGAAGTTAATCCTTTGGGTAAAAAATTTCTTTGAGATTGATGATTTCAGAGTCTTCATCAATTATCTCATCAATTTCAATTTGCTTTAGGTTTCAAATATCTGATTTTGTAAACTTTGTGGGATGGAATCTATCTATATCTTCCTCTTCTAATTTGTTAATTTCTATTTTATCTGTAAAATCAAGATCTAATGTTATGTCAATATCTATGTTGCTATTTACAAATTCTTCATCTAAAGTTAGAAAATTCTTTATTTGTTGGTCATTAGTGAATACTTGCCAGTTTTTCAAGATGTTAGGGATAGCAGGCTTGTGCTTAACCTCAATAGTGTACTGATGGTTAGGTTGAAATGGTAACTTACAAGTGCTGGAAAACATATCTAAACTATGAGCTTGCATATTGTGTTCTACTGGGATGACTGCAAGCTTAGCTTCTAAAAAAGTATTTAATATTTCTACAATTGTTCATCTATAAAAACCTAACCTAGGATCTCTAGTCATATAAATAGCGTTGATTTGTTTTATAACCAACTTATAATCTCCCATAATAGAGACTCTTATGGCTTCTAACCTTTTAACCAATTTGAGGCCTAAAAGAATTGCTTCGTAGTCGGCCTTATTGTTAGTGCATTTGAGGTTTAACCTGTGGGCATGATCCTCTAAGTTATAATTCTCTAAATTGTAAATCCACACTCCTACTCCTGCACCTAGTTTGTTCATTGACCCATCGAATTCAAGATGACATATTATTTCATGTTCAAAATTATTATTGTCTGGGGGAACTAAATCTTCTTTGACTAAGGTATCTTGATCATATTTTTCATTTAAAAGATCTTGAATTTGGACAATTTGATTTTCAACTGTAACTACATTTTCTTTTGGTTCTAAAATAATGTTGTTTGAAGTATTTTCTTGGTTTGTTTCAGAATTGTATATAATAAAAGAATCGATATCAGAATGCATGGAATATATAGGAAATTTTTGAGGCCTAGCCTAGCTACTCACTACATATTTGATTAGGGTCTCCCTATACAGTTTTTTAGGATGTCCAAAGACTAAAATTGTGGCTTATGACATGTCAAGTTGTAAATATCCTTGGAGTTTGGCCCCCCATGATCTAGACAACAGCATGCCATATTTAGGTGGTATATCAGCAACAACTATGTCCATAAGAATGGTCTTAGCAAGGTATTGTACTAGGGAAACACACAGGTCTTTAATTAGTCCTAGGCACTTAACATGACTTGAATAAAATGAAAACAGGTCCTTGTAAGGCCTAGTTATATCCAAGTTCAATTTCTCCATAACAGATTTAGGCATTAGATTGTGTGAAACCCCAGAGTCTAGCATAACGTTGGGTAGGATTTTATCGTGAATGTTAAGGCTAATGTAAAAGGGTGGTATCCCTCCTTCTACTAGTTTTCCATTAACATCAGGACCAAAAATAAGCTCAGGCTGATCATCAAATAGGTTAACAGAGTCTTCATTCTCAACGAAGTTTAAGGATTTGCTTATTTGAGATTTATAAGTTTCATGTTTAATAAGCTCTGTTAAGGGAACTGAGATTTTCAATTTCACTACCTCTGCCCCAAAATTGAAAGGCAAAGGGGATTTCTCTATTTGAATGTTTGGAATTTTAACAGTAGGGTTTGGAGTAGCTTGTTCTTCTTTTTCAGTGTTCAAAGTCTTTTTTAGTGGATTTTCTAATATAACTTTTGGAGACTATTCCACTGTTTCCTTGGAGGGAACTGAAGTAGTGGGTTGCTTATTAGAAGGTTTGTCATTGGTTACATCTACAATGGTGGGACTAGGAGGGTTCTGATTTGGTCTAGAGAGGATTTGGAGAGCTTTTGTAACTGGAACTGCTTTAATTTTCTTAGGTTGATTTGGTACTACTTTCTTGTTTTGGTCTGGAGCATCAGTGTTCTTTTTACTCCTCAAATTGTATTGTTTATGCACTTCGAAGATAATAGAATCATACCCTTGCTTGTATTCGAATGATTCTCCAGATTGGGTCTGGAACTGTTGAAACATGTGTAATTCCTGATCATCTTGAGTCAAAAAGACGGTTTCATCATCATCTAACCCCATTAAGTTAATTTGTGTGTCTTGTTCAGGGACTTTTGAATGGGAAGTTTCAGTGTATTTTTCTTGAAAAGGAGGCCTAATATTCTGATCAGGTCCATTTTTTTCCAATATTCTGATTTTGATTCTCTCTAAATTTTGGATTTCTCATTGGAGGTGCCTGTTGATTATCCCAGTGAGGTTTGCTTTCAATGTTCTCCATCCTATCCATCAATTTTCCATTCCTTTGGCTATGGCATCCATTTTAAGGTCAAAGGGTGAGGCTTCATCTTTCAAGGGAGCTCTCCTTTCATTCCTAACCGTAGTTCTTTTTGCCAGCAAATCAGCTTCTACACTAACTGCTACACTCTGCATATCTTCTAGAGCTAGAGGGTTTCTCTCTCTAAGTTGGAATGCCATATCAGTGTCAAACCTATCAGGAAACTTTATCAAAGCTAATCCAAGTGGGGGTTTAAGGTCAACTGTTATTGCTGGTAATCCTGGACTATTTCATTTGGTCCTTTCATGATGTTTTCATGTTCTGAAAGGATATGCAGAGGGTTCTTTTTCTTTTCCCATCTATTTAAAAAATTCCTATAAAATACTTCTAAAGTGTTTATGATGTTAGCATGTAAATATCTAAACCATGTTCTTACATCACCAGCTAAAGTCTAAGCAAACAGTCTCATTTGGACATCTTCAATATCAATTTCATGTAATTTGAAATGATCTATCATATTTTTTGTGTGTTGTTGTGTTGTATAGTGTCCTATGCCATCAAATTGGATGATTTTTTTTGGTAGTCTTGTGGCATGGCACCTAGTGGAGTAGGCAACACAAGAGGAGAATATATGTTTGCCATGGCTCTAAGTTGGGCAGGACTAAGAAGGGGAGTTTGGGTTCCCGAGGATGATACAAGGGGTAATGAGGAACTGGGAGTAATGGGTGACTGATGTGTAATGGTAGGTTGGTGGGGAAGTGAAGGTATAAATGGAGGTGAGGAATGAGCTTCAGAGATGGAAGGGAATAATGGTGAACTAAAGGAAGCTAAATCTATTTTAGAAAGCTCAGGGATCCTAACAGTAGTAAGGGATGACTGAGGGGAATTTAGAATGTACTAAAGAATTGACAAGTTTTCCCTTTGGACTTCGAGTTCAGCCGTAAATTCTGGATCTAGAACTAGGTCATCAAGTGCACTTTCAGACCTGGTTCTAAATAGGGAAAGGTTAAAATACTCGTCAAAGGGTAGGTCTTCCAAAAACAACCACTCATCCAGGTAGGAATCTGCTTTAATTGAAGGCGTATGATAGACTAAAATCTCTTCTCTTCTAGATATTCTTGAAATCAGATTAGGATTATTAAATACTTGGGGAGGGTTTGGATCAGGGTTGGCCGTAGTATAGTGAGTTCTCCTAGAAGCCAGATTTCAAGCTTTTTCTAAATATTTTTTTTTTGTGAGATTCTTATAAACAACTTCTAATAAATCGTTCAAGAGGATCGAAATAAAATTTTGAAATTTCTCAAAGGTTTATTAAGACTGAGGATTTGAGTTCCCCAGTATGGTCACCACTATGTTATCACTCAAAAGTCTTCCCTAGAAGTTATCAAAAGAAGGAATAATCCAAGCTAACCACAAACCTAATATTTTAGACTCGGGTTTTAGCCAACCTATGTCCAGAGAGGGCTCTCTCTTTATAATTTAACTTTTTTTTTGTTGGGATTTTAGGGTAGTTCTTAGTTCTCATAAGGTTTTTATTTTGGTTGGGTGGTGGAATTCTGGGAACAGATGGATAGAACAAGGCCTTCAAGCCATTGGGCTATGGAGTCAATCAAGGAATGGCTTAACTAGATCAGATCAATCACTAAAGGGAGAGTTCACAGGGTAGGCTAGAAAAGCAAAAGGCAAATATTCAAGTTCATATGGATGAGGTAGTCCTAACCAGGGTGAAAGGGAGGGTAATGAAGAATCCTTAGACCAGGATCAAGGTGAAGAGTAGGAGGTGGTCACGAGCAAAGGGCAACTAAGAATCCTTTACTATAGACCAAGGGGCAAACTATGGAATTAAGGGAGTAGTTAAGAATTCCCTAACTAAGATAGTTTAGCAGAAAACATTAAGAATGTAAACAGTCAAGACAGAGAGCATTAAAGCTAGTTTTGAAATATCATTCCTAGTTTACCATTCAAATTTCATAGAAACACATACAATTATTAATAAACGTAAAGAAAAATGATAATACACATGAGAGATAGAATACTTATTTGATTTCTTCTTTACACAAGAATCCTATGAAATGTTTTTTCTTTATTCCCTGATCTAGCAAGCCAATCCAGTCTTGATACAATAGCACTTTAACTTGAGAGGATAATGTCTATAGAAATGTGTTTGAATCCACACTAATTACTTCGAAAGGTGAAGTATTTATACAAAAAAAAATTACAAAATATCTTTAAACAATATGATAATTAATCTAGGAAATCAAAATATCTTCAAGCATGAAGATAGAGACAGATGGAAAACTGCATCAAGTTGTCCCTTTTATTGTGGTTGTGCTGGCTATTTGCAGTTTGAATTTGAGTTCTTTAAGCTGGCTCATATTTGTATGCTGGAATCACCTTTGTCTTTAATCTTTTACTGATACTCTTTAACCTATTACTCTTTGACCCCATTTATCTGTCCTTTCACCTGCTTTCAGATTTACTATGGTAACTTATAGGGAATCTGTCATTGTTACCCACCATTCTTTTTTAGGCAACTTTACCTTGAGAATCCTTCTATATATCTTGTCTACCTCAGCGTATTTGGCAAAATTTGGCTTGGTGACAAATAGATGCTTCACCTCATGATCTAGGAAGAATAGATTTTCTAAAGTATCATATAATACATTCCCTGTCGGCAATGCTTTGACTCCTGAAGTGCTTGCCTATTCCCTGGAAAATTTCTATAATCTATCGACATAGTCCAATTGGGTCATAAGTTTTTCATTGATTACCATGGGATTGGGAAGGTCTTTACTTATCAAAATTTGAAGCTTTGCCATGAATCTATCAATACCAACCTACAAGTCATGGCATTTTTTCTCAAAGTTAAGGATAAGGTTTCTTTTAGAGAGAACCTTTTTTATTTTAATAATGGTTTTTGTTCTGTCCTCCACACCAAGCTCATTTAGCTCATGCATGTTATTTCTATTCAAGAAATGGATGTGTTGATTAGATTCCTCAGGCTAGTCCCCTAGGTCTTCCTTTACCTTTTGTATTGCTTTGGTGGACACTTTCACCAGTTTCGTTTACTCAAATATTACTTGAATTGATTGCCAAATATCAATGACAGAGTCAATGATATTGGCCCAGAGCATCTCCTTAGTATGTCCTAGTGGCTTTTGCAATGTTAGATCCTTCTCTAGGACCTTAATCTTATCACCCATCCTTAGGGCTTTCTGTGCTTCTTCTTTTTGTTGTATTTGGACAAGCTAAGAGTCAGTTTCTAAGCTTGCTACTTTTTTCTTAAGTCTCTTAATCTCTATTGCTTGGATGGACATTTCCTCCATGGCTTTCACTAGCTCTGTCGTTTTCAATGTTGAAGTACTTGTTCTTGTAAAATCTGTTGTGACTGGAAGTGTTGTAGCAAGTGGAGCTGTTGGTGCTAAAGAGGCTACCAATGTTGAAGGGACTATAGTTGTTACTGTGGGAATGGTACTTGTGGAAGTAGTGGGAAATTCACTCTGTTTGGACTATATCATTATGTCCAATTCTTTCTCTATTTCTTTCAGTAGATCATTTAGCTTAAGGACCAAGTCCATAATCTCTTCTTGTTCCTTCTAAGTTTCTAAAACTTCTGTTGTTTGTGGATGATGAAGATGTGGAATTTTGAGCTGCTTTTTCAATGTAGCTATGTCATCATTTCTTGTTTTTAATTAACCTTTCTACAACTTTCACATCTTTGGGATCATGTCCCAACTCTATGATTAAGTCCTCCAAGGACTTGATTCTGGTACCCTTGGCCTGTGAGGAGGCCTTTTATAGTTGAAGCTGTGCTAATATATTATTCAGTGAATTCTATAACTGGTGGGTGGCAATGGCTTTTATTGTCAACGTGGAATATACCATCTCTCCTGTCTGTTTATGCAATTCAATCTAGTCAATAGGATGTATGTCCTTTGCTAGCACTTCAAAATCTCTCTTTTGGTAGTCAGTTGCTAATCTGGGCTGCTGAGTGCTGGGCTTCAAGAAAGTCATCTGCATTTTTCCTTCTTTCACATCAAAGGCTGACATAAGCTTTGTTTGGTTGGTGGGAGCCATTTTTAGGTACTATGCATAGCTTTGGGCTTTTAACCTTTCATCCCTAGCCTTTATTTCCTTGTACTTTTCTCTGATATCTTGGTCTTGGTCAACTAGAATCCTTAATGAGGACACTTCCACACTTTGCTATTTTTCCAACATCTGGGCATGTGATGTGGAAGGTTCTTGTGTTACTCCAAAGGGAGTAGCATGCCTACTCCCTTCTCTTTCTGTGCTTGTGGCTCCAACTGTTTCTGCTGTGAATTATTGCTTGGATAAAGGATTTAACCTTTTCCTTTTGGCATATGTTTTTGAAATGGCTCTGTCTGATGGAGTGGCCTCCTCCTTGTCTCTTTTGAGGTTTCTCTCCTCATTGAGAGGAGTTTGCATGATAGGGGGAGTACTCATGATGGGCTCTCGCAGTGTTGTTTGAGTCAATTCTTCTTATAAGTCTGGTTGTTCTGACTCTTCTTGCACCCGCGGTCTTTCTTCTGCTTGTTGTTCACGGTGTGCCTATGATTCCCTTTGTGCTTGAGATTCTCCTAGAACTTGTGTGAAAGAACCTTCATCAAGCCTCCTCTCTAGATCAATTAATGCATTTTCAATAGAAACTTTAGTGTTATCTCTATCTACTAGTGTATTCTCCACCCATTCCAATTGATTTGCATGTTTTTCTATCTCAGGGATTCTGTAGTGGATATAGAGAGAAAACTTCTTTTTCTTTCTTCTATTGCACATGAAATCAAAGGGGTCATATCTCCATATGAAGCTTTTTTTTAGTTTGAGCCTTTGAAGATTTTTTTCTACTTCTCTTCCAGCTTCTCGACTATTGCACACAAAGGGACCTAGTTGATCTTTGATTCTGAGTTGAGCCTTCTTTTTGGCTTTCACAAAATGTACCTTATCTGAGTTGATTATCTGTTTGTAGTACTCTAGAGCAAATAACCTCATTGGGAGGTGTCTAGGTAACTTGTATGGTGCTAACTCACAGCCATAGATCCTAATTTTAGTGTGATTTTGGTACAAGTACCAATCTCCCACTTTGAGTTGTTTTGAAAGCTATAGGATCCTCCTGATATCTGAACTGATTGTTGGAGGAGGACTTCCTAGTAGCGTGGTCACTATAACATGTACAGAAAGCTCTATGAAGTCTGTGTATGGATATGGTGATTCAAATTTGTGGATCAGAGGAATCCAGAAGACTACTGAACTAGGATTGCATCTGGTATCAAGTTTTTGAAGAGTAAATGGGAATTTATCAACTTGATAATATAAGAAAATGTGGTACAGTACTTGAATAATCTTTCATTGTTCACTATTAAGAATTGATCATGCATTTTATCTACTGTGAATTTGGCATAATCATATATGATGGCAGGGGGTTTTCCTGGAGTGAAGATGGACATGAAGGCTAGAATGATTTCATCAATACTCATTGGTATTATAGTGTAAGATGCTAGATATCATTGACACAATGTCTTCGCAAGTTTAGAAAAATGGTCCACATGTATGGGGGAGGATCCTTTGGAATATGTTTCTCTTCCAGAATAAAGGTTTAGAATATTTTAGCAAGTCTGGCAGGTGTAATCTTGTTGAATTTGTCTAGTAGGTCTCCAATGGAAATGGGGGTTAGATTTTGTCTTGGTTGCAACTGCAACATTTCATTGATGGATTCAGTAGTGATAGTAAAAAGTACAATATGGTCAGGGGACATCACTACTCTTTGGCTGGGACTGTAGTTTCTATGGCAATAATGGACAATTTTGGGAAAGATATATACTGGAAGGAATTAGTACTTGGGTAAATTAGACTCCCAAAGACCTATTTTGTCTCTATGGTTTAGGTATTGGTCTCTGTACTAGGAGCATAATTTTAGTGGGGATTCATGGATAGAGGTGTCCTTGATTTGGAAGTCTTTGTCCGCCAATGGGAGATGGTCTAAATCCAAATGGGGAGTTGAAACTAGTCAGACACCCATAGCAACTGTAGTAGCCATTCTTAGTTCCTGTGGATTTAAGAATGGGGAAAAGGGTTTTCATTCTAATTGGGGCAATTTGGTTCGAATACAGAGTAGTTTCGGGGTCGCAGGGTAGCTCTTTTACTTAATTCCTTAATAATTTCCAATAAATAAAGTAATAGGGTCTATGGTGAATTTGGATAAATACCTAGAATTTCAGAGAATCTCGACTCTAAACTAGTTGACGGGTGACTGTACATATTTGCAGAAGGCCTCAATCAACTATAGCATGGACTGGATGTTCAATCGCTTCTGCAGGTTTGCGGTTGGACATGGGTTGGCAGTTGAACGTATTCAGTCACGTGCATGGAGGTCTGGAGTGTTATTTTCCATGATAAAACAAAATAACGAGGTTTTTTGGTTTTATTCACAAATTCAATGATTTGGCGGATACATGGGAAAAGTACTTTTGGCTTTTAGCAGGGGATTTGATGGCTTTGTTGTTTAGTAGGAGGCAGTAAGCAAGTTTTCTCCCACTACTTTTATGGGCTGGGTGGTTTCAGGGGGAGGTCACCCGATCCCACTCATTGGGAGCCATGTAGCATCAGGGCCCAAAGGAAAATAGCCCATATCGGGTGGGTAAAGGTCAGGTGTTGGAGGCCACCCAATATGCTTAACAACTGTTGTATTAAAGGGGAAGAAATCACATGGTTATCGGGGTGGGGGGTTCATACGAAGGGTAATGGAGGGGTCCGGCGAAGGTTTAAGAGTGGCAAGAATTGATTAACAATCGATTACGATGGGAATAGGGTGTTGGGGGTGTTTTTATTGGTAGGGTTTGATTATTAATTAATCGTTGGTGAATTAATTAATTCGTTTATCGGGTTAGGGTGTTTATAAAGTTTATGTTTCAAACTTTGATGGGGGCAGGGTATTAATACATAGGGATTTGTTATATAACTATACGAGAAGGATTATTTCTTTAGGGAACTAATATAAATAAATTTAAAAGTTAATGTGAGAATGAAAAAGCGCTAAAGTGTAATGCGTTTCATTCATTTTCCATTGTCATAAACACATTATACTTAGGCTTAAAGTATTTTTGGGTTTTTTGAGAAAAGGAGTATTTTTCATGGTGGTGATCACTTTTCCTAGGATAACAAGGTTTTATCTTTAGAAAAAGTGGTTTATTAGGGGAAAATGACTTTTCCTTAGGAAAATGATATTTTTTCTTAGGAAAAGGGATTTGCTTGGGAATATGAGTGAATTGAAGGGGGTGAATATTTATGGGGGGGTTTTGAGTACTTAGGACCTGTAAATCATTGGGCCAAGGGTTCAGTCCCTCCAGAAGTTAGAGAAATGCTCTGAGTCCCTTTGAATTAATATTTTGGGTACTTAAGACTTTTTATTAGAAATTAGCTAAGTGAAAGGTGTAATGAGTGAGGGAAGTTAATCAATTTGACTTTTTGGACATGGTGCATGTCCAATTTTCATCCATACTTATTGCTTTCATGATGAAGGTGAATATTATGCTTTTATCTAACAATCATCAAAATTCTACAACCTTTCTTCTACTTACCCACCTACTCATCCTACCATTTTTACTTCTCTTTATTAGGGTGCACTTAAGCTGGCAAACCCTTATCAAAACATTTTCTTTTCTTTTACGATAGTAATATAACTAAGTCTAACATTATTACATCCAAGCACTCAGATTAAACAACTGACCTCCTTTTATTCACTCTACCTAATCTAATTATCTGCCAAGATTACACTGTTTGCTTAGATTTTTTTCTCTATCTATAAGCATAAAATTGAAAGCATGAAATAGTCAAGTTTAAACATTTTGACTATCATGGATTGTGGAAAAGGTAGCAAGTTGTACACAATCATTTATTTGCATCAAAAGTAACAAGGAGTGGCATTTTGACTTGCACACTTTCATGGTCTTTTCTTTTCTTGGGGTTCATTTTTTCATCTTTTTTGACCTTTTTTATTCCTTTTGTCCTTTGATTTTCTTTTAGGACATACCCTCTTTACATTTTTTAATTTTTTGAATATGGAAAACATTTGCAGAAAGCAAAGGTATGTACATATTACAGGTTTAATCTCAACCATTCAAAAATTATTACTCCTATTGGCATAGGAACCTAACACCCTGTTTGCATCCGCTTTAAAGCAAGTTTCCAATCATCCACAGGTCTTCTCCTCAATTTAGTGGCTAGTACATGTATGGCTAGGGGAAAACCTTTACATTCATCTACAACTTGTCTCCATGTATTCGCTTTATCCTGGGGAATACCTTGGCCTTCAAAAGCTACCTTGCAAAATGAATTAGTGGCTTCATCGAGGAATGGGGTTTGTACTTTCATGGACTCTTGTGCACCCATTTCTCCATCCTGGTGAGCAGAATATAGAATATTGCTTCCCTACTTATTGAAAAATGCCATGCCCAATTGATTAATATCAAATAATCTCCGTAAAACATCTAAGAACAGAAGAACTTTCTTGTCCCTCAGATAAGAAAACAATGACGTCTTCCTATAATCAACATTATTATAGCTTGGTAAGTCATGTTTGATTTCATGAACAATACAACTCTACAGGTCGGCCAAATTAGGGAATTGACCAACTTTAACCCAAATCACAAAATCAAAGCCTCCTCTATTAACCTTGAAAACGTTGTATGTTCTTTTTAGCAATGTTGTTTTACCAACCCCTCCCATTCGATATATACAAATTACATGAAGGATTGGCTCTCCCGTAAGCAAGCTCATTAGCTTCTCAGAGTTAATCTTAGACCCTACCAATCTAGTGGTTGGCTCCTCCTGCAAGAGTACTATATATTTTTGTTGTGGTGTAGAGACGACTAGCATCTGAATACAGAGACTGAACTGTATATCATTAAGGAGACCCTTAAACAACTCATCGGAATTCTTTTTCCATGCTTTAATCTGTTTTGAGACTTTGCACTTGGAAGGGTTGTAATCAGTACATTTCCAAGGCTGTAGTGAGCTAGTGATGAGCGTAATTCCTTTACCAATTTTAGCTTTCATGTCATCAAGCCGAGATTTCGCAACCATGGCAGCGTCTTTTTCTAAGCTTAGAATTGATCATTTATATGCTCTATGAGCACTGAATAAAAAATAATCTGATTTGTAGGTTGAAGTGTGTAATCTCTAGGAGAAAATTAGCTAGTATAATAATAAGGTAAAATCTTGGATTTTGTGGGCTCTTTTCCTTTTGCAGAGTTTAGAACTTGGCAAACCTAACTTGAATGTCAATGTCAAGGTTTTTCTAATTTTAAAGACCTTTAAATCTATCTCCTTTGGTTGACTGTTGTAACCCAATACCCAATACTTACAAGCTTTTGGATTTCTCCCTTTACTATGTTGTATAATTATTTATGCTAGACTTTCCAAATATAAATACCTCTCACTTATACTAGGAAGCAATCAAGTAGATATTGCTTCTTACTTTGCAGTGCTTGGTTTTTGAAAACATGATATGTTTGCGCATGCTGAATACATAAATACAAATGTATAATCAATACTGCCATAGACGCAACCGAACTATGCCTCTTAGACCATGGTGCCTCGACCCTAGCTTCTCCTGTCTCCACTTCTACTAAATCCCAAAACTAACAAATCTCCAATATGATGAAAACCTATATACTCTCTATGAAACCAATTATGGACATTTTTATTGAAGTATCTTGATTCTGAACTCTTGCTTAAACCAACCTCTGACTCAACAAAAATTGTCTCTGAAATCATACTCTGAACACTAGCCTAATGAAATGTGTTGGCCCTAAACCCTCCAGTATAACATGGAGAAAATATGGGGGTTAACAAGAGGGTAGACATGAAAGGATTGAGATGATTGAGGGAGGAAAATAATTGGTACTAAAATAAAATATTATCGATAGCAGCAGATTAAATGTGTACAAAAAATGATGCATACTACAAATCAAAACATACATATAATTATGATAATGGTACATTCTTTCTTGCAATAAATAACAATATGATTATACTGATGAAATCATTAATTAGCAAGGAGATATTACAATTTTCTCTCTCTCTTGAGATAGGTAAGCATATGCAGCATATCCACTGTAGTGCCAAACTCCATAGAATCCATATATTTTTTATATAAACTCATTTTGGTTGCAAATTTTGCAACTATCTCAACTTTAGACTCTATAAACTCTATAAGGCAGAAGTTGGTTGATGCACCATTAAAGTCTTCCATACATTACCTTCTCCATAGCAACCTGTGAGAAAAATCGTGCTTTATATTTCCTTTCCATTTTGTTTGAAAATCAATAAATCTCCTCAAATTGCCACCTTCTAGCTGAGTTGACAAAGCATGAAGTTTGTTTATTCTAAATTGGTCCATACCCACAACACTCAATGATCTCTACAACTTTAAAAGACATGTTTCACTATTTCATCTGTTTAAAATGTAAGAAAACCATTGGTTAACCGTATGTTAATATTTTATGAATTACATTGGCAACAAGGAACTGATAGATTACAAACTAGCCTAAAACTTGGGACTTGAAAGATGTTATGACTTCAATATGGTTTGAGATTATTTTATACATCTGTCATTCTTGTCCTCAATTGTCTGACTCTTTCTAATCCTTCCTGCTATATGGAGGTAACTCATATCCCTTAATGTATTTTGTTGGTCTCATAGTAAAGAAGTGCTTGTCATATACTATCACCAATCCTGCTGATTAGGTATGCTCACCTCTACTTGTATATTAAAGATACCAAATTTTAGAATAATAACTTACGAAACTCCAATATAGTAGTGTTTCCATAGATATAAAGCATAGGGAGTAATTTTCATGTTATCTTTTTGACTAAGAACCCTTCCTCCTATTCCATAGTCTCATTGAGTCTTAACCCTTTCCTAGAGATTTTTTTTGTTAGAATTAGGAATATATCCTAATTATCATTGAAGTGAGAGAAAGGTCCAAATATGGCTCACAACCAACTCCCAAAAGGTTTCTTTTCCTTTCAAATTTCCAGGACAACTTCCTTGAAACAATATGCTAAGCATACCAAATTACCGCAAATATTGGCAATTCTAGAAATATAAAGGATCTGGCTGATCTAAAATGTCAAAAGACCTAATGGTATTGACTACATGTACATCTGCCTCTAAATGATGTCTAAGTAAAGTTTTCGAGGAGCCTCTCCATTGATTTCCCTTGTCATACATTCACTATTGTTAAAACTGTTGTCGATATTCTAATTGACTATTAAGTGAGGGGAAGCAGCAAATAGATATTGCGACTAAATCTGAGTTGTGTCTTGGGAAAACAACTTTAAATTTCTAATACATCTACCTGGAAACAATCTACTAAGTATTCTAGTTTCTTGCAAGTATTAGCAATCATTAAAATTTAAAGATATTTAAGGTATTAGACTCAAAAGGTCCCTTCATTCTGGGTAAAGCAATATGCATCTCTAAAGGATAGTTTAACTAAAACTTGCCATGGATATAGGTTCTGCAAGCTCTGCGGAGGATGAAGGGAGAAACAAATGGTAAGAACAAGCATGAAAAAATGCCACCAAAAATAAAATCCATCTTTAATCAGCTCACAGATGATGCCATGAAACTAATAGACGGTGGTCATTTCAATGAAGTAAATGATTTTCATTTCGACTATTAGCCTTGGAATTTCCCTGTTAGGTTTTAGATAGTATGGGTTTATCTAATGTGTACTAGTTTTATCTGGTGTTATGCATGTGTTTCTTGTGCTAAACCTTATTTTGGTAGTCATACGTTGATTTTTCTTACATGATATTCCATCTGCATATTTGCTTTATAGGGCATCAAAATCAATTCTGTACATGTCTGCATTTTCTGTAATATAATGTCTGGATGTGATAGTGGAGGCTAATTATAGTTAATTGATGTTGGATTACTATTCTCTAGATTCCTTTGCTCATATGTTTAAGCCTTGGTGTCTCATAAATGTAGATGTATGTCAAGAGAGAAAGGATGCATTTCAACAAGAAGCTAGTAAGTAATGTCGCATATTGTTCCCCCCAATAAGTTCATGTCACCTATTGTTCCCCCTAAAAGGCATAGAACCAAAATTTTCCTATTGTTTCAGTTACAACACTTCAGGTCTGGGCAGCTTGAGTTTTTACAAAGGATCAGTTTCCCCTTTGCTGGTAACTAGGCTTCTTTTCAGTAATATTCCTTTGATTTTCGTCATCCATTCAACCTATTTACCTACTGCAACTTTTCCTGTGCTTTCCTTTAATTTATTTGAAACTAATTTGCTTTTATGAAACCAATATTTATGCTAAATTAGATTTATCTTCTTTTTAGTAGCTTTTGTCACCTTGTATAATTGGTCTTACAACCAAATTGGTAAAATCAAGTGCATGGGAGACTGTATGGTGATGTATATCATGGTTTTCACTATTGTAGTCTTTGCTCACATATTTGAAGAGCGAAATGCGAACTTTGACCAATTTTTCGCAGGATGTCACCAATTATTGTCTTCTTTCCCATGCTGAGTCAATCATTTGAAGGCACACCAACTACGTGGTGTATGATACACCAACAAAAAAGCTATTGTATATCCTAATAAAATACTAAAAATCGAATTGTAATGTTAAAATCTGTGTTACTATGATATGTACCAGCCAGATTTTTGGAAACCCAATATATGGAAATGGCAAGGATACATCAAGTACAAAAAATGTATTAATATTTTTAAAATTAAAAAAAGATATTAAGAGTTTTGAATTAAAACTATTCATGAATCACAAGATCTGAACTAAAGTCATTAGGTAATTTATAAATCTGAATATGAATGTTGACTTAAAGTTTGATGAGAAATGTAATACACTCTTACAGTAGGACAGATGGAAGAAATAGATCGATAGCAATAGTGAGATAGAGGGTTCAAAGTAGACCTTTGCGACTAGTGTCAATGGGAAAGCAAAATGGTTAAAAATGAAAGGTGAATGTAATGGTGAAGATGCAAGTAGAAGTTATAAGAACATATGCCACTATAGCAAGGTGGGCCATATAAAGAAAAATTTCAAAAAGAGGTTGCCTGATCAGAAAAATGGTGAGAGAGGGTCTTAGCCAGAAGGCTTATGTTGGGATCTCATAGCCCTTCCTCCAAGGAAGGAACCCATTGGTGGAAAATGGGTATACAAGGCCAAGGGAAATATAGATGGCACACTTAACAAGCACAAGGTTGGGTTGGTCGCAAAATGGTACTATTAGCAAGAGGGTATTGACTATGAGTAGAACATTACTCCTACAACAAAGATGAGCACCACCCAATAAGTTATATCCATGGAATCATAGTTTGGTTGGAAGATCCATTAGATGGACGTGAAGAGTGCCTTCCATTAGATGGAGATTTCAAGAAGAGGTGTATATGCATCAACGAGAGGAGTCTTGGGTTCCAGTGGAGGAGCACCTTGTTTGCAGATTGCAGAAGACTATATATAGTGTAAAGTAGATACCTTGGGCATGGTACATTAAGGTTGACAAATACTTCGATGAATAGGGTTCCAAAAAAGTCCCCCAGACTCTAATCTGTATGTCAAAAGTGTTGGTAATGATATCATTCTACTGGTCATTTATGTACGTGACATTATTATTACAGCTAGTAAGGTTAGTGCTATTAAAAAAATGAATTCTAATATGAAATATTTTGACATGATGTAGCTAGGCCTCCTACATTATTGTTTAGGTGTAGAAGTTTGGAAAACATGGAGCAACATTTTTGTCTCACAAAAAGAAAAATGCTAGGATTTCACTTGACAGGTTTCGAAGTGAAAAATCTCACCTACACCTATGGAGACAGGGTTGAAACTTTCAGCTAAGATTGACTCTAAAGCAGTTAATGAATCAATTTTTAGGCAACTAGTGGGGAGTGTGATATATCTTGTTGCCACTATACTTGATTTGAGTTATGCTGTGAGCTTCATTTCTAGATTCATGGCAACAACAAATGTAGATATCTGGACTATAGTGAAGTGAGTGTTGAGATATGTGAAAGAGACACTTGAATATAGAAGAAGCAAAGACCCTAGGCTGTGTTGTAATAGAAAATGAGATTGGGTAGTTTGTGTGGATGATAGAAAATCAACTTCTCGATATTTATTCAAGTTTGGCGTGGGTGTAGTCACATAGGCTAGCAATAATGCTATTAGGGCCTAAATCTGCCTTAGGCTGAAGGAAAAATTCAGGGTAACCACAAACCACGCTCAGTCTGGTAGCTAGCCCTACCAGAACAAGAGAGGGCTCTCTCCGGGTCACACTCAGGAAAATAAAAAATAGGGTCTGAGATGACTCAAAAATGAATACTGATTTTAGGCTAGGTAAATAAATCTGATGGAGGTATTTTGATAAATGACTGAGTTTTCTAGGATGTGTGGGGCCAAGGAACAACATGAGTAGAGAATTTATCTCAAAGACGCAGGTTATTTCGTGAGGCAAGACAGGCGGAAAGTCTAGCAATTAGATTTGAAATAATATGAAGTGGAAAGACTGTTGGAGAGTGTGAAAAGGGCATAAATACATGAATCCTTTTCAACAGAAGAAAACATGGAACGTGAAAACTATCCCAAGGCAGAGCAGTACACTGAATTCTACCCTGTTTACTTAGAAAGCTTTCACTGGAAATGAATATGAATGAAAATATGAAACATAATGAAATACATATGAAACATAAAGAAGATACATTTTCTAAACTCACGCCACAGAATCTCATGAACCAGAGCTACAATCTTTCATTTATTCTTTGTCAAAATGTACATTGAGTGACTGGGTTTCTCTCCCATAGTTTCCTAGAAATTCCAACCCTTTACAAAATGATTCTCAATACAATAAATAAGCTTTGCCATGAGAAATTCGATCAACCTAGGAAATGAAGAGCAAACCATCAGCAGTTACATTTAATTTTCTGTGAAGACCAATTAGAAAAAAGCAAATATAAGCGTAGATTTTTTGGGTGGTTGTTCGCCTTCATTTGGCCAATTGAATAGAATCCAAAAATGTTTTTTAAACTTTTCCTTTGATGCCGAGAAAAATGTATTGTAAATGAGCAGGCCCAATTGGGGAAAATTGTGAATCGAAATTTCGCGAAGCGGGAGTGACTTTGGCCTTTGGGTCTCTGTGCGCCGGGCCAAAAACTGTATGCATCATGCTACTTTGGAGCTGGTTTTGGGGCACCTTCTGAAGTCCAAAATGAGCCCAAGTGTGCTTGTTGGAAAGCCCTGCCTATCTACTCTCCAACCCAAGTAAAATATCTGAATTTGGTGCCCATTTTCCCCTCCAAAAATGCAATCTCCCAAGACTGCTTCCTGTGTGTCAAAATAGGGGTAGAGAGGTAATTTTTTTGGGTGTTCTTGACCTCCTGAGGGCTCAAAATTGGCCCAAACTTCTTGGCCATGCACCAGAAGTCATGATTTTCCATTGAAAATCCAAAAATGTAAACCTTTTGTAATTTGGAGCTTCCTATTGTAGGTGCGCGCCACGTGGCGCGACGCACAGGGATAAAAACCCTGTTTTTTGCACAAAAAATTCCAAAAATACCAAAAATGCCCCAAATTTCTTGAAATTTGGGCTGGAGCTTCCTTATCAAGTGTTATGCTAGGCTAAAGAGGCTTTGGCCAATATCTGAAGTCGATCAAGCTTCCTTTGCCTCTTTTTCTTCTTGATTTCCTTCCTCAATTTCGCCTTCAAATTATTGATTCGGGCCTTGCACACTTTGTTTCGCACCATGTAGTGGAAAGCCATGTGTCACAGCAATTAATGGTTCTTGTTGGCCTTGTCCAGCAACCTCTCTAAGTGCATGTTAACTCTCTCGAGATTGGCCTCCCGATCCTCATTAATTTCTTGCTCCAATGATGTGAGCTCAACTCTTCTCCTTTGCACAGCTTGGCGATTCTCACGAATGTTTTGTAGCTCCATGATCGCTTGCTGATCCTCAAGTTGTTTGTTCCTCTGCTCTAGATATTTCATGTTCCACTTAGCCCTCTCCAAGTCAAGGGATAAGGCTTCGATCTCTGATTTCTTCTCTTGGATGATCTCTCTAAGTTTGGCGCTTTGTGGACCCGTATCTATATCATCATCATGAAGGAGAATGAAGTCGGTCTCTCGTTCACCTGATGGCTCACCTGAACGCCACTCATCCTACAATGGATCCTTTCCTTTGTCCTGTTCCTATGATGTTGATGGAGGAAGCGAGGCCCCTTCCACCCCGGGTGGAGATAACACTCGCTTTGCCGCTGCAAACAAATGTCTGGTGCCTTTCTGATATGTGATGAAAACCAGCACACTAGCAGTCTCATGGCGCTCATACCAATGAGAAGGTTCACCCTCATGCTTAACCTCTGATACTCCCCGTGAAACTCTGAAGAAATCACGCGAGAAATGCATGAGAAACCTAATGTGATAAGCATAAGGACGAGAGAATCACCCCTCACAGCTGAAATATTTCATAATCAATATCATTAGTGGAGCATATTCATCTTTCAGATACCAGAATGGAAACACTCTCTTGAGCTGCCTTAAGAAACTGGTTTTGATGTATGGCTCATAATGCTGCCGGTCAATCTTCTGTTTATTGTGCCATGGTTCACCAATGTTCGGTATACCGGTTGCTAATGAGACAGATTCTAGTGTAAGTGTGAAGGTGACGTCAGCGAAGATAGCTTGATCTCCGTGCAAGTGCAGCACAAAAAGATGAGCCAACTCATGATGAAATTGGACAGTAGCCACCTTTTGACAAAACTCATAGCATGACTGGTGCTGAAAATAGGACATAGCAAGAGGGCAGGCTTGCAATTCTGTAAGGGTGGTCGATTCTTCTCTAACATGTCTGCCACTTTTATGAGGCCTTCGGGGTGCTTGTTCTTCCAAGGGAGAGTCACTTTGGGTTTCCACCTCATAGTCCGATGAATGCACAGATGTCATGACTGCTATACAAAATAACCTGAAGACAAGATGACTGCTGTGTATGAACTGTGCTTGAACTACTCTTTTTGGTGTTGTATTTCAATTTCTGCCACCAAGGGAAAAAACAATTGCAACAGGGACTGTTAGGGATTGTTAGGAAGGGGAAACAATATTGAGGAATGAGAATTATTGGGATAATTTTAATTAGGGAGAGGAGGGGGATTCTATATATGGGAATAAGGTTTAGGGTTTGGGATTAGTTATATAGGGTTGAGGAGATTTTAATAAGGGCTAGGGTTTTGGGATGTTGAATGTAATGTAGTATTGATCAACTTGGTGAGGGGGTAGGAAATGAGGCAACAAGGGAGGATGATGAAGGAGGAGAGTCCTCGGTGACAAAACTATGAGCTCCAAAACCCTGGCAGCAAATTTGTTTGTGTTGGGTATGAATTTTTGTCTCAACCTTTATTCACCCTTACATCACCATCTCTTATCATAAAATTTGAGGCAATATCAAAATAGAAGGCCCTACCTGACAACTCCACGCAAGGGATGAGCAATTTGAAAAGATTTGACACAATTTCGGGCTCTGAACTGTGTGCACCGTGCCAAGAACCCAGTGCGTCGTGCCCTCTAGGTGCGTCGCACCCGTTCAAATTAACACTGGGCGGAAATCCCTAGTGCGTCACGCTCCTCCACCTGTGTGCCGCGCTCCAACCTTTAACACAGTCACGGCCTTTCAAACTACGGTTTGTTCTTCAACCTCCAAATTCGACTTTGCTATAAGATTTCATGAATATAACTTGGTACAAATGTTTTATATACTTGGAGAAATATCTTGCAAGAGTTGGATTTGATTTTTTCTTTCTCAAAAACCCATTTTGTAATGTTTTCACTTTTGCGCTTTTTCACAATTAATACAAATCTCCTTTTCACACTTCCTTTTGATTTATTTGACTAAAATGATGAAATTTTGGCAATTTTTTGCAGGGGTAGTCGACATGGAATTTGGCTAAGGAGACCAGGGCTGTGCTTGGAGAAATCCACGGAGAAACTTTTGAAAATTATTACAAATGACAAACTGTTGACTTTTCTTCAAAACAGAGTTTTGAAGAATAGTCATAATCTATTGATATGACGATGAAAATCTTTGAATCACAACTTTATAAGAGCCTCCCTCTGGCCTTGCTGGCTATATTAGACATTGTTTGAAGACCAAATGACTAATCCTTAGACTTAATGACCAAAATGACTCTCGTCCATTAAAAGATCAAACATTGACTATCATGGACTTTAATACACATTGATGAAAAGACCTAAGCCAACAAGCACAAGACATGAGGGGGATGAATGATAAGGCCCTTCTGTCAGATAATGGCATGCCCCTAGCAGAATGCAGCTGAGTGAATGGAGCGAAACACCTAAAAATGAAATGTAGAAAGAGTTTTGATCTCTTACGGAGGACTGACAAGACCGACTCTAACATTGGCTCCAATGGGGGATGGTAGCTCCTTGGAGGTGCCAAGAATGGCAGATCTTTGGGAGAGCAGACAGTGCCTTCATCCATTGGGCTATGGAGTCATTATTTCGACAAAAAACACCAGACTCTGACTCATTTATTGACTAAAACCTAACTCAAACCGACTCGATTATGAAACCAAAATGACCAAAAAACTGACTCAAATTTGATCTTAAAATGAATCGAAGACTGACTTGACAAACTCTAACCAAAACTGAAATAAAATGGTATTTACAGTGACAATGGAGATAGTAGAAACAACTCAAAAGTGGTACCGCTTGAGCAGCTGACCATTGATCAGCCCTCCTGGACAATATTCCCAGTTCATTTCCTTTAGAAGAAAGGCATTCTGACCCCGATATGCTGCAATCTTGAAGGGACCTTTCCAGAGATTCTCAAACTTACCGTGCTTACCCTTCTCCTCATTCCTTGCATCCCACTTCAGCACTACATCATCTAGCTGAAATTTGTCCGCCTTTGCTTTTATGTCATAAATTTTCTTAATCTTCTCCTGCAACTTGGATGTGTTTTGGAAAACTTCTTCTCTGGTCTGCTGCAAATGGATCATTTGATTCAATCTTCTCTGCATAGGATCATCTTCACTGCCTGCTTCTTGAAGAAGTTTGACTATCGGGGTTGCAAGAGAGGTAGGAAACAAGGCATCAACTCCATAAACAAGCTCAAAGGGGAACATACCAATGGATTACTTCTGACTGACTCGATCCGCCCAAAGTGCGTTGACCAACTTCTTATGCCAGCTCTTCTTGTTGCTTTCCAGCAGATTTTTAATGATGTTAACAAAAGATTTGTTAGAAGACTCCACCAATCCATTGCCTTACAGATGATAGGTAGTTGAGTGACCCAAAATGATGTGATATTTATGACAAAACTCTACCACCCTTTTTGATTTGAAAGCTACTGCGTTATCAGTGATTAATTTATTCGGGCAACCAAAGCGAGACAAGATGTTATTTTCAAGGAATGAAATAATTACCATATCTATAGCTTGTCTAGTGGGAATTGCTTCGATCCATTTCGTGAAGTAATCTGTTGCCATGAGAATCCATCGATGCTGACCAGAAGAAGTGGGATGAATTTCACCAATGAAATCCAACCCCCATTGCTAAAAAGGGGCACTCACCTCAACGGGCTTAAGCGGAAAAGGCTGTAATTTCTGCCTTCCTTCAAAAATCTGGCATTTATGACAGCTCTTGACAACCTTATATACATCAGCAAACAATGTTGGCCAATAGTATCCCACTCTCAGAACTTTATTTGTTGTTTTTTTCTGAAAAAGGTGGCCACCACAATCTCCTTCGTGGAAATCCTCCATGACCTTCTTTGCTTCTTCTTCCACCAAACAATTCAAAAGAACGCCACCGGGATCTTTCCAATAAAGTGTAGAATTTAGAATGCAAAACTTGGCATCCTTTAATTTGAGAGTTCTAGCTTTGTTTCTAGTCATGCCGGGTGGTGGCAACAAATTTTGAAGCACATATATGATGTTTGAATACCACGGAGAAAGAGCAAACATTTCAGATACCTGAATTGGCGAACCTTCCTCATTCTCATCGGACATAGCAGCGATTAGATTTATGTCTAAGGCGTGCAAGTTTGATTCGGCCATTAACTTTGCCAATCCCTATCCTTTAACAATCTTTGTGGGCTTTATATCCACATCATATTC
Organism: Pinus tabuliformis; assembly: GCA_031772625.1. Taxonomy (NCBI): domain Eukaryota; kingdom Viridiplantae; phylum Streptophyta; class Pinopsida; order Pinales; family Pinaceae; genus Pinus; species Pinus tabuliformis. Next base: position 779,967,696 of record CM062817.1, read on the forward strand.
CAACAAAGCTACAATCCACTTTCCTCGTCTTCCTTTCGGATCGGTCTGCACTAAAACATATTTGACAGCAGTGTTAGGAACATAAGCCAAAATATGAGAATGCGGAATGTATACCCGAAAATCTTTCAATGCTTTCACAAGTGCGAGGGCTTGCTTCTCAATGATGTTGTACTTTAAGGCTGCATCTCTTATAGTTCGGCTGAAGAAAGCAATTGGTCTTTCATGATCATTTCTTTTCTACATCAACACCGCTGCCATAGTATGCTCCGAAGCAAATGAAAACAATATAAAATCCTGAGTGTATTCCGGGCTGATTAGAATTGGAGCTGAAGAAAGAGCCAATTTGACTAAATTGAAATATTTTACAGCCTCTTCCATCCACTTCACTTGGCTGTCCTTCTTAAGCATGTTTGTGATCTCTCTTAGGTGCTCAGCAAGATTAGGTACAAAGCAGTGTAAAAAATTCATTTTACCATTGAAGGACTGAATCTCCTTCTTATTCCGGGGTAGATCAATTTGCTGAATAGCTTGTACACGTGTAGGATCGATACAAATGCCATATTTTGAGCTAATGTGCCCAAGTAGTTTGCCCTCCTCCATGGCAAACAAGCTCTTTTTCGGATTCAGCGATAGACCATATTTTCTGCACTTTTGAAAGACATTTTTCAGATGATACATGTGTTCTTCATCAGATTTGGAAAACACCGTCAGATCATCAAGGTATACAACCAGAAAGACATCCTTCTCATTTGTGAAAGCCAAGTCCATTGCCCGCTGAAAGGTGGCACCCGCGTTCTTTAAACCAAAAGGTATTTTAGCGTAATGAAAAGTTCCCCACAGAGTGGTGAATGCCATCTTGTCTCGGTCATCTTCATGGACAGAAATTTGGTTATATCCAGAATAACCATCAAGTAGTGACATACGAGATGCCCCAACTACTCGCTGAAGTATATAATCCATTTTGGGCAGTGGATAGTTATCTTTCAATGAAACTTTATTGAGATTCCTAAAATCGATGCACAAGCGAATCTCACCTGTCTTCTTCCGCACGAGCACCAAATTGGAGATCCAATCCGAAAATCTGATGGGAACGATGATTCCTTATTTGTACAACATGTTTATCTCCTTTTCAATTGATGGCAGCAATTTTGGATTTAGCCTTCTCAACTTCTGTCTAAAAGGTTTCTGATTATGCTTAATGGGTATAGTGTGCTGAATTATATTGGTATTGTATGTCTTCAAGTCAGAATAGTCCCAAGCAAACACGTCAGCAAACGAAGACAACAAACTGATATATTTGGCTTTCATCTTTTGTGGCAATGCTTTAGACAATTTTACCATTTTAGGATTAGCAGCTATTCCGATATTGACCTCTTCAACACCCTTCTCTATTGGTTGCAATGTTGGTTTGTGGGCTACGTCATCTTGATCAAACAGTTCTTCTAAAGGTATCAAGCCTTTAGGAATAATGTTATCCTTTAGCTGTAACACATCCATTTGATTGATTTGCACCTCATCTTTGCCATCATCATTTTCTTCATCAATTGAGGTCTCTTTGAAATTACCTTTGTTTTGCAGAAAATCACCAATCTCTTCATCATCTTGGAAAACTTGCCAATACCTCTGGCTGTCGGGGAAAGTCAGACGATGCTTGACATGGATTTCGAATCTATTACTCGAGTTCATTGGAATCTTCAAACTACTGGATGCCTTAGCAAGAGCATCAACAATGTTGTTTTGAACATGAGGAACACATGTCAAGGTATATTCTGAAAATAATTTCAGGATGTCTAGGACTGCATTCCGGTAAGCCTGCATCCGAGGATGTTTTGATTGATATTCGCCTCCGACCTGCTTAATCACCAATTCGGAGTCGCCATATACTGCAATCCTCTTAGCATTCTTAGAATCTTTAGGCTAGCAATCAGAGCTTCATACTCAGCCTCATTGTTCGATCAATCAAAAGTTAATTTGTAGGAGAACACCTGCACATTACTGGGCACCTTGTTCGGGGTGGAGAAAGGACTGCATACCCAAATACCAATTCCAGCACCATCATTCCCCACTGCACCGTCGAAATCCATGGTCCACAAACCTTCTTCCTCTTCTTCCAAGTGCCGAAATTATACTGGCTCTATTTTTCCTACTTGCTGTCCGTTACCTTCAGCTGATTTCTCAACGGTGTTTTGTTGTTCTCGTCCTTCTTTCTTCAAAACTTCTGTGAAATTTTCTACTATTTCTAGAATACTTTCTGCTTCAACTAACTGACTATCTACATCATTAAAACTATATGAATACAAAACAAAAGACTCTAGATCTGTATGTGCATAATTAATTGGATGATTAATGGGTTTCTACTTGCTTGTAATCATGTATTTCATTTTTTGTTCCCGATACAGTTTTCTCATTTGACCAAACACCAGAATTATTGCATAGGAGAAATCTAGTTGTAATGTCCCTTTCAATTTTGCTGCCCAAGACCTAGAAAGAAGCATGCCGAACCTGGGAGGAATATCTGCTACCACAATATCCATCAAAACATTCTTCACAGGGATTTGATCTAGACTTACAACCAAGTCTTTGATGAGCCCGATACATCTTACTCTGCTGGAATCAAACGAATAGAGATCATGGTATTTCCGGGTGACATCCAAACCCAGCTTATCCATGATAGCCTTGGGCATGAGATTGTGAGAATCTCCGGAATCGAACATGGCATTGTGTAACACAAAATCATGCAATCTTAAACTGATATAAAAAGGTGGCACATCATTATCTGGAGACTCACCATTCAATGCTAGCCCAAAAATCATTTCAGGTTGATCATCTTCGACATTCACCATATCAGACATTGGATCACAGTTTAAAATTTTAGAAACCTGCCCTCTATAACTACTGTTCTTCATTATTTCAGTCAAGGGAATGGATACCTTTAATTTATAAATTTCATTCTCTAAACTAAAGACGGAAGTCTTTTCTACCTCTTTGACCGGGACTTCTTTCCTCTCCTTTTCTCTTGATACAATTTGCTGATTTGATTTTTCTGGTGATGGTGAATTGCTGCTGTCAGGTCCAAGTGCCTCTTTGCCTTTCTTTTATGCAACTGACAAATCATTCTTTGATACCGAAACTTCCTTCCTCTTCTGAATTGGGTTAGCTGGCACATCTCTGTTTCTAAGTGAATACTGCTGCTGCTGAGTGAACAGAGCATTCATATAGCCTCTTTGATACTCCTCTGATTCTTCTTCTAAAACCGTGTCACTTGCTAGAATGAAATCTGCGTCTTTGTGTGCAGCTGAAATTTCCGCATAGTCCTCCTCTTCAGTAATGTAACTAGGTGAATCATCCAGAGTAAAGAAGTGGTTCTCTTCCCCTATTACCTTCCCTTCCTCGTCAAACTCCGGTCCATTCACAAAATTTTGCTGCAGAGGTGGCTGCACTGGCTGTTGTGCTGTCTGATCTTGGGCTCGCTGATCTCTCTGCCTTATCCTATATTGTGGTTGCTGCTGGCCACGGAAGTTAGAATTTCTAACTTGTGTCTCAGGTTTGTCAAGTTTCACCCTTTCAAGCATCTTCTCTACCTTCCTAAGTAATTGATCCATCGAGGAAGACTCTTCCTTTACTGTGACCTTCTTTTCTGCTTTTGCTCTAGCCCTCTTGGTCAGCAGATTTGCTTCAACGTTGGCCGCGATTTTCTGCATGTCTTCCATTGTGGCCGACTCTCTTTCTCTTAGCCGATAAGCCATGTCAGCATCAAAACCATCCGGGAATTTCATCATGGCTAGTCCCACAGGTGGCCTTAGATGATCAGGAATTTCATTATAAATGGAATTGAATCTAATGCAGTAGTCTTGGACCGACTCACCAGCATTTCGTTTGATCTTCTCATATTCAACCAGAATTTGAAGAGGATTCTTTTTTACTTCCCAGCGGTCTAAAAATTGTCTTTGCAGTTCGGCCAAGGTAGCGATATGTGCAGCCGACGGACCTCTGAACCATTTGCTAACTTCACCGGCAAATGTCTGTGCAAAGAGTCTCATTGTCACAATCTCTGCATCAATCTCATGAAGGTCACAAAAATCTGCCATTCTGTCCACATGTTGCTGAGGAGTAATGCTATTAGGAGTGCCATCAAACAAAGGGATTTTGCTTTGATAATCTACGGGCATGTCATCTAAAACTTGAGGCAGCACAAGAGGTGCAAAATGGGTAGCCATCACTCTTGGTGGGTTTGGTCTTGGAGGTTTTGGATGGGTATGTGCAGTTTGTAGGGAATTAACAATTTGAGTTTGAAGCTGTGTCGCAATATAACTATCAATTGGCCGGTTAGCCCTTTCAGTTTCCAGGTCTACAAGAAACTGTGGATCGGGGACACTAGAGTCAACAGCTCTTTCGGATTTGGTCTCGAACAATGATATTTCAAACCGCTCATCAAACTCAAGCTCTTCAAGATACTCAAAAATGTCAGGACATGAATGGGATTTGAACACAGGAGTTATAGTGCTCTCTTGATGAAGGAGTCTTGGAATCAAATTGGGGCTTTCGTAGATATGAGGAGGATCAGGATCTGGATTGGCTCTGGTATATCTTCTTGAAGCCAACGTGCTATTTTCAAAAAATAAACAGGACATGAACAACTTACTCAGCCTATCAAATCCTAAACTTATCATCCAGAAGCTTAGGATTATCAGAAGTATGGGGTGTTTGTAGCTTAAACCTACTGTTTATGCAACGGAGAAGGCTAACAAACAAAGAATTTCATCCCCAGCAGAGTCGCCACTATGTTACGGCCTAAATCTGCCTTAGGCTGAAGGAAGGCAAAATTTAGGGTAACCACAAACCACGCTCAGTCTCGTAGCTAGCCCTATGAGAAAAGGAGAGGGCTCTCTTCGGGTCACACTCAGGAAAGTAAACAATAGGGTCTGAGATGACTCAAAAATGAATATTGATTTTAGGCTAGGTAAATAAATCTGCTGGAGGTATTTTGATAAATGACTGAGTTTTTTGGGATGTGTGGGACCAAGGAACAACATGAGCAAAGAATTTAACTCAAAGACGCAGGTTATTTCGTGAGGCAAGACAGGCGGAAAGTCTAGCAATTAGATTTGAAATAATATGAAGTGGAAATATTGTTGGAGAGTGTGAAAAGGGCATAAATACATGAATCCTTTTCAACAGAAGAAAACATAGAATGTGAAAACTATCCCAAGGCAGAGCAGTACACTGAATTCTACCTTTTTTACTTAGAAAGATTTCACTGGAAATGAATATGAATGAAAATAGGAAACATAATGAACTACATATGAAACATAAATAAGATACATTTGCTAAACTCACGCCATAGGAATCTCATGAACCAGAGCTGCAACCTTTCATTAATTCTCTGTCAAAATGTACAGTGAGTGACTGGGTTTCTCTCCCATAGTTTCCCAGAAATTCCAAGCCTTTACAAAATGACTCTCAATACAATAAATAAGATTTTCCATGAGAAATTTGATCAACCCAGGAAATGAAGAGCCAACCATCAGCAGTTACATTTAATTTTCTATGAAGACCAATTAGAAAAAAGCAAATATGAGCGTAGATTTTTTGGGTGGTTGTTTGCCTTCATTTGGCCACTTGAATAGAAGCCAAAAATGTTTTTTAAACTTTGCCTTCGATGTCAGGAAAAATGTATTGTAAATGAGCGGGCCCACTTGGAGAAAATTGTGAATCGAAATTTCGCGAAGCAGGAGTGATTTGGCCTTTGGGTCTCTGTGCGCCGTGCCAAAAACTGTATGCATCGTGCTACTTTGGAGCTGGTTTTGAGGCACCTTCTGAAGTATAAATTGAGCCCAAGTGTTCTTGTTGGAAAGCCCTACCTGTCTAATATCCAACCAAAGTGAAATTTCTGAATTTGGTGCCCATTTTCCCCTCCAAAACTGCAATCTCCCAAGACAGCTTCCTGTGTCTCAAAATAGGGGCAGAGAGGTCATTTTTTGGGTGTTTTTGACCTCTTGAGGGCTCAAAATTGCCCAAACCTCTTGGCCATGCACCAACAGTCATGATTTTCCATAGAAAATCCAAAAATGTAAACCTTTTGTAATTTGGAGCTTCCCATTGTAAGTGCGTGCCACGTGGCGCTGCGCACAGGGAGAAAAACCCTGTTTTTGCACAAAAATTTCCAAAAATACCAAAAATGCCCCAAATTTCTTGAAATTTGTGCTTGAGATTCCTTATCAAGTGTTATGCTAGGTTAAATAGGCTTTGGCCAATATCTGAAGTCGATAGAGCTCCCTTTGCCTCTTTTTCTTCTTGACTGCCTTCCTCAATTTCGCCTTCAAATTCTTGATTCAGGCCTTGCACACTTTGTTTCGCGCCATGTAGCGGAAAGCCATGTGTCTCAGCAATGCATGGTCCTTATTGGCCTTGTCCAGTAGCCTCTCTAAGAGCATGTTAACTCTCTCGAGATTGGCCTCCCGATCCTCATTAATCTCTTGCTCCAATGACATGAGCTCAATTCTTCTCCTTTGCGCAGCTTGGCGATTCTCGCGAATGTTTTGTAGCTCCATGATTGCTTGCTGATCCTCAAGCTATTTGTTCCTTTGATCTAGATATTTCATGTTCCACTTAGCCCTCTCCAAGTCAAGGGATAAGGCTTCGATCTCTGATTGCTGCTCCTAGATGATCTCTCTAAGTTTGGCGCTTTGTGGACCCATATCTGTATCATCATCATGAAGGAGAATGAAGTGGGTCTCTCATTCACCTGATGGCTCACCTTAAGGCCCCTCATCCTGCATTGGCTCCTTGCCTTTTTCCTGTTCCTGTGATGCTAATGGAGGAAGTGAGGCCCCTTCCACCCCGGGTGGAGATAACACTCGCTTTGCCGTTACAAACAAACGTCTGGTGCTTTTCTGATATGTGATGAAAACTGGCACACTAGCAGTCTCATGGCACTCACACCGATGAGAAGGTTCACCCTCATGCTTAACCTCTGATACTCCCCATGAAGCACTGAATAAATCACGCGAGATGAAATCATCCCAAGTAATGCCCTGCAATCCAAGCTGATGAACCACCAAAATCTTAATAAGAGAAAAATGATAGACATTGTTAAGTTTCTGCTGAGGTGTTTTGTGCTGTATAAAGGTGGTCATCCTCTCTATGTTTTGGCAAATGAAATACAGAATGTTCATCATCCATACCCTGGTGAAATGCATGAGCAACCTGATGTGTTAAGCATAAAGACAAGAGAATCGCCCCTCACAGCTGAAATATTTCATAATCAATCTCATTAGTGGAGCATATTCATCTTTCAGATACCGGAATGGAAACACTCTCTTGAGCTGCCTTAAGAAACCGGTTTTGATGTATGGCTCATAATGATGACGGTCAATCTTCTGTTTCTTGTGCCATGGTTCACCAATGTTCAGTATATCGGTTGCTAATGAGACAAATTCTAGTGTAAGTGTGAAGGTGATGCCAACCAAGATAGCTTGATCTCTGTGCAAGTGCAGCACAAAAAGACGAGCCAACTCATGATGAAATTGGACACTAGCCACCTTTTGACAAAACTCATAGCATGACTGATGCTGAAAACAGGACATAGCAAGAGGGCAGGCCTGCAATTCTCTAAGGGTGGTTGGTTCTTCTCTAACATGTCTTCCACTTTTGTGACGCCTCTGGGGTGCCTATTCTTCCAAGGGAGAGTCACTTTGGGTTTCAACCTCATAGTCTGATGAATGCTTAGATGTCATGACAGCTATACAAAATACCTTGAAGACAAGATGACTGTTGTGTATGAACTGTGCTTGAACTGCTCTTTTTGGTGTTGTATTTCAATTTCTGCCACCAAGGGAAAAAAAAATGCAACAGAAACTGTTAGGGATTGTTACAAAGGGGAAACAATATTGAGGAATGAGAATTATTGGGATAATTTTAATTAGGGAGAGGAGGGGGATTCTATATATGGGAATAAGGTTTAGGGTTTGGGATTAGTTATATAGGGTTGAGGAGATTTTAATAAGGGCTAGGGTTTTGGGATGTTGAATGTAATGTAGGATTGATCAACTTGGTGGGGGGGTAGGAAATGAGGCAACAAGGGAGGATGATGAAGGAGGAGAGTCCTTGGTGACAAAACTATGAGCTCCAAAACCCTGGCAGCAAATTTGTTTGTGTTGGGTATGAATTTTTGTCTCAACCTTTATTCACCCTTACACCACCATCTCTTATCATAAAGTCTGAGGCAATGTCAAAATAGAAGGCCCTACCTGACAACTCCTCGCAAGGGATGATCAATTTGAAAAGATTTGACACAATTTCTGGCTCTGAACTGTGTGCGTCGTGCCAAGAACCCAGTGCGTCGCGCCCTCTATGTGCGTTGCACCCGTTCAAATTAACACTGGGTGGAAATCCCCAGTACGCCGTGCTGCTCCACCTGTGCGCCACGCTCCAACCTTTAACACAGTTACGGCCTTTCAAACTTCGGTTTGTTCTTCAACCTCCAAATTCGACTTTGCTATAAGATTTCATGAATATAACTTGGTACAAATGATTTACATACTTGGAGAAATATCTTGCAAGAGTTGGATTTGATTTTTTCTTTCTCCAAAACCCATTTTGTAATGTTTTCACTTTGGCACTTTTTCACAATTAATACAACTCTGCTTTTCACACTTCCTTTTGATTTCTTTGACTAAAATGATGAAATTTTTGGCAATTTTTTGTAGGGGTAGCCGACATGGAATTTGGCTAAGGAGACCAGGGCTGTGCTTTGAGAAATCCATTGAGAAAATTTTGAAAATTATTACAAATGACAAACTATTGACTTTTCTTCAAAATAGAGTTTTGAAGAACAGTCGTAATCTATCGATATGATGATGAAAATCTTTGAATCACAACTTTATAAGAGCCTCCCTCTGGCCTTGCTAGCTTTATTGGACATTGTTTGAAGACCAAATGACTAATCCTTAGACTTAATGACCGAAATGACTCTTGTCCATTAAAAGATCAAACATTGACTGTCATGGACTTTAATACACATTGATGAAAAGACCTAAGCCAGCAGGTACAAGACATGAGGGGGATGAATGATAAGGCCCTTCCGTTAGATAATGGCATGCCCCTAGTGGAATGTAGCTGAGTGAATGTAGCAAGACACCTAAAAATGAAATGTAGAAAGAGTTTTGATCTCTGACAGAGGACTGACAAGACCGACTCTAACAAATGCAACATTAAATAGTTCCTTCATTGACAAAAATAGAATATAAAGGATCAATGAAAGGAAAATTTGAGGGAGTTTGGCTTAGGAGGATGCTTTCAGGAAAGGTGTTGCAAAAAAATCCAACACCCCTATTTTGTCACAATCAATGGGTTCTCATATTATCCAACTATCATGTTTTCCATTAGCGTAACAAGCATGTTGAGATTCACTACCTCTTCATCTGACACCTTATATAGGATGGATCTATTGAACTACATAATTGTACCACAAAGGATCAGACTATAGAGATTTTCAATCAGTGTTTGGGTTCCAATAAACTTGATGTAGTTAGCAGATTGAACAGTAAGATATGGTGTTAAAATAAATATCAGGTTATAATAGACAATTAGATATTAGACATGGGCATTAATAAAGTCAATTTATACTTTAGGCTATTTTATACTTATATTATTTATTTCACTTTAGTGTATTTTCTAGTCTATCCCACATTCATAAAGTGGATTTGACTTGACTAGCTTGTAGCCCTTTATATCATTATTAATGCAATCTTGATTTTCTTTACATGTTCTTGTTCTTGTTACACTAAAGATGTGGCGATAATTAGATACCCAGAACTTGTATAGAGCAGTGGCAAAAACATGTATGGCTATTGAGTCAATTTTTATGTGCCCTAGATATTAGACAACTTTTTTGCAAATTTATGACAAAATTCATAGATCAATGCAAATGTTGTGTATCCATTGACAATAGGATGACAACCACTATAGAAACATCCTTGTAAGGGCACATTGTTAGACCTAGACTAAAGTTGACGTAGGGAAGAAATCAAAACCATCTGCATGTCCTTGTATTTGCAGATGCACGGTGATGTGTGCAACCCATAATTGTTGTTTTTTCATATATTCAGTCACTGATGAATTACTTCCATTTTTTTTGTTGAAGTTATTTATTTGTTTTGGGAAATTATTGATGAATTTTGTTAATTAATGATCAAGACTATATTAGGGATGAAGCAGCCAGTTTTCTTACCTACCAAAAAACCTTGAGAGTTGTCAAAACACTATCCAATTTTGTTCTAGAAAGAATTTTGAAGATTTAATTCTTAAAATTATGTGCATGTTAGAATTTACCCTGTGATTTGTGAAAACCAATAGACTTCCAGTTTTAATTAAGTAACTCAATTAGGTTTTTAAGCAAAGGGTAGATGAGTTGGAATTCTTAGCTTGATAGTGTTATAGACATTTTTGGGCACTACAACCCCAAGCATGAAATGTCCATAAACCAAGGGCTCCTAAGTCCCTAAAAGTGTTGTTTTAACCCCTAAAGGAACAAGGTCAACTGATTACAGCTTCTCCCAGAAGTTCTCCATGAAAAACTGCTCAGAACTGGTCAAAACAGGATCATTTCAGCTGCTTCATAGGAAACGTGCGTTGCATCTCATCTAAATACATTGTGTGGGTGCGTTGCATTTCAAAAATCCCTTCTATGGGGTGCGATGGGCGAGAAGTGACAAATGGCAGTGTCATTCCGCGAGGTGGAGAGGCATGGAATCTTAAAGAAACTTCTCCTGTGACACTTGCCTCTCTGAATTCGAGCAAGGATGAGTAAGAGATCATCAATCTCTAAGTGGAAGCAAGAACTATCAGAGGGAAGACACTAATCAAATCACAAGCTGACTCATCTCCCTTACAGATATCTATATATGGATCCCTCATCCTAGAGATCCAGAGGCTAGAATTTTGCATATTGTAAGGAATTGTTGTTGGTGTCTTAAGACAACATCAGATTGTTGGGTGGTCTAATCTTTGTATGAGGTGAAGAGGGGCTTCCTTGCTGAGAGGATGATGCTGGGTCAGAACAATTGGTTGTAACTCCCTTGGCTCTTTCTTGTTTATTAATAAAAGCTATTCAAGCTTTCCTCCATACTCTTGTGTCATTTATATTTTATGCATTTGTATGGTCAATTTACATCTGATCCTAGATTGTTTATCATTATAGATCCATGTTCTTGTATAGTGCTATGCTACTGTCATCTTACAGGTACTCTGTGAAGCTGGGCATACAAGGGAGCAAGTAGTGAAAGACTATCAAGAGAGAGAGGAATCAAACTAGGAGATTAGCACAAGACAAAGGTTGGTCTTCTTTGTTCTTCTCTCATCTATATTTCATAAAGGAAAAACGAAAGTAGCTTTACTTTGTTTGTTTCTAAGGTAGCTATCACACCTTAGTGGGATAAGCAGTTCTGTGTAGACACTTTTCCCTGTAACAAAATGGCGACTCCACTGGGGAGGCCACCAAGTGGCATAAGCGATTGGATCGTTTGTTAACCTATTTAAATCAGGTAACTCTAAAGTCGCCACAAAGGGTAATTGTTGGACCAACAATTCAACATAAACTTCCATCAGATATTCCTAAATTTAATGGAAATCCAGGTGAAGATCCCTCGAATCATGTGATGACCTTTCATCTGTGGTGTTCATCAAACACCCTAAACGATGATTCGATTAGGCTTCGCCTTTTTCAGAGGACGTTAACTGGTCCGGCAGCAAAATGGTATATCGAATTGCCCAGAGCTTCATTTGACAACTTCAGTACCCTAGCCACAACCTTTTTAACCCATTTTCTGTTACCAATAAGGTACGAAACGGGAACGAAACTTCTTACCAATTTCAAACAAACGACAGCCACTCACATATCTGATCATATACATGAGTGGCGACGTCGTTGTAGAATGGTGAAAACGTATGTTCCCGATCAGATTTTAGCTGAATGGTTTATTAATTCATTACTGCCTTCCATTACAGAAGATGTGGCAAAAGGGGGAGTCGTCACCGAAGAGCAGGTTATTGCTCGTGCACAATATTTGGACTTGATTTACACTCAGTCCGGCACGCTCTACGATAAAATACCTGACGCTCCTAGACCGGAATTCTCAGTTCCTCCTCCTCCTAAATCAAACAATGACTCTCATGCCGGCAATGGCGTGATTGTCACAACAGACAAAAAATCGACAAAGGCTACATCTAAAAAGGCCCGTAAGGTTTCTGGTCAAAATGCAAAAGAGGAACTTCTTGCCTCGGAAGTAAATGCTGTATCAACAGATAAAGGCAAAGAAACCAAACAACCAGGGGGCAAGAAGAAAGGCAAAGGGAAGAAGAAGAAACAGGAAGAATCATCACCTAAAAAATATTTTTCAAACCCTCCTGGAAATAGGGAGCCAAAAAATCCATGCTTTATATGCGATGAGGATCATTGGATCGCAGATTGTCCACACAGAGCTAAGCTTAGAAAATTCTTCAAGAATACAAAGACCTCAGTAGAATTAACTGATCTGTTTCCAAATCCAGGAACAAATCTGGTTGACAGTGGAAATGCTTCCCCGTCTCAAGTGCTGATGTTGTCAGTTTCAAAACAGCAAAATGATGCTTTGATATCGACAAGAAACAAAGATTATGGGAATCCATAGCTGTCGAACAACAAGGATAAATATCAACCTAGTAGTTCGAGAACAACTTCGATAGAAGTTGCGCCACCCATCATTCCCGAGTTGGCAATAAAACCGCCAAAGGGAGTAGTACACAAGTCGACGTTTAATCCCCGCACTAGAGCGGCACAGCATTATAATATAGTGGAAGATTTGGCCCAATCGCCATCCGCTATGTCGACTCTAGTGGTACTACAAAATTGCCCATCCCAAAAGCAAGCCTTATTATCAGCCATTGGTGGGATAGACCCAAAGGATTCCAATCTTGTATCCTTCGATCATAAAGGATACGATCCTCAGTTACCAGCTCAACTAGCTTTCCTCGTTCAAGTGAAAGCCCTCAATAAAACTGTTCATCGAATAATTATTGATGAGGGGGCATCTACATGTATTATGTCGATGAGTTGCTGGAAAACTTTAGGATCTCCAACATTGTCCGATCTTTGACGACATTAAAAGCATTTTACAGACGAACATATACCCCATATGGTATTCTAAATAACTTGAAGGTTGAACTAGGAGGGAAAACAGTAGAAATAGATTTTGAGGTAATCGATGGAAATCTCGATTACAACATTCTACTGGGAAGACCATGGATATATGCTATGGCTGCTGTTGTGTCGACCTATTTTAGGAAGATTGCATTTCCCTTTCAAGGAGGGATTACAATCGTAGATCAACAAAACTTCCTCCCCAATGGTTCTCAAGTTACGGGAAGCATTCCAATGATCCATGGAAGCCCCCATTCACTTCAAAATATTGGAGTAGGCCTACTAAAAGATCCTATATTAATGGGAACTTTTGCCCTTCCACCTCCAATCAATTTGGCGGAAGTAGCGTCGGTAGGAACCTGCAATATGATATCTTCTAAAAAGATCTCAGAAAACGATATCGATATGGATCATGCACAGGTTTTGCCTCCAAGCCCAACACAAATATTGTAGCAGTCAATGTTCCTAACATGGGAGGCAAACCCAAATCAATGCTCATCAAGCGTTTGGATAGATATGTCTAAAGAATATGGTACCCCTTCAGATCCTTGGTCGCGAGTCCATGTCACTGACGAAGGAATTGTTCAATCAATGGTAATTGAAGGGGCCCCATGGCATGATTACCACCATCGTTCCCTTCTTCAAGATTGTGAAGAAAATACTCCTGATGACCTTTATCATCCTTTAGTTTTTTATTTTCTATCAAATACTGTAAACACGGTGGATTTCGAGGGAAACTTGTCCAAGATTGAAGATACTATCGCCATAAATATCTCGACCAAAACAGATGTTGTAGAGAATATTTATGTCGGCAAATGTTGTTCTCCTTTAGAACTGGAAATATATAACGCTCTTTTTTGCGAATTCAGAGATGTCTTTGCTTGGTCATATAGTGAAATGCCACGCATTGACTCGAGTATTGAACATGAAATCAAGATGTATCCAGATGTCAAACCAGTACGACAACGGCTACGGTAGGTGCACCCCAAGAAAGCCGCTGCCATCAAGGCAGAAGTTGAAAAACTTCTCCATGCTGGTTTCATTTACCCAGTTCCTCTGACCGATTGGGTATTGAATATTGTCCATGTTATGAAAAAAAAAGGAATAATTAGAGTGTGCGTCGATTATAGGGATGTAAATCAAGCTTGTCCAAAAGACAACTACCCTACACCCTTCATTGACGAGATAATTGATGAATGCGCCAGATGTGAAATATTTTCATTTATGGATGGATTCTCCGGGTATAATCAAATAAATATCCGCCCACAGGACCAGTCAAAGACTGCATTTATTTGTCCGTGGGGCACATTCGCATATCAAAAATTACCCTTTGGTTTAAAGAACGTAGGGGCAACATTTCAGAGGGCAATGAATTATGCCTTCCATGACATCAAAAACATCGTTCAACCATACCTAGACGACCTTCCGGCTCATTCGCGAAAGCAGACTGATCATCCACAGCATTTAAGAGTGATATTTCTACGTTGCCGACACTACAAGATACGACTCAATCCACACAAATGTGTATTTTGTGTCAGTTCTGGTCATTTACTTGGCTTTGTAGTCTCGAAAGACAGGATTCGTCTTGACCCATGTAGGGTTCAGGCAATCATAAATTTGCCTCCACCTTCAAATTTGCTTTAGATTCAGAAACTCCAAGGGAAAGCAAACTTTCTGAGGAGGTTCATTCCAAATTATGCCGAACTTGCTAAAGGTTATACGCGTCTTTTGAAAAAGGAAGTACCCTTTGTCTGGGATCAGGTTGCACAAGCTTCCTTTGATGCTTTAAAAGAATCCCTAATGAAAGCATCATTAATGTACGCTCCTGATTATCAAATAGACTTTAACCTGTATCTGGCTGCAGCGGATACAACCATCGAAATGGTTTTAGTTCAAGAAGACAACGGAATTGAACATCCTATATATTATTTAAGTAAGAACTTAAATGATACAGAAAGCAAATATTCTTATGTTGAAAATCTAGTGCTCGGAGCTGTTCAAGCCATACAAAGATCTCGACACTACATCCTCTTTTGAAAAATTACCATTCTATCAGATTGCAACCCCATGATTTATATATTGTCGCGATAGTAGCTGTGGGGCAAATATTCAAAATGGATAGCAATTCTACAAGAGTTTGATCTGGAATTTGTAAAATCCAAGTCAAAGAAAGCTCTGGTTTTCGCAGAATTATTATGTGATCTCCCATCGTCGTCTAACGATGAAACATCCGAAGAAATGATCGTGGACGAAAATTTGATTCTAATATCTTCAAGCAATCTGTGGTATGAGGATATAATCGTTTATCTCCAAACCCAAAAATATAGGCCAAATACCTCTCGCTCCTAGCGAAAACGTATTCAATACCAAGCGAAAGACTACATGATCGTCGGTGATAGACTCTACCGTCGTGGTATCGATACAGTTCTGAGAAGGTGCCTCACCCATGAGGAGGCCAAAAAATTCTTGAATGATTTTCATTCAGGCACGTGTGGGGGGCATCAATCCGGTTATGCTACAGCGTAAAAAAATTTACGAGCAGGATACTTCTCGCCAACAATGTTCAAAGATTGCATAACCACAGTAAGAAGTTGCCATGGTTGTCAAATTTTTGATAGCAAAACTAGAAGACCACCCACACCTTTGCAGCCAATAGTTGTTGTCGGGCCATTCGCCAAATGGGGCATCGATTGGTATATCATAGTCGCAGTTGACTATTTTACCAAATGGGCCGAGGCGATGCCTACATTAGATAATATTGGTGAAACATCTGCCCTCTTCTTTTTCAATCATGTAGTTGCCAGATTCGTCGTCCCACAAGCTATAGTCACAGATCATGGATCGCATTCTCGCAATCACATGTTGGTCGAATTAGCTTCCAAACTAGGGTTGTCTCATGACAGCTCTACTCCATATTACCCGTAAGCCAATGGACAAGTTGAAGCAATCAACAAGGTCCTGAAGCGCATGCTACAAAGGATAATTGGAGTTCACAAAAGAAGTTGGCACCTAATCCTGCACTCAGCCTTGTGGGCTTACCGAACATCGGTAAGGAATGCAATCGGTTTTACACCTTTCCAACTGGTATATGGCCTGGAAGAAGTCTTACCAATCCAGTGTGAAATCTCGTCCCTCAAACTCGCAATTGACCTTCTCCTCGGAACTTCAGAAGAGGAGGCTCGTTTCTTGGAACTAATCCAATTGGATGAAACCTGTCGTGATGCCGCTTTGGCTAACGAAGCCCATAAGAAATGAGTCAAGGCACAGTCCGACAAGAATGTCAAACGCGTGTCTTCTCGGAAGGTGACTTGGTCTTGCTTTATGACCAAGAATCCGATAAATTGGGGGCAGGAAAATTCAAGTCTTTATGGATGGGCCCCTATATTGTTAAGCGAGTGTTAGCAAAAGGAGCCTATGAGTTAATGGATTATGACAGGATTCCACTGGCACAACCTCGTAATGGGTTGTACCTCAAGCGTTACTATGCATGATTCAGTATAGTAACCTATATGCTTTTGTTATGTTTTTGTTTTCGCTAAAGTATTTGTTTTGGTCAAGTAATCCACTTTTTGCATTTACTGTAGATGTCAAACCTATTGGAGTCATGTGTTGGATATGCCAACGGAGCAAGTCGTAGTTCGTGGAACCTATCTTCCGCGGCCTGGACCATTTTTGATCCAAGCGGCGAGTTAGTAAGTTTCAGAGGGGTATGCATTGGTCGATCAACGAATAACATCGATGAATATAGCGCGTTGATAGAACTTCTCTCTGATGCCATCACACATGGTATACGCCAACTGATTGTCAGGCTAGACTCACAACTCATCATACTATAACTCACTGGTATCTACTCTATCCGAAATCTAGCTATTTATCGCATGTTCCTAAGGGTTAAGATTTTGGAAAGGCAATTTGATTTTATTCAATATCAGCATATTTCCAAAACCTTAAACACATTAACTGACTCATTGGAAAATTATGTGTTAGATAGACATTTGCAACATTTATAAAAAGAAGCATACCATCAATATTTTCATTTGGATCATGTAACTTAACCAAAATAAAACTTCAAAAATCAAAAATATATATATAACTGTTTATGGTTTACACATAATGTTCTGTAACCAAGACAAAATTGGTCAAATGACCCAAAATTCAAAATTCTAGGGGGCACCCTAGTCTAATGATGCTCGTGATAGCAAGTCACAGCCTGTGCGATCATGCGTAAGAGCCAAGTCCATCGTCTTGGCACACCAATAGTATGCCGCAGTAACCTCAAAGGCAGCTCGTCAGTCCTCACATATGGAATACCAAGAGTGAGGCCCTCAACCTATTCCTGTAATGCTGTGAGAGTCTCGACCACATCGAGGTCGTGAAGGATAGCCCTTCCAACAGCCTCTCCTACTGGGGCGGCAGCTGGCACTCTTAGGCATACTACTGGCCGAATGGGACCAACATCTGCATGAACACATGAGTTTGATTAAGTCTTGACAGAATAAAGCACAAGGACATTATAAAAGAAAAACGATAAACAGGAATATGGTCAAAGAATTTACCGATGGCGCCCCACTATTCGCCAGCCAGCAGTACTAAATCTAGATCACCCCGGAAGTCCATACCAGCATATGGATACTTGGAATAAACCATCTCCTGACGATCAAACCACCCAAAGAAAGTATCAGAAAAGGAAATCTGAGACTGACCAGCATGCCTAGACATATGGTCGATCCATCTCTGCTTATGTGGTTAAGTCGGTGAAGGTAAATTGAGTGAAATATACTGCGGCTGCATCAGTGGTATCTTTTCCAAGGAAAATGCGGTCAAAATAGAACCATACCCAAAGTTCTTCAACCTCCCACTCTTCACCTTAGTCAACTGTTCTTTCATCACAAGAAGTACTGCGTCGCACCAGTTGAACACCTTCGGTTGGAGACATTGCAAGGCATACTGCATATAAGATCAGTTGGCTACATGAAGAGCCGCACCACCAACCATCCTACCAAAGGTAAACAGAACAGTCCTGAGGGACCTGTCAGTGACATCATGGATGATGATCTTGTCGTCTTTACTGGGTTGAGATCCCTCTCTGCAGTATCGGCGAACATAATCTATCACAGATTCACCTCCTCGAGCCGAACCTGATAAAGAGATGGGGGCACCCCGCCTCGACAAGCCAGTCAAGAAATAGATGTCCACTACAATCAAGGGGATGGATTTGCCCCTAATCTGGAACACATGGTTGGTAGGATCCCAAGCATCGAGCAAATATTGCAGCAAGTTGATTTGTTGTCTCATGCTAGAAATGCGGAAAATCTTCAGCAAGCCACAGTTATGCAGTGCGTTTACTATAACTGGATCATGTAAAGCAAGCATGTCCTCTTCTTCATGCTCACGTTCTCACCATGTAATAGTCATCTTGCTCCAAAAATCTCTGAAAACAAGCAAGAGAAGAGTTAGATCCTGATTTTGGTGAGAAACAGGCAAAATTAACATCAAAAACTGTGCATGAAGTTCCTTCCTTGCGCCCATCACACCTACAGCAGTTCTCTGGGTGCGTTGCATGTCAGATGGCCAATAGACAAGCCGACATCCAACGCACCTTTCGATACACAAGGGGTGCGCTGAAGCCAGGGTGAGTTTTTCAAACCCCAGAGGCTCAGAAAAACCAGGAATCAAGCTTATAATGCAAAATAGAAAGCATGAAATGAAAGAGCTCAAGTTTAGCTCCTACCTAGTCCAGGCGGTGCCAAGAATCGTCCACAGAATCTCCCGAAATCAGCTGATGAAAATCAAGGGGGGAAAGCACCTCCAAGGCTCCAACAAACCAAAGTTCAAATGAAATGGTAAAATGAGAGGTAAAAGCACTTTTACATTAGTTTTTACGTAATTCGAGTAAAATATTAGTGTTCTAACTCATTTTTCAAAACATGTATTGTTCATTTCTAACTAGTTTGATGAAGCAATTGAAAATGCAATACAATCTTTGAAAGAACAAAGCTATTTATGGTAAAGTCAGGAAATGACTGTTGTATCAAGGAGTTTTAGCACATAGTTCAAGCTCGTTAAAAAATAAACATAAGTCATGAGGAAATTTTTATCCCCGTGTTTAAGCTCATTAAAAATGAACTATTTCCCAGTAAATAACCATCATGAATGTAGTACTTCAGCCTTTAAAAGCCTTGGTCGTGTTCTCATCATCACCTCCACTCTGTATTGGCCGATCATTCACCTCCATTTGATTGTTTACCCCTTTTGAGGAACAGCTGCGAAGAGTGATCTCACTAGCCATCTTTGTAACACTGCCATGATTGGAAAATTCCAAACCTTACCTGGAATCAGCTGCTACCCAATTTTATCACTCGTTCCTCAAGAGACGAGTCTCCTTTAAGATCTTTTCAACTGACTCGTAAAATATGAAAAGATTGCCGGGCCATTGGCCTCTCCAGCTCGTTAAAGGGACTGGAAGTGCTATCCCTCCTTTAGATTTTAATCTTTTGGGACCTGAGGGATTATTACACAAAAAGATCGAGCGCTTGTTTTGTTCGGCTCGTTAAAAGTATCGAAAATTCATCCATTAAGTATTGTTTTATACTTTTTCGGACTTAAGGGATTAGATGACGAGAAAGGAATTTTGGAGTTTCCTTTACATTCCTTTTCAGACTCTCTAAAATTGAAAAGGACCGAGTTATCTTTGTCGTTAAACTCGTTAAAACTTAATAGCGACAAACTTGTCCATAGCAGACAAGAACGAGTTTCACTATCGCTAGGCTCGTTAAAACATAACGATGGGTTTGCCGGAAGGGAAAATTATAGAACAAGCATATGTTATCCTCCTCAAGCTTGACAAAAATAAAGAGGTATTGGTCAGCAATGACTGGGGAAAAATTGGGAGGAGAACTTGAAGAAACTTTGTTGGTAGCAAGTCGCTCTTGAACATGACACTTTCACTCCGCATCCAAGTCGGGTTGGGTTGTTTCATTCACCGGTCACATCACCATGGTCCCATCACACCATCCACATTTGGGCTTAATGCTACCAATCCATCACGTCAGTGTCACCGATATGTTCAAGAGAAGTCATTCAGAGAATTCACATGTGTCTCACCCGCTACAATACATTTACACTCCATTCTTTCATGACCACCACCCTGAACCTTATGTCATCAGATTGTTTTCACCTCCATTAAAATCATTTGCTCCGTTCCGTGTCATTGATGTGGGATTCATTAAGGCCCTCCTGTGACGGATCACTTCTTGTCGACATCAGCTCATTATCCAAGAAGTCGATCTAGGAACATCCCGTTCAGTACATTGAAGCTTGCATGCCTCAATGGCAAGTTTCTCACTTCCAGCGACAGGTTTACATCAATGACCTTCGACCGAAAGATTTTGTGTGGTGTTCGATGCCAAGTCCTTTATTCACACCACGTGAATTGTACTGCAGTACCTTGAGGGTCATTATCATTATCGGTGATTCCTCTCGCACCTGTTAACAACTTACATCATTGGCTGGTAATCAGGCGATGTCTTTCCATGTTCGACTCCAGAACATCTATCACATGGATAGACTTGTACTTCGAGTGAAGATCGAATGAGATTGAAGACCCCAGATCTAGTTTCATCCATCCGGGCTGCGATATATATTCAGGGAAATAAAGACATCAAATGTACATTATTGCTGCACAGATAATCATCCAATCAAAGGGCTAATGACTCCACCAGAATCATCAGTCTACACTCAGACGATTGTCTGTCCTATGTACATGAAAATGAATTTATAAAGCTGAGCATGGGAATGCCTGCCTCAGCTAGATCATGAAAATATTATGAAGAAAATGTATTGTATTGTATCTTATTACAGGTCTCCTCTCAGCTTGAAAGAACTTCAAATCCTCATAATAAAGCATTTCACCCGACATCAAAAGATTAACGACCTCATGCTTTAGGGGGCAACTGTTATAGACATTTTTGGGCACTACAACCCAAAGCATGAAATTTCCATAAACCAAGGGCTCCTAAGTCCCTAAAAGTGTTGTTCTAACCCCTAAAGGAACAAGGTCAACTGATTACAGCTTCTCCCAGAAGTTCTCCATGAAAAACTGCTCAGAACTGGTCAAAACAGGATCATTTCAGCTGATCCATATGCAAAGTGCGTTTCATCTCACCTAAATACACTGTGTGGGTGCGTTGCATTTCAAAACGCCCTTCTGTGGGGTGCGATGGGCGAGAAGTGACAAATGGCAGTGTCATTCCGCAAGGTGGAAAGGCATGGAATCTTCCAGAAACTTCTCCTGTGACACTTGCCTCTCTGAATTCGAGCAAGGATGAGTAAGAGATCATCAATCTCCAAGTGGAAGCAAGAACTATCAGAGGGAAGACACTAATCAAATCACAAGTTGACTCATCTCCCTTACAGATATCTATATATGGATCCCTCATCCCAGAGATCCAGAGGCTGGAATTTTGCATATTGTAAGGAATTGCTGTTGGTTTCTTCAGACAACATCAGATTGTTGGGTGATCTAAGCTTTGTATGAGGTGAAGAGGGGCTTCCTTGCTGAGAGGATGATGCTGGGTCAGAACAACTGGTTGTAACTCCCTTGGCTCTTTCTTGTTTATCAATAAAAGCTATTCAAGTTTTCCTCCATACTCTTGTGTCATTTATATTTTATGCATTTGTATGGTCAATTTACATCTGATCCTAGATTGTTTATGATTATAGATCCATGTTATTGTATAGTGCTATGCTACTGTGATCTTACAGGTACTCTGTGAAGCTGGGCGTACAAGGGAGCAAGTAGCGAAAGATTATCAAGAGAGAGAGGAATCAAACTAGGAGATTAGCGCAAGATAGAGGTTGGTCTTCTTTGTTCTTCTCTCATCTATATTTCATAAAGGAAAAACGAAAGTAGCTTTACTTTGTTTGTTTCTAAGGTAGCTATCACACCTTAGTGGGATAAGCAGTTCTATGTAGACACTTTTCCCTGTAACAGATAGATTGTCCAACTTAATTCCACTAAATTATTTTATCGATGGAAAGAGATGACAATTGAATAGAGTGGAAATATTGTTTTGATGATTTTATGGAAATATGCCACTCAAAATGAGGAAAATGAGAGTATGATGGAGAAACAACAAGGACCTAGACCTAGAGATGAAGAAAGTTGAAGATATGACATGTAACTAGGAACTGGATTACCATCCTAGACAACCATCAATCACTATGGTTGGTTAACCAGGTGCCTCAATGGATGGTGGTAGATCAGTATGTGGCCTTAAGAAATTTTTTAGTCATCTTTGTAAAATTTGGAATTATTTTACTAGGGGATATTGGGGGAATTTGAGTAATGATAAAATGTGCTATTCAGTGTTGGGGTGGTGGTAGAGTGGTAACACTCAAAATTGTTGTTTCAGTAACATTTTCCACTTTATATGTTACCAGCTTAATGTTCGATGTTTTAGTTAGATGTGAGGTGATTAAACCATCCTACCCACTAGTGTTGGTATATGAATGTGTCACCTAGGTGTTTTAGGCCAATTATTATTTATCCTCTCGACACCATTCCCTATGTAAATCATGCACCTTAATTTTGTAGAAATAATTGCCAAGAAAACTTCTCTAAAGTTTTGCTGACATGCTAGACTTATTTTTGTATACATCTTTATGTTTTTCTCCCCTCCACGGTCACATATAAAATTTAATATTTAGCAGTCTTACTCTAGGAGCTTGAAAGGTCCAATTATTTTGGAAACCATTTTGGAGAAAAGAGAGAATTTTGTTACAAATTAATAATCTGGAAAGTGTAATATATATTCCTGCTAAAATTTTTACTGCAAACACATTTATGAAACACATGGGCTTTTGCATGCAATATCTTATTGTCTTTTCCTAAATTTCCAATTATTTAAGCAGGAAGATGTACCCGTACACCCTAATCACTTACATGCATGCCAAATTGCAATGCATGGATATGATATTATTGGGAGAATCATAACATCATATCCTTACAACTATATTTTTAGTTTTATGTTATTTGCATTCTCTACTTCTCCCATATAGGGGAATATGAACTGGTGGTTTAAAATACTACATTTCCATTTTGATATACTAGGGATTTACATTTGCAATTTTGATCTTCTTATGCTTCTTTATGTATTATCCATCTGTGGAGTGATTGTGTTGCTCTAGCTAATAAGTTTCTTTTTCCAATAGTTAAAAAAAAGGAAAATACCACTGTAAAATTGTCAGTCAAGTATAAGTGTTTATTTCCTTGGAAACTATGTAGGTGCTTCATAAGGATGGTGGATTTTTTTCAAAAGGTAAGCTAGGTAGTGTAATTGGGTGGTCAATCCATGGGGTGCCCTATCATAGTGGAGATTATGAGTCAACCCCTACAATTTCTTATAGAGGTTAGTTAAATTCTTAGATTAACAGGGTTTTTATATCCATCCATAACTCATTTTGATTATTTTGAGACATGGTTTAACATTGTCATGATATTTTGTCCTGGTTTTCACCAATATTGTAGATGCTTTGTGAGGAATGGGGGCTCTTCCTTGAATTATCTAACATCATTCAACGCTTGGGGCATATGATTTTAAAGGGAATCATGGAAGCTCTCAATGATAAGGTCTAGGCCTCCTTGTTGTTGAGGTAATGCCATGGTTGCAAATAAGATATTTAATTCTCAGACCTTTGATTCCATGTAAAGCTTCCTCTTTTATTTGTGTTTGGTTGCTTGAGCTAACCGTATACTTCAACAATTAGCATTTGCATTTATAATAAGAACAATGTATGCAATCTATTTTTAAGCTTGAGAGTGTTTCTGGAGTTGGAGAAAAATGCCAAACCAAACAAATCGCTACGGTTGATGCTTAATAATGAACAGTTGGAGATTTTTCTTGGGAATTTGATCATGTATTGTTGTAGACCATAAGATACTCTAGCTATCAATATCTATGTTTCACCATATGTGCTCACGTGTGTTTTGTCATATAAAATTATGAAGGCACCATAGCCTAATTTGTCATGTTCTGTAATTTGGAAGTTTCATGGTATTTTTGCACAATAGTGACTTCTTGGATTGCAAGTGAAACTCTAACAATGTAAAAAGATCAATATTGTTCTAAGAACCACAAATATATTTTAAAATCTCAGTTTGATCTTTAGTGATCCCTGGACATGCATGTTACTAAAGACTAATTGCATTTAGCCAAAGATGAGGTAAATCAGTGAAATTTTTTTGGGAGACTTAGTACCCTCACTCAAAGATGTAAATTAGAATTATGGAATTGTAGAAAGATGCACATGGAGAAATAATATAGCACTATAATTTATGGCTTCTCCCTAGGTACATGTGCAGGAGGTTGTGTGCAATCAGGTTAGGCTGTAATGCATATTTTAACTTGAGAAATGTGATTTTTCCACTTGGCATGCAATTTTGACACTTTGGAGTGAATTCTAAGTATGGAATATGATGTTTCATGGGATATAGGATAGCCCCTTTTCCTTATCATCCGTAAGGTTTGCAACTTATGATCATGGCATGCATTTTTTAGTGCAAGTGGACATTTTGGCACTATGAAAATAATAGGTAAAAAGCAAATTTCGTCTTACATAAAGCATATTTTTGCCCATGGGAGTATAAATCAAGCTAGGAGATGGTGTAAGTGAGAAATATGAGTAGGTTTCCCCTTAGATGTGGCATGACAAAAAATCATCATAAAGGCTAACTTGGCAAATTACCCATTCCAAAGACCTCCA
This sequence comes from Pinus tabuliformis, assembly GCA_031772625.1. Taxonomy (NCBI): domain Eukaryota; kingdom Viridiplantae; phylum Streptophyta; class Pinopsida; order Pinales; family Pinaceae; genus Pinus; species Pinus tabuliformis. Next base: position 779,992,636 of record CM062817.1, read on the forward strand.
AGTATGGGATTAGTGATCAAGTTTGACTTTGACAAACTCAAAGATGACATATTGCATGGTAGGATACTTAATGGTTTGGGAACTTGTTTTTAACGATTAAGGCCCAGGAGGAGGATTGTCATCTTTGACACTATAAAAGAGATTAATGTTGAGGGCTACAAATTACTTCCTTGATCACCAATTGGATTAGAGGAATGATGATCATCTTTGACTTGATCAAAGGGATAATATGTATTTATTGGAAAATAAATGTTTCCTTTTGCCAAATGGTCAAGGTTAGAAATTAGATAATCATTTTATACTTTGTCAAAACAATCTACATTGAGGATATTGTAAAATCTGTAAGGCGTGGATTTTTTGGGGTTTAATCCTCCAAAGTTTGCAATAAGACAAAAAATGATCTCTGATGGCAATGCAACATATGGGTAGCCATGGTTGTGCCATTCATCCTTTTCCCTTTTTTTATAGATCAAGGTTATATGTTAATGTTGCAACTAGAAGTTGTTATTGATTAGTTTGTATCTATATTTCATGTAGTAGAATTATTTCCCTTTATACTTTTGAGTAAAGCAAGAGTAGGAGTCATGATTCATTGTGTATCCTCTGCTACTCTTTGTAAGTTTGAAACAATCCAAGACATCATGTTTAGACTACTCTATTAAGAAGGTTTGGTTAGTCAAGATCTTGGTTGTTTTGCTTACATGATACATTGATGATTATGGTTTGAAGTGAAAGTTGGTTCATCCTAAACAATTTTATTCCACATTAATATAGAATTTTTTTTATTTGAGCTAGAGGATATATTCTTATAATTAGAATTCCCTACTAAACCTATTCATCATTTGCAATAACTTTGGCATCTATGTGCAAGTAAAGGAATCCATCACCCAATGAGAAATGATTAGTCCTAATTGAGATCCATCTTATTAGTCATCGATATATTCAAAACCTTCAACTATGATCTAAAATATTGCATTTGAGTTCAAATTTTCATATCAAAAATGATGGGAAACCACCATACAGCTAGAAAGCCTCTAGCTATGAATATGAATTCAAATTAGGACCAACCTTTAAAATGTTTCTCAGCTATTGTAAACTCTATGACCAATCCTAATTAACATGTTTAACTTCATACCTGAGAAAAAATGTGGAGAGAGATCTTCAATTAGGGTAACCTCTAAATTGGAAGACATGAGTTGCATATTTATATTATGGTACAAGTTCTTGATTCAAAGAGATGAGTTTTCAAAAATTTATATCCCGGTGGAGAGCATAGTCACAAGACATGTACCTAAGAAACATTGGGCAAAGTCTAAGAAAGAAGATCGATTTGGATTCCCCAATAGAAAATTGGCATAAAATTCCATAATTAAAATAAATTGTAAAATAGTGGTTTTCCCAGTTGGTAAAAGTGAGATGTTGAAATTTCCCATATTAGTGTTCAAGCCTCTTTGATGACAAAATTTCATTTGTGCTTATGGATGCAAGAACACAAAAAATAGTGGTTGGAATCAGATGCAAGTTCTGAGCATCTTTTGGAAAAATATGCCCCCCCCCCCCCCAACTCACAATCTCTTAGTGGATACTATTGGTTTTGATTTGTCTTGCTTATCTAGCCACATTGTGGTAAGAGGAGGATAGTTTAGATTTCTCTTCGAGAGATACAAAAAGGGAAAATTTGTCAAAATATGTTAGAGTAGTCATCTCCATCAAACTTTTTTTTCAAAATTCAGGTTCAAGCTTGTTGACTAGCTCATGAAAACATAATTAAGCTCATTACATCTTGGCCAAAATTGACAATATTTGACTAAGCTTGGCCCAAACTTAAACAAATTAGAAATTTAGAAACAAATTTGGGAACTCTTACTTTAATGTTGGATTGTAAGCATAGAGTGTAGTTCAAAACCCCAATGTCATACATAGATGCTTTATTCTAGAGGACAATAGAAAAGAGGCTATGATTTTCTTCCTTTTTACTAAAGAAGTGAATGCCATTTTATCAAGTGCATAATCAATCATGTTGGGTTCTTTTGTTTCCTCTAATCTTTGAGTACATGTGGACACATGTTCAAATTGGTAGATTTTGTTGCTTGTTGTCTTTTTGCTTATCATCTTTATTTTGCCCACCCCAATCTTATTCTCTATTGATCTTTTTGTTATCCCCTAGATCTATTCTATAGAGGTAGAGGGGAGATATGTTGAAATATGTAACTAGCTTCGGTCTTCATAAATATGAAATGTACTCTTGATTCTTTTATGTTGTAAAAAGAAAAGAAAAATTATTATTATTTTTCTAGCATGGGTTTCATGCTCAAGGTCATTTTATTTATAGTCAAGCACCCATTGAGTGCTTCTAGGGTTTTTCATGAAGTCAAGAAGTCAATAGAGTCATTTTCACATGAAAAAGACCCCATTGGACATCTTGTAACATGTCAGAAGAATTATTTTGTGTATAAAGTGTCAAAATACCCCTCCAAGACCAAGTCGGTTTGGCAGCTAAGAATTCGACCTCATTAGGGCATGTAATCGTCCTTGGAAGGTTATATATTTTTCCCTCCACCGAGTTTTCATAACTTCCATAACCATTAGGTAGGGACTTGCAACTTTGATGCTGCTTTGCTTGTTTAGTAAAAGATTATGAAAACTTTAATTGATTAAAAGTTGTAGAATTTACAATTTATGATGTTTGAAGGTATAATTTTTAAAAGTCCAATTCTTTAAAGGGTGCTAGCTCAATGGAAGAGCACTTGCTTTACAAGATGGAGGTTGGTGGTTCGATTCCATCGTGCCCTCATATCCATATGGAATGGCAATGATCAATTTTTGGTGACGGAGGCTCTTTTGACCATCACCAATGAGCTTATGGTGATGTTTTCTGACCCTCACCAAAATATGAAATGGTGACAGTAAATGAATGCCACGATATATATGCATTAATAGTGACAACCATGAAAGGTTCGTAACCATAAATCATTGTTTTTGATAATAAATGGTGACGGTAATTGTCCGTCATTATAGTCATTATTCGTGACATACCTTGAATGTCACCACAACACCTATACTTTTGACAATGCAGCTTTTAATGATAGTCAATGAACATCACCATATATATGCACCAATAGTGATGACCATGAAAGGTCCATCACAATAAATTGTTATTGTTCATATGAAATGGTGATGGTCACTATCCATCATTATAATCAATATTCATGATGGACCTTGAATGTCACCATAACACCTATACTTTTGGTGACACCACCTTTGGTGACGTTTAATTTTTGGTGACCTAGGCTATGGCTCGTCACCATTTGTAATATGAAATGATGACGGTAGCTATCCGTCATTATAAATTATTATTGGTGACGGACTTTGAATGTCACCACAACAGCTATACTTTTGGCAATGCTACCTTTGGTGACGTTCAATTTTTGGTGACCAGGGCTATGGCCCATCACTGTTTCTCATATGAAATGGTGATGGTCACTATCCATCATTATAAATCATTATTGGTGATGGACTTTGCATGTCACCACAACACCTATATTTTTGGTGATGCCACCTTTGGTGACGTTCAGTTTTTGGTGACGAAGGCTCTTTTGACCATCACCAATGAGGTTATGGTGACATTTTTCACCCTTCACCAATGTCCTTTTTTCTTGTAGTGGATGAGTCCTTCTGAGGCATTATATAGACAAAGTTGTAATACTCCCATCAGTTGGAGTGATCCAGTTAATAGGGTGTTGATTATACTAGAGATGTTGGAAGACATGGAACATGAAATGTAGGTGATCAAGAAGAATCTAAAGGAAATATGGCATCGACAAAAAATCTACGTAGATCAAAATAGGTTGTTCAAGGAGTTCAAGGTTGGGGAACATGTGTACTTGTGAATCAAACCGAAGAAGAGAATCTTATAGATTGGATCATGTGCCAAGCTGGAACCATGGTTTTCTGGACCCTTAAGCACTGTTGAGAGGATTGGGAAAGGAGCCTATGAACTTGTACTACCTCTGATAGTGAAATTACATGATGTTTTCTAGGTATCATTGCTTAAGAAGTATGCTAAGGATGTTGATCATGTGATTGACTTGTCTGTATTGCAGATGGAACCAAATGGAGAATTCCAGCTGGAGCCTCAGGGTATATTGCAAAAAAAGGTGTTCATTCTCCAAAACCAAGAAATCGAGCAAGTTAAAGTGTAGTGGAAGCACTTTGGGCCCCATGAAGCTACATGGGAGATGGAAAATCAAATGTGGGATATGTATCCTTCCTTGTTTGTTGGTTGAGGAAAAGAAGTTTTGACTTGGTGTTTTGGTGTGATTTTGCTATATGCCTTGGTATATGTTCTAGTATATGTTTTGGTGATGTTTCTATATATACATATGTATATGGAGGTAAATACTACCATGAGATAAGTTATAAAGCTCCAATAAGTGGTATGGGTGTCATGTCATTATGATGTCATGTTAGTGTGTTATTATGATGTTGGTTTTCTTTTCAGCAGGGTAATCATTGTAAATAATACATCGAGCTATGTTATAAATCTCCTTGGGTAGTATGTTTTCTTTTTAGTGGTTTTGGTGAGGTCTTGGTGTGGTCTAACAGCGAGGACGATGTTCCTGTTCTATAACAACCTTGGCGAAAATTCCATGTAATAAAAGCTAATAAGGAAAAAATAATAACCATCGTTGATGGGACACTTATTCTAAGCTGAATCTTGGGCAAGACATCCTAGTGTGGTTGTTCATTTGGTTGCTTATGGATACGAAAGTTGGAAAAGGAAATGGCTAAGGCTTTGGAAAGGAAAAATGGCATATTTGGCATAATTATTTATGAAAATAATGGAAATTAGGAGAAAAGGAAGGTGAAAGGTCACAGGTTGCATGTCAAGAAGAAAATGAAGGAAAATAATGGAAAATGAAGAAAATAGAGGCCTCATTCATAGAAAGTCTTCTGAGGGTCGGTTGGTAACCTTTTTTTAGTGGAGTTTTGGAGCTCTCCCATTATTCTCTCTCTCTCTCTCTCACTTACTGTTGGATACTTAGAGTTTTCATGGAGAATTTTGGCGTTGGAGCAAGAAAGGAAAAGAATGTAGGAGGAAGCAAATATCAAGCAGGGAAATGTAGGATCAAGCATTTACAATAGGCTTCACTGCAGGTATCAACTTTCATGTCTATTTCCCTTGGTAGATTTTGCATGCACAATATTTCATGTGGTTCTTTTGCTGTTATGGAATGGGTTTTGACCATTTCAAGATAGTCATGGTGTGATGGGGTTGTCATGTTTTGGTTGAGCTGGATTTCCAAATGGATCCAAAGATGAGTGGGGTTAATGTCTGAATGATATAACACATGGCATAGTGGTCCCTAAACCAGACTGTGCATCATCGTAAAGCCACTGGCCTAGTGACGCTTGAGTTAGACTGTCAATTGTGGTAAAGCCAGGATTGTGTTGCCTCGGCAGGCCTAGGAATCCTTTCCCATGAATGGAAGGATATATAGCAAAGAGAAGAGGTGTTTTTCTCTTTGTTGGGCCTAGTAATCATAGGTTTGGGATATGCGGTAAAGCCTAGAGAGTGGTTCTCGGTTTAGGACCTAGTGATCCGTGTTTGTATTGAGGTAAGGCCTGAGAGTCTAGGAGACATGAAAATTCCTCACAGTGTATGTGGAGAAATACAATGGTATCCATGCTTGTTTGCCCTAATGATCGGGTGTAAATCACGGTAAAGCTTGTTATTATGTGTTTATTGTGTTGACCTACTGATCCAGGATGGATTATGGTAAATCTTGGTCTCTATTGACAAGGGTGAGGTGGTTTAGCCTCGATATGGCCAGGTTGGTTCTTTTGGTTTTAGTCCCACATTCATGCTTGGAATATTGCAAGGGGGTGAATGGATGAAGAGATATTTGGCTCAGACATTCTATGGTTAGGTGGAATGTGGTAGTCACATCTCCAGTTGTTTTATTGCATTCATTAATGAGAAATTCATTCCCTTTATTTTCAAGTGTAAATGTACTAATATATATGTGGATTTTATTGTTGATATGCTTATGATATTTATGTCCCTATTATGTTGGTTATATGTATGTTTTATGAAAGCACCTAGGTATGGATCTCAGCATGTTTTTACTTGTAAATGAATGGATAATGCATCTATGGCCTAATAGATTATAATCCAAGAGATGACATGAGGGAACAATTGTTCATAGCGATTCTCAGATAAGTATGAGCTCCCTACACTTAATTATGTTGTTTACACCTGTAGGTTACATGTTGATGATATGTTTGACGGGATGCCTTGCATGGCTAGTAGGGGTCTCATTAAGGTCTTTTTCAACTTATTAAGTTTACATCATTGTTTCCCTATTATTTTTTTACTCTTTACTTATCATTCTATTCTAGGCAGTGGCCTAGGCTCTGAGCCTTAAAAGGTGGCTCAAATCCTAGTATCACTGACATAGAACTGAAAAATTTAGTGCCTAGTTGTTGGCACGCAAGCCTGTGAGAGTGACTTTGGGTTTTTGGATGATCTCTTGCCTATAGCATGGGAACGACTGAGGCTTAAGATGTCCAAAACATCAGTGGAACCCAGAGACATGATGTATGAGTGGCTGAGATATCTCCTAAGGGTTCTATTACTGATGTGGATAGGTTTGTTGATGTGTTTTATCGATTCCACTTCCTTAAGGACACATAGGAGGTTGAATCCAATCATAGTAGCCTATCATCGCATGTTCACCCATTTGGCATGGTTACTTGGGTAAGTGTGGGAGGAGGGTGTTACAACTTGGGACATGTTATTTCCAAGGAAGACATAACAGTAAATCCAGAAAAGATAAGGGCCATCATGGAGTTGGAAACTCCTAATAATGTGGATGAGGTGAGATCATTCATGGGATTGGTAGGTTACTCCAAGAAGTTCATCAGGAACTTCTAATGCATTGTATATCCTATCACATCATTGCAGAGGAAAGGTAAGAAGTTTGAAGGGACAGAATAATGTGTAGCTAGTTTTGCAAAACTCAAGCAGTTGTTGACACATGTACCAATGTTAAATATCGCAGATCTAGACAAGGTGTTTGTAGTGTGTATGGATGCTTGAAAGAGAGGACTTGGTGGAATTCTCATGCAATAAGGATAGGTAGTGTGGTATGAGTCACGAAAAATAAATGATCTTGAACATAACTATCCAACACATGATATTTATCTAGCAGTGATGATACATGCATTGATGTTAAGTTTAGGTATGTTGTATGCTAGAGTAATTTATTTAAATTTTCTCAGTTAGTTCAATATCTTTAGAAATCACATTAGCATTAAAGTAAACTGTAGTTATAACATAAATATAAATCACAGAAGACAAGCCAAGACAAGAGGACACAAGATGTGGTGCCAGCCAGGGACAAACCCCAATGTGGGGAAACCCTTGATCAATTCTTCTTTTATGTTCTTCAAAGTTTAGCAGAGAGAGAGATAGTACATTTACAACAGAAGTCAACACTTTGACTTATCTAGATCTGAGCATAGATCATCTCCTATAACGATGAGATCAGTTGAAGACATTCTGCTTCAACTAATTCTCCAAGGTGATGGCTTCACCTATCGTAGTGCTGCCTTTCATCCATTTGTTGCACATAACTATGTGACACCATCCTGTAATGTCACATGTGTAGAACCTTGATGACTGAGCTGCTCCTGCTCTCATCATCATGCTGCTCATTATTTATCATGCCCATTGTTTCAGTCATCATCATGCTACCCTTGATAATGTGGATCATTCATGCATCATCATGCTGCCCTTGCTAATGTGCATCATTCATCATCATTCCTTCCGCTGAGAACATCATGATGCACATTCACATTAGTGCCATCGAGATCAAGCTTGTGAGATCATATTTAATACAACTATTCACTGAGATATGAGAGTTATACCCTGATCAAGCAAAGATCTTATAACTGTCATAAGACTACAATGAGATATATTATGAAATCATAGTGATTTGTCCTTTTGTTTCAAACCCTAACCATTGTTGGCCATTATGCTGGGATAGCTACATATACATATGTGAGACTAAGATGACACCCAACGTAATTTTCATTATGCAATCTAAGTTACTGTTGTCTATTACATCTAAACTACCACAAGTATACCACAGAGATCTATATGCATAGATTGTGGCTACAACAGTTCCTTCCTATGACCTAATTACCCTTATCACTGTAGCTACCTTCTCCATGGCTTCCTATGTCTTGACTGTGGCTTGACTGCGACTTCTTCATTCACTGTGGCTTATGTAACTACTTCGGTTATAAGTGAGTTTTGTCATACATGTATAGCATATACTTAAACCTGTATAGTGTATACTCAAACATCACGTGGAATGGTAGAGAGTAATGCAAGATTCAGATGCATGAACAGGTCTTGTTGACTTGACACATTGAATACATTTAGATATTCATAAGCCTGTGGCTCCTCTTCCATATTAGATTGTGGTTATGACTACAACTTCTTAATTGACTGCATGGGATTTTGATGGTGGTTTCATCGTTACCTTTATTACAACTTGATTACTATGACGATCATTATAGTCGACAGAGTTTCAACATTCATCCTATAGCAGCTCTTTATTTCAGAGGCATCTGAGATCCTCAACATTGCAGAGATGTCTGAATTGTATATGTATGAATGTCTCCATGACTGTGCATAGGGTGTCCATGAACAGTGTATAAGGTCTAGTATATAATGTCTCTGTTTGCATCTTCATAAGCCTATGGATAGATCTTCATGACCTGCGTTGGATTAGGGCATCACATGACTATAATTTAGGGCTGCGTTTAATACCTTTTCCTCCACTGTGTTTAATACCTTCTCCTCCAAGACTTGTAGGCCAGCGTATTACTCTTGGTGTCTCTCTCCTACTCCAAAAACCCAAGACGTGGAGAGGAGGAGATCACCTCAAGAATGTATCCCTCAAATGACTCCAAATCCTCTCTTATTTATACTAAAAATGTAGCGGTTGAATAGACACATCGGTTGGGCTTCTAAGCCTACATCAGATGTTGGCCGATTTAACAATTATTCCATAATGAAAATAAATTCATATCTCCATAAATACTTATAAGAATCAGATGATCATTAAACCAATCCTACACCTCTTGATGTGAGGGATCCAATAAAAATATCAGCTACCATAAATAAGCTGACCCACATGGAGTTTGGCCCTAGTTGCCAATTTTAACACTCCCTCTCAACTAGGGAGAACTCCATCCACTGATACATATGTTCGGATATACTATCTCTGCCATCAGTGCACTACACTGCTCTGCCCAGGTTTAATCAGCTTTGCACAGCTTTTCAGTCTTTGCTCTGCTCTGCTCAACTCTATTGGCTCTGCTTTTCTCTACTGGCTCTGTTCTGCTCTACTCAGCTCTGCTAGCTCTTTTGGCTCTGCTCTGCTCTACTCAGATATGATGGCTTTGTTGGCTCTTCTCAGATCTGCTGGCTCTATTAGCTTTGCTATGCTCTGCTCTACTAAACCATGAAGAAGAATAAATGATCGAGAATGTCTCATACCATTCTCCACTAACCCGAAGTTAGTCTCAGAGTGTGTACCACTGGTCCCAGACCAGTCTCAACTAACCCAAAGTCAGCATCATAGTGGGTACCACTCCTACCACTGGTCCCAGACCAATATCATTAGTCTCAGAGTGTGTACCACTAGTCGTAGACCAGTCTCAACCAACATGAAGCCAGTGTCATAGTATGTACCACTCCCACTGGTCCCAGACCAGTCCTCCACTGACTCGAAGCTAGTCTTAGAGTATGTACCACTGGTCCCAGACTAGTCTCAACTGACCCAAAGTCAATTCCATAATAGGTACAACTCCTACAACTACTCCCAAACTAGTATCATTGATCCCATATCAATGAAGGTAACCTTAGCATAGGGAGTAGGGTAGATACAACGATGCATCCATCGGTAATACTATGGTCCCTATCCTCATTTCTCTGCTCATTGATTAGATGAGAGGTACTTCCCATGAGTCTTAGACTACATGGGTAGGATGCCTCGACAAGAGAACTATTCAATCCTTTCCTCACAGGAGAACTTATCATCATGCTACACAATTGCCATGGAGAACACATCATCCAGACCTCACAAGAGAACTAATATTCCTGCTACATAATCGTCATGGAGAACACATCATCCAGACCTCACAAGAGAACTAATCATCCTGCTACATAGGAGAGAAAATCATCCTATCCCACAAGAGAGCAAATCATCTTATCCACAGGAGAGAAAATCATCCTATCCACAGGAGAACGAATCATCCTGTCCATAGGAGATCGAATCATCCTTTCCACAGGAGAGAAAATCATATTGTCCCAGTGTGCACTACTAGGGGAGGGTGAGTCACCCTGTGGTCGTGCGTTGCTTCAGTAAGAACCGCAAGCCCCCAGAGCTCCCAGAGCTCAATATATGCAACATGTAGGACCCTTTTACAAGGATCTCTCGACGATTACAAGTCGTTTAGGAAAATAATTTTTTTTATCTTTCCCTAGGGCTCTGACAAAGTGTAGCGACCTATACATAATCTCAGTGTGATGGAGCCTCCTTACTCATCGACTTACCATATCCTAGATAAGGCAGTATCTGATGTCTATATGCTAAAGCAATCATTGAATACGAGATTCCTCAATAATCGAATCCCATCTTTGGTTGTCACAGAGAATCATAGTGATATTCATTATGTGTACTCACTGAAGAGTTTCCACAACCAGGTAACTTCATACGAGGTCACACTCGTAGTTATGTATATGGTCTCGACGGTACTTAAAAAAACCGACTTATGTTTCTTGCTCATCCATGATATCGAAGCAGAACCTAAAGAGAACCAACACTAAGAGGTGCTTTAGTGATCCTCCACACTGCCTGCCCAATCAGAATTTGAATAATCATGCAGTTTTCATATTTCTAGCAGTGTATCTCAATCCATGAGAGATTGTGCCCCAAAGATATCTCAGAGGATTCTTAGCACCAATCCAGTGAGGCTCAACCAAATATGAGCTCACCATGCTAACTGCAAAACATATGTCCGGAATCCAACTCCCTCTTACTTCTACAAATGAGAGGGTCTGCACCTGTAAAAAATAGTTCATCCGCATAAGGTGTCGGTATGAGAGGTCTATCATTCACAACCTTGGGGTAATGGTTTGGATTGGTTTCACTCCTAGAGAATCTCAGCTTCATCAAACAAATATCAATCCTTTCATACTTCACCGAGGGCGTTTTTCTTCAAGCCATAGAGGGCTTTCTTTCACTTGTATACATGAGATTCTTGATTACCAATCTCAGACCCCTCGGGTTGTTCCAGACCTATGGAATTGCTACATGAGAGGAATGGCCCCCTTGTAAGATTTTCCTTTGGTATATCTCAGACATGTACTTTCATGCTCCTTTTGAATTCAGGCATCCCTGTCACCATCTTACTCACAAAACTTCGATGCTACGTGACAAGGACATGGTCCCCAGTGGACTTCCTGCAATTTGATACAACCCTGAACTCAAAAACATCTTTGAAAATTCTATTTCCAAACATGTACCTTTCCATTGATGAGTGCCACCCTGAAACCTTTGACTTCCATTTCTGAGATGGACACTAGGTTATTCTTGCGATCATGTACATAAAAGTGATTCTGGGGTTCCTTGCTTTCTTTGAAGAGATGACCATTTCATTGATGGCTTCCATTACTAGTCATTCCTTTGATCATTGAAGATGTCCCTGGAATGATTGTTATCTTCATCAAGAGATGTGTCTCTATCATTCAAACACTCCTTCGTATGATGGTTGAACTTATTGCAATCAAGGCATCTACCTTTCCTTCCATCCTTAGATCCGAACTTCCCAATGAAGTGATCTTTAAATTCCCCATCAGAAACTTCCGCTATGCAATTTTGATAATATGCTCTGCTTTAACTTCACCCTTTGTGAACTTAGAAGAGAGATGTTGAACCCATTGATCCTTGTCCCTATTTTCTTTGGTGATTGCTCTTTAACTCTTGCTTGGGCATTGTCTTCACCTCAACTCTAATACCATGTTAACTTTAGGTATGTTGTATGCTAGAGCAATTTATTTAAATTTTCCCAGTTAGTTCAACATCTTTAGCAATCACATTAGCATTAAAGTAAACTATAGTTAGAACATAAATATAAATCATAGAAGACGAGCCAAGACAAGAGGACACAAGTTGTGGCGCCAGCCAAGAACAAACCCCAATGTGGGGAAACCCTTGATCAATTCTTCTTTTATGTTCTTCAAAGTTCAGCACAAAGAGAGATAGTACATTTAGAAGAGAATTCAACACTTTGACTTATCTATATCTGAGCATAGATCATCTCCTATAACGATGAGATCAGTTGAAGACATTCTGCTTCAGCTGATTCTCCAAGGTGATAGCTTCACCTATTGTAGTGCTGCCTTTCGTCCATTTATTGCACATAACTATGTGACACCATCCTATACTATCACATGTGTAGAACCATGATGACTAAGCTACTCCTACTCTCATCATCATGCTGCTCATTATTTATCATGCCCACTATTTCATTCATCATCATGCTGCCCTTGCTAATGTGGATCATTCATGCATCATCATGCTACCCTTACTATTGTGCATCATTCATCATCATTCCTTCCATTGAGAACATCATGATGCACATTCACATTAGTGGCATTGAGATCAAGCTTGTGAGATCATATTTAATACCACCATTCACTGAGATATGAGAGTTATATCGAGATCAAGTAAAGATCTTATAATTGTCATAAGACTGCAATGAGATATATTATGAAATCATAGTGATTTGCCCTTTTGTTTCAAACCCTAACCACTACTGGCCATTATGTTGAGAAAACTACATATACATATGTGAGACTAAGAAGACACCCAACGTAATTTTTATTGTGCAATCTAAGTTATTGTTTCTTATTGCATCTAAACTACCACAGGGATACCACCGAGATCTATATGCATAGATTGCAGCTATAGAAGTTCCTTGTTGTGGCCTAATTACCCTTATCACTGCGGCTACCCTCTCCGCAACTTCCTATGTCTTGACTGCGGCTTCTTCATTCACTCTGGCTTCTGTGGCTACTTCAGTTATAAGTGAGTTTTGTCATACCTGTATAGTGTACACTTAAACTTGTATAGCATATTCTCAAACTTCATGTGGAATGGAAGAGAGGAATGTGAGATTCAGATGCATGAACAAGTCTTGTCTACTTAACCCCTACGTTTAGATCTTCATAAGCCTATGGCTCCTCTTCCATACTAGACTGCGGTTATGACTGCAGCTTTTTCATTGACTGCATGGGATTTTGACAGTGGTTTCATCATTACCCTTACTACGGCTTGATTACTATGATGATCATTATAGTGGACAGAGTTCCTACATTCATCCTGTAGCTGCTCCTTGTTTCAGATGCATCCGAGATCCTCATCGTTGCAAAGATGTCTGAATTGTATACAGATGAATGTCTCCACGACTGTGCATAGGGTGTCCATGAACAATGTATAAGGTTCAACGTATAATGTCTCTGTTTGCATCCTCATACACCTATGGATAGATCTTCATGACCTATGTTGGATTAGGGCATCACATGGCTGTAATTTAGGGCTGCATTTAATACTTTTCCTCCATTGTATTTAATACCTTCTCCTCCAAGACTTGTAGGCTAGCATATTACTCTTGGTGTCCCTCTCTTACTCCAAAAACCCAAGACGCGGAGAGGAGGAGATCACCTCAAGAATGTATCCCTCAAATGACTCTAAATACTCTCTTATTTATACTAAGAACGTAGAGGTTGAATAGATACGTCGGTTGGACTTCTGAGCCTACATAAGACGCTGGTCAACTTAAAAATTGTTCCATAATCAAAATAAATTCATATCTCCATAAATACTTATCAGAATCAGATGATATTTAAATCAATCCTACACCTCTCGATGAGAAGGATCCAATAAAAATATCATCTACCATAAATAAGCTAACCCACATGGAGTTTGGCCCTAGTTGGCAATTTTAACAATTGAAGATGTGGAGGCACTATCTTCTTGGTAGGAGATTTGTACTGATGAGTGACCATAGTGGGTTGAGGTATTTGTTTGAACAACCGAATATAAATTCCGAGAAAGCTAGATGGTTTGTCACCCTTAGTGAGTTCGACTTCGATATCAGATACATCAAAGGGAAGGAGAACTGATTGTGATTCTCTTAGCAGGAAGGTATAGGTAAATCATATAACAGGTATGAGCTCTTATGGGACATATTTATAGGATAAGATCTTGTAGGCAGGAGAGCAGGATGACAAGTACTTGGAGATCATGTACAGATTACAACAAAGTATAGGTATAGGTCTAGGTACAGGCACAGGTGTAGGTGTATGTATAGGTATAGGCACATGTATGGGTGTAGGCATGGTTGTAGGTATAGGTACATGTACATGTACAGGTACAGGTGTAGGTATAGGTACAGGTGATCAATATGTAGATTATCCTCTCACAGGAGATGGTTTGGTGAGATTTTGGGATAGGATCTATGTACCAAATTGTAGTGAGCTCAAGAAGCTTATCTTGAGGGAGTTTCGCATCAAGCCATGCTTGGGGCACGTAATATATCAGAACACATTGATGTTGGTGAAGAAATTATACTATTTGCTGAATAGGAAGAAGGAAGTGGCAGAGTTCATGGCTAGATATTTATATTTTCAACAGGTAATGGCAGAATGTAAGTATTCCGGTGGTTTACTACAACCTATAGTGATTCCAGAATGGAAATGGGAGGTCATTTCCATGGATTTCATTATAGTTATTCTTAGTAAAATGAGACAACATGATTCTATTATGGTTGTGGTCGACAGGTTGAGAAAACTAGCTCACTTCATTCTAGTGAAGACTACATATTCAGGCAATGAGGTAGCATAGGTTTTCATGAGTTAGATAGTGAGATTACATGCTATCCCAAATAATATTGTGTCAGACAGGCATGAAAAATTTAGTTCCAAGTTTTGGAAGGAGATATTTGTAGGTTTGGGTACAAATTTGGCGTTTAGTACAACTTATCATCTGCAGATAGATGGATAGACAAAGAGGGTCAACAAGATCTTGGAGGATATGCTGGGGATGTATGTAATTCAACAGCAGAGGAAATGGGAGGAATATCTTCCATTAGTTGAGTTCGCCTACAAAAATGGTTATCAAGAGTCATTGAGGATGAGTCCTTTCTAGGAATTGTATGGATGGAGTTGTAATACTCCCATCATTTGGAGTGATTCAGTGAATAGGGTACTTATTGGATCGGATTTGTTGACAGACATGCAATAGGAAATGAAAGTTATAAAGAAGAATCTAAAGGAAGCACAGGATAGACAGAAGATTTATGCGGACCAGCACAGGATATTCAAGGAGTTTCATGCTGGGGAGCATGTGTTTTTGCGCATCAAGCCTAAGAAAATCTCTCTCAGGATTGGATCATGTGCCAAGTTGGCACCATGGTATTGTATAACTTTTGAGATCCTTGAGATGATTGAACCAGTGGCCTATTGACTTGCACTACCTCTAATAGTGAAATTCCATCATTTTTTCCATACTTCACTGCTTAAGAGGTATATAAAGCATGTTGATGATGTTACTGATTAGTCTGTATTATAGGTGGAGTAAGAAGGAGAGTTCCACCCATAGCCTAACTAAATATTGTAGCAGAAGCATCTCATGCTCAAGAAAAAATCCATAGAGAAAGTTAAACTGTAGTGGAAGAACTTTGGGCCTAAAGAAACCACATGGGAGATGTCAAATTAGATGCGGGCCATGTATCCTTCATTTTTTGGCCGTTGAGGTAAAAAAAAAATTGCTTGATGTTTGGTATATGTTTTGCATATATTTTGTTGATGATTTGGTATATGGATATATGTATATGGATGTAAATACCGCTATGAGCTAGGTTATAAATCTCAAATAAGTGGTATGGATGTTATCTTGTCATATTTTCATGATGTTTTACTTTTGAGAAGGACTTTCATTGTAATTACTGCAACGAGCTAATATATAAAGCTCCATGGGAAGTATGTTTTCTTTTTAGTGGTTTTGTTGAGGTCTTGGTGTGGTTTAACATTGATGATGGTGTTCCCTAAAGGAGATGGTTCTGTAATAGCCCTGGTGAAAAGTTCATGTAATAAAATTTAATAAAGGCAAAATAATACCACAATTAAGGGACACTTATTACAAGATGAATGCTAGGAAAAGATATCCTAGTGGGCATCACTGGATGTGTTAATGGCTAAAGGAAATTCGTAAAGGCTAAGCCAAAGGCATTAAAAGGAAAGAAGGAATTTTTGGAACATTTACTTATGAAAATAAAGGAAATTAGGAGAAAAGTAAGGTGAAAGCTCACAAGTTGCATGTGAGGAGAAGAATGAAGAAAAATAATGGAAAATGAAGAAAACAGATGGACCATTAATAAAAAGGCTTCTGAGGATGAGTTGGTAACCTTTTGTCAATTCAATTGTTGGAGATCTCTCATTATTCCCTCTCTCTCTCACTATTGGTCACCTAGAGTTTTCTTGGATCACTCTAGCTATGGATCAAGAAAGGAAAAGAAAGTAAAGGGAAAGGAAGGAAATGAAGGATCAAGGAAGGAAAAGCATGATCAAGAAACTTTAGCAAGAATACTTGCAGGTAACGTACTGCATGTGTGATTTCGTAGCTTGTTTTGAAATGCATGGCTTTGAATGTTGGTGTATTCTTCTCTCGTTTTTGGTGGCATGGTGTTTCTAGGTTATGACAATGGTTTTCAGGCGAGCCTTTCCTTTTTCCGAATTCCATGGTATTTTGGGATGTTTATCTTGGTTTTGATCTTTGGTTTCCCGGATGGATTTCAAAATTCAGGGTGGTGGTGGTGTCAAGGTTCATTCCCAAAGGTCTAGGAATCCCTTGACAGGTTTTGGCAAGATACATAGTAAAGACCAAGAGAGGAGTATCGGTTTAGGGCCTAGTGATTTGATTTTAGATTGTAGTAAAGCCTGAGAGACTGGTCTCAGTTTAGGGCTTATTGACTGAGTTTGGATTGTAGTAAAGCCGAAGAGACTCGTCTCGGTTTAGGCCCTAGTGATCCAAGATTGCATTACGGTAAATCGTGAAAGACAAGTAGATGGAAAATTCCTCAAGGATAGTGATGGATTCTGAATGACATTCCAAGTTTGGTTTAGTTTTGTGATGAGAGCACTAGTTTTGGTGTGATCACAGTTTGGTGAAGGTGGAGATAGTTTAACCCCTAGATTCATTTGGTCTTTTTAGATTCGTTTATACATGAGATCCCACATTCATGCTTGGAACATGGAATGGGAGTGACTGGCTGAAGGAAATATTTGGTTCAACCATATCTACGGTCGAGTGGTACGTGGAAGTCTCGAACCTGGTCGTATTTTCCTATGACTAATGAAATCTAAGCTATATTTCTTTTTCACTTATTTATATTTGTATTTAATGGTTGTTATATCTTTGTTATTTGCATGGTTTTATGCTGGTTATAAGCATGGTTAATTGACTAGTTCATGTTATGGTTATTTCATCTATTTACTTGTAATTGTTAAAATTATGGATGCAAGACCTAATTGATGTTATAACAGTTGAAGGGAGAAGGTGGTGATCGTTCTTGTCATGTTTCATAAGAATTTTTAGTCATTCTTGCTCTCTATTGTATCCTAGAAGTGTAGGATGCATTGATGGCAAGTTTTTGACAGAATGTCAGTCCCAGTTGGGGATGATCAAGCCTAGTGTTAAGGTTTACTTTTGGTTTATTAGTATTTTCATCATTTCATTGATGGTTTCTAAAAGTTATAGCAAGTTCTTGGCAATGGCCGAAATGGTGGGCTAGAAAAGTGCCTTGAATTCTACGATCGCTGGCATAGGTCTACTGGGAAAGTCCTTGGACACTGACTTGTAGGCTTGTGAGAGCATCCAGAGTTCCCTAGGCACTGGAATTCCTATAGCATGAGTGCATCCAGAGGTCAATAGGTCTAAAATATTAGTGAGAACGAGGTGCAGGATGTCTGAGTGGCTAAGATGTCTCTTGGGGGTGTTGTTGCTAATGTGGAAGGTTTGGTTGATTTGTTCCGTCATTTCCATTTACTTAAGGTCACCAAGGAGTTTGAATACCTTCATAGTGGCCTCTTGTGTCACATGTTTACCTCGATTGGCTAGTTACTTGGTAGATGTGGGAGGATGGTGGTTACAAAAATAAATTGTTGATATCTAAAGTTTAGTTTTGATGGTGAAATATATGTTTTGTGACAAAACCCCTAGAATAGGTTGTTGCGACAAGTCTAAGGCATGAAAATGTAAGCCTAGTTGATTTCTTTTTTTTTTATTTTTATGTTATCTAAGTTTAGAATTTGATATTTAAAGATGAAAGTTCTTGCTCAAAATTTTCATAACTCTAAATGCTCTGCTTGAATTTTCATAATCTTATATATTTGTGCTCGGTTATACTTTTTGATGAATATTTATAGGTACATAGTCTTCAATATGTTGAAGATTCTTCCTTAAATCATACTTGATGATGATTTCATGATCATGTTGAGCATGATGGAAGGAGTGAGTTGTAAGAATCTTGATAGGATTGAAGTATACATTGTTTATTAATAGATGACCTTCTTGCCATGTGTGGATAGAAAGAATGATATTCCATAAGGTTGAAGTTCTCTGATGATATGATGATGTAAAAGATGTGGCTGAGTTGCTGATGGATTTTTCCTCTAGTAAAGAAATTGTATAGAGAAAATGGATAACAAAAATGGATATCTCCTCATTTAAGAGGGAGGGCATATTGTGACAACCATAGTAAAAACCTTGAATATATAATAAGATCGGAGAAAGGCTAAAGCATTGCAGATGGTTATTCGTTGTGAAAAAGAATTGGATGTTTTGGAAAGTGTTAAGGATTATTTTGGTTCTACTAAAGAAGTTGAAGAAGAAATATTCCATCAATATGTGTTTGAATATTGTAATGATCTAAGCAGCATCAGAATAGTTAAAGATCCCAGATTTTTGTGCTAGCATAACAAGAACATATAAATTGGAAGTTTGATAGTAGGTTGGGTATTGAAGCTACAATATGTACCAATAGATGAACAAGTGGTTGATATATTAAAGAAATCTCTTCCCAACAAAATGTTACTTTATTTTAGGAGCATGCTTGGATTGGTGTATACATGTTTGATTTGATTAAGAGGGAGAGAGATGATGTACCATAAAATTGTCTGTATGATGGTACTTGGGGGGACATCTTGGCCTAGTTTATATTGAGATATCAACTGATATCTAGATCCCATGAGACAGAGTATAATGTGTATCTCTAGTTTAGTGTTGATACTTGGATCCATGTAAGGCTTGGTGTCAAAGCATGAAGGCCTAGATGGTATCTATATCCTGTTTGATTGAAACTAGGGTTGTATCTTGATGGTACCTATAGTGGAAGATGTATAAATGACACATTAATCCATGTTGGGTGGATACCTTGGTATTTAGGGTATCCCTAGAATTTTGTATGTTGTTCTACTCATCTGAAGAACGTTTCGAATTGAGGTCAACCTTGTACCAGTTGAAAAATTATGAATACCTCCCTAGTATAAAGGGGGTGTTGAGAAATGTAACTTGTATCAGTCTTCATAATTGTATTTGAGTCATCATGCAACGTATTTATCAAAAGGAAGAAAAGAAAAATTATTATAAAATAAAAATGTATTTCCTATGAGCATGGGTTTCATGCTATATGTTTGTAGTGCAAGCCTCCATTGAGGGCTTTTAGGTTTATTTCTTAAGTAATTATCATTTTCGTTACATTCTAGACCCTTCTTGGGCTCTTTGTGTCAATAAATAAAAGTATTTTTGCAATAAAAATAAGCCTTGTCCCTCGTCAACCAAGTCGAATCCTTCAAGTGTCTAGTCGGCCTCATGAAGGGATTTTTCCACCTTCTAAAGACTATAAATAATATAAGCATTCGTCTTATTGAGACTGTCATCAAGCAAGAAACTTGATATACAATTGAAGGTGTCAAGAAAAGGATGCGACCGTTAAGGAAATAAGAGACAAATCAAGAAACAAATGAGGAGAATTTTGTCATGTAAAGGAATTGAAGTTTTTGTGTTTTCTATGACACATGTGAGGGATCTAAGGCTAGTTGCCAAAGGTGCGGGATGAATTTAAAAAGTTCCAGGATAGAAGTCAAGATTGTAGATGACTTTATTTGGAGAAGTTTGTGTTAAGAGATGACTTGGTGGATGGAATTTTATGTCTTGTTCATAAGTTATAGGTTGTCTCATTTGATTTGATTCTAAAGAAGAGAAGAACATTTCTTGGGTTTTCCCCTAGGAAAGGTGTTTTTCCCTGGCTGAGTGCCTACATCTTGTGTCCTCTATGGTGTTTGTGATCTTCAATTTTTTGACATTTTTATTGAAAATAAGAATATAATAATTGAAAAGAAGACCTAATAAGTAACATCACAAGAAAGTGTCAAATAACAAGAAATCAAATTAATAAAAACCCTGCTATGTTGCCTTGAGGATTTCTCAACAAGTTTAGTTGCAAAAGTCACTCTACAACATATTATGGAAGAATTGTTTTATCTGCATAACCACTAGTAAAACATGACAAATTAGTGACCAGGTGACTAAGAAAGTTAGTCATCACAGCTTTTCCAAGCAGAATACTACCACAATTGAGCAATATTAAGTGACTCAACTAAAAATGACTAACATAAATGACTAATTTAGTCATAGGTTAAAATATATGACTAGCTAATAAGTAGTACAACTAAAAATCACTAATGTGAATGACTAATTTAGTTTAGGAAAAAAAATACGACTACCTAACACATACTACATTTCAAGTACCCCCATAATTATCTCAAAGAACTGGAATAATTTGTGAGAATGGAGCTTGGTTAAATATCATGAGAAACATGTGAGATTTAAACCTTAAAAATGAGTGTGAAACTCCTTGTCCTCCATTGTTGATCCCAGGCTCTTTTGGCTAAAAATTGGCACACCTCAAGGAGAACACGTAGTAACTTTGGGTCTACAATATGTTTGCACAATCTAGGAGCTCCTAGTGTTATAAGTGACTTACTTTTACTTTAACATAGTTTACAAATCCCTCTTAAATTATAGCTATGTATTTGTTAATTCCACATGAAGAGAAACAAGGTGCATTCTAAAATTATATGAGATTTGAGATGATCCATGAATTGTCATGAATTGTCCTATATATATTTGTGTAATGATAAATTGAATCTAGATATTAATTGAGAGCATAAAAAGTGAAATCTATTCTAACCCATTTAAACATGGGTTAATGTATATATCATGTTCCACATAAGCGATTGATTACCTTGAGAAAAGCGAGTGCATTCTATAATATAGGTGAAAAGGAATTGTCACCTTTACAAGTTGGTAATTGTTGGTAAAATTATGTATGCTATAGTTTCCAACATTAAATTATCAATATGGGGCTTGTAAGCTTCAAAGCACAAGCGCAGGGAACACAGGATCAGAGCATCTAGCCTAAACTAGAGGAAGAAATCAACTTGTTCTTTAAGTACACATTACGGTTCTAGTTTAAAATTAATCAATTAAAAAAATAACATGCTTAAGCAACGCGGATTTGTACTACAAAATAATATCAATCATCATTCAAATAAACTAACCATTGTTTTAAACTAAACTATGATATCAATCCTATTGATTAGAATGTAAATAAAAGAGAAATAATTGCACAAACTAAGCAATGTAAATTAAAGAGAAAAGAATACCTATCTAGAAAGCAGCCCTATCCTTATAAACAAAAGAGGACCTAATGAAAGATCCTATTCATCTAAAGGAACTTATTAGAACTAATCTATGAAAACCATCAATTTGAAACTCCTAATATAGATGAAACAAATCACTCAAAAGGAAACTCAAAATCATGAAACTCATAATCCAAATTTAAAATTAAATGAAAATTAGATCAAACTTCTACTACTCCCGAGTCACACATATCTAAGTATACTTTGACTTGATAAACAAATTCATTTCTACACTATAGAAATTCAATGTAAAGACTATTTTAACTAAACTCAAACAATCAAATCTTAAACTAATGATGTAATAAGAATTAAATAATGCTAGAAATGCAATCTGCTAGAGTTAACACTATGATAAAGCTAAAAAAGAATTAGATATGGGATTAACTTTCAGAAAATTAGATCCAAAATTAAGACTGGAGTAAACTCTGACAATATCATGTAGATACACACCAAACCTCAAATCTAATTCAACCTTTCTCTCATTGGAAGATATTTGTAACCAAAGGAATGCAAGACAGAATTAATATTGATTGAATGTAACATTGTAGAGTTAGAAGTCTGCACGATATACACTTGAGTTCTTTCCAAGGTTCATTTTTACCAATTCAGATCCACAACACCATAATATATATTAAGTACATAATCAATTAATTTGGAAATATGAATAATAACTTTCATTCAATATTCACACTGCAAACCAATTAAATCAATTAAACAAATGTAATTCTAAGATCTAAACTAATTATAAGACTTGTTTCCAGAGGCGGTGGATCCTTTCCACTTCTGGAGCAAGTCTAAATTAATTCAATACCACTTTAAAGATCAAAACACATTAGCACTTACATAATTTAAATATATAATTAAACTTATGTATTAATGGTTCAGAGCAAATACATCAAAGCTTCGAGTGTAAATAGAATTACATCCTAGATCTTCTAGTGTTGCTGCTCTCCTATTCTACCACCACTCCATACATGTAGAGAGAATTGGATTTTATAAGTTGTAGCCAATGGAAACAATTCACGCCCAATGAACTCAGAAAAAAATAAAAAATAAATAAAAAATAATAAATAAAAAATAAATAAAAAATAAATAAAATAAAATAAAATAAAATAAATAAATAAATCAAATAATAACAAGGCTAAAACAAGTCGTATGATATATTTTAGATAGTCTTCAAATGGATCATAGTTGGGCTCATTCTGATCAACGTAGGGATGGAGGAACCACTTCCTTTTTTATCACAAGTTCGTCCAACAAAATGCAAGCACAACTGAACTCGAATTGACCTGTTCAAGTCGTTCACATCAATTTTGTACTTAAGAAGTGTTGGAATATTCCCGTGATTCTAACTTCTTCATAGTGTTGAATTTTTCCAAAGCATTTTAAGGTTACATGAATGATGGTGCTCTGAACAAAACCCACGTGTTGTAATTTCAATATTCTTCACCATTTGATCACAAACTTCATATTTTCACCTACAACAATCTCATTTCGTACTTAACACTGCAATAACTAGTTTAACTATCTTGTGAAGAATTTTGGTGATGGAACTCTACGACAAATGAACTTAGCAAAAATGTCATTGGTAAATCATGGTAAAATCATCCTTAAGACATTAAAAACACAATAAAACTATGATATTTAACCATGATATGAAAATGATGGTTTTATGCATGAGTTACCGAAAATGGATATGAATATGGTAGAAAGTGCAAGAATATGGTTTATAAATGGTAATGTTATATGTTAAAATGATGGAAGTTCTAAGGCCCAACACCCCACCATGTCTGCTATTTTTCATGTCCTCATGCAAACAAATACCTTGTTCATTTATAAATTCTATGACATCATAACCTTGGGCAGGGTTGGTTCTCGTGGAGAAACACTACGTAAAGATTTGGAGGTCGTGGTTCTTATGGAGCAACAATATTCATATTTGACTGCCATAGAGTGGGGAGCAATCTAATTTAGGACAAACACTAAGTAGATAAGGAAGAGATGAGGGATCTTGTGAATCATGAAGTGATAATGGGATTGGTGGATACACATGCTTTCATACTCTAAGACCAAGGTTTATATGTTGTTTTTCTTGTTTTGGGCAACAACGACTTCATCTTTTGATGTCATCTTTGTCACAACATATATCATTTCTTCATTTAATAATACTGCAGACTTGTGATACAAATGGTACTATTCCACTATGGTAAACATCTTGCAGGAACAAAGTTCATGCCTTGAAATGCTAACAAAAGAATGAAAATCGCATTCCCACATGTGTTATGAATGCTTAGGATGTAGGAAGAGAAGGCATTATCATTGTTTCTTTATATTAGTGGACCACTATGATCTACTTTTCATTCATATGGCCTGATTTAGAGCACTTATGCATTTTATTATGAACATGGATTTCAAATGGAGGTGGATGATAGTGGTGATGAAAGATAGAATATATGAAGTGGAAAGTGGTTAACCATCATGTTTCCTTGCATTCTTAATGAACTAAAGAATCTTAAACCAATTTACCTCAGGGTTACCTTTACTTTGACGTGTTGATGCTACAATATGCCACGAACAATGAAGTGTACTGATATGGATATGAGAGGAAGTGCTAAAGTTGCAATGGATGTTGATTTAGATCTGCTGAAGGATGAACTGAAGGATGAAAATGAATATGAATGTACCTGCCTCCCTCATTCTTGAGTAGTTGTATCTCCCCAAACAACCAAGGAAATGTGACTACTACTGCAAATGATTAAGGAATGCTAAAAAATGCAAACTACTACAAATTTGTGTTGAGATTTCAAAACCATATAGTCTTCAACTACTACATACCTGTGTGCAATCTTGCATATGTGAAAATGGTGTTGATGTTGAACATATGAAAGAATCATTATATTACCGACCATTGAGGAGATCGTTAACCAGTGCAAGATATCACACCTTTGATGTTAATGGGAATCAAGGCACTAGGTAGATTCTACTAGTCATGAATGGATTTTTCAAAGTCAAAATAGACTACAAAATTCATCCACTAAGAAACATTGATGTACTTCCTTAGTAGATGACAAGGATACCTACCATTAAGGCATGCAGGCTCCTAGGTACCTTATCTAATGCTAACCCTAATCCCAGATAATGTGCTGGTGTCGATGAGACAAGGCTTGTTGGAAGGTGGGCCTTAGGGAATCCCACATCAACCAACTCAAGTACAAAAATAATGATTTGGAAGATACATGATGGGAAGAAATCATACAAATTTACAAACTTTATCGAGAACCTTGCATGCCAGTTACCTAGTTTTCAAGCAAAATCACTTCCAAGTTGTGTCAGACCAGCTGGTTTTCACAAAAGGAATTATTTTTCTCTTATCTATTTTCATTTATTTATTTACAATACTAACTTTCCTACTGCACTGAAGAAAAGATGTCCTCCTTCAATTGAAAGAGAACTTCCAATGAAGCCATGTGTGGATCAGGTACAAAGACACATTCATGCTCATATTTAACATATAAACTCTAGAATGTACACAAGGATGAAAAATAAGAAGCTTTGAAAGATATGATACAAAGAGTATTTGAAGATGACAGTGGTACTTTGACTAGATTGTGATCTGGAACCAATGCTCATTGTAATCATAGTACTATTGGTTCATTTCCTCATTTCCAGCACTCTAAAATTCCTCCTAGTTCATGCCAAGCAAGCATGGATAATTATTCTCTGGAATGCATACAAGGACTATTGTTGGACATGGTGAAATTTCTTCGATCTCAGGTTTAGTTGGATGTTTCTTATCAGATTTGCTACGCGATTGCTCAATCTCCTTCGTATATAGACAAGAGGAATCAAGGGAGACTTCCAAATCCCTTTCTAGCTATGGAGAAATAGATAACTTCCTTAATGTGGACAGTCTGAACTCTTCCTAAGAGAAATATGCTCCAACTACTGCTAGTATTTGAGAAAGTTCTTCGAGGGACATTCTTCAAGCTCTCAACAATTCTTGGATTTCTCTTACTGGTTGATGATTCTTGTCTTGCAACCTGAGCTAGTACACAAGGGTTCTTACAACACCCCAAAAATGTTTTATCGTTTAATACCTTGATATTTTTCTAAACAAAAACTTCTAATTGCAATAAAACTCACCGAACTTGAACTCCTTGCTTACTTGGACAACCAGACTTTGGACAAACCCAAACAAATGTGGATTCGTGGCTCTTCACTCACATCTTATCGTCTTCTTCACCCTCTAATTTCCCTGAAACTAAGATCACACCAAAAACTTGTAAAAGAAACTAAGCTCTAATCCCTTTAGCACCTCCCCTTCAATGACGCCAAAAATGTTGGTCAAATTATGTGTGTTATAGTTTCCAACATTAAATTATCAATCTAGGGATCATAAGCTTCGAGGCACAACCACAGGGAATGTAGGATCAGAGCATCTAGCATAAACTAGAGGAAGAAATCAACCTTTTGTTTAAGTAGATAATCTGGTTCTAGTTTGAAATTAATCAATTAACAAAATAACATGCTGAAGAAACACGGATTTCTATTACAAAAAAATATCAATCATCATTCAAATAATCTAACCATTGTTTTAAATTGAACTATGATATCAATCCTATTGATCAGAATGTAAATAAAAGAGAAATAATTGCACAAACTAAGGAATGTAAATAAAAGAGAAAATAACACCTATCTAAAAAGCAATCCTATCTTTATAAACAAAAGATGAGCTATTGAAAGATCCTATTGATCTAAAGAAACTTATTACAACTAATATACGAAAACCTTCAATTTGAAATTCCTAATCTAGATGAAATAAATCACTCAAAAGGAAATTGAAAATCATGAAACTCATAATCGAAATTTAGAATTAAATGAAAACCAAATCAAACTTCTACTACTCCCGGGTCACACATATCTACTTCTTTGACTTGATAAACAAATTCATTTCTACACTACAGAAATTCAATGTAAAGACTATTTTAACTAAACTCAAATAATCAAATCTTAAACTAATGATGTAATAAGACTTAACTAATGCTAGAAATGAAATCTCCTAGAGTTAACACTATGATAAAACTAAAAAATAACAAGATATTGGATTAACACTCAGGAAATTAGATATGAAATTAACACTGTAGTAAACTCAGAAAATCTCATGTTGATACACACCAAACCTCAAAACTAATTCATCCTTTTTCTCATTGGAAGATATTTGTAACCAAAAGAATGCGAGACTAAATTAATCTTGATCGAACATAACATTGTAGAATTAGAAGTATGTAGGGTATACACTTGATTTCTTTCGAAGATTCGTTTTACCAATTCAGATCCACAACACCATAATATAGATTAAGTATATAATCAAATAATTTGGAAATCTAAACAATAACTTTCATTCAATATTCCCACTACACACCAATTAAATCAATTAAACAAATGTAATTCTAAGATCTACACTAATTATAACACTTGTTACGAGAGGTGGTAGATCCTTCCCACTCTTGGAGCAAGTCTAAATTAATTCAATACTACTTTAAAGATCAAAAAACATTAGCACTTACATAACTTAAATGCAGAATCAAACTTATGTATTAATGGTTCATAGAAAATACATCAAAGCTTCCAGTGTAAATTGAATTACATCCTAGTTCTTTTATTTTTTCTACTCTTATTGCTCCCCTCTTGTTCTACCACCACTCGATACATGTAGAGAGATTTGGTTTTTATAAGGTGCAGGAAATGGAAACAATTCACACCCAATGAACTGAGGAAAAATCAAATACAACTACAAGGCTAAAGCAAGTCGTATGAGATCTTAGGAAGAGTCTTCAAATGGATCATGGTTGGGCTCATTCTGATCAATGCAATGATGGAGGAACCACTTCCTTGTTTAACACAAGGTTGTTCAGCAAAAGGCGTGCACAACTGAACCTGAATTGACCCGTTCAAGCTGTTCACATCCATTCTGTACTTAAGAATTGTTGGAATATTCCCGGACAGTAACTTCCTCATAATGTCTATTTTTTCCAAACCATTTTTGGGTTACCTAAATGATGCTGCTTTGAACAAAACCCATGTGTCGTAATTTCAAGATTCTTCACCTTTTGATCACAAATTCATATTTTCACCTACGACAATCTCCTTCTGTACTTAACTCTGCAGTAACTAGTTTAACTGTGTTGTGAAGAATTTTGGCGATGGAACTCTACGAAAAATGAACTTGGCAAAACCATCATTGGTAAATCATGGTACAATCATCATTAAGACATTAAAAACACAATAAAACTATGATATTTAACCTTGATATGAAAATGATGGTTTTAGGCCTGAGTTACTGGAAATGGATATGAATATGGTAGAAAGTGTAGGAATATGCTTTATAAATGGTAATGTTATATGTTGAAAATGAGGGAATTTCTTAGGCCCAACATTAATACCAATAAACTAAAATGAAATGAAAACTAATGTTTGATGTAATAAGAAAAATGAAATAAAAGAGATCCATTATTTTTTAAATAATATTTATGAGTGTACAATAAATGATGAATGAGTATAGAATACAATAATCTATTAATGTATTCTTCTTTTAGTGTATGGCCATCTTAAATTTAATGAATAAAATTGTATCATAAAGTTATTTCAATAACAAATGGTAATCTACGATTTTTATATTATTAATTTTATTAAATTATCATATAATTTTTTACTATAGATTATCATATATTTATATATAATATTGTAAATTATATTCGTTCACATCTATCTTGATTCTCAGTTGATAAGGACCAAATCTTTTTTTTCATTTTAGAAAAGCTTTGTACCTCAAAAATTTGATACCTCTAAAGGCTTGGTAGAACCAAAGTTAAAATGGATCTAGATTGGTTTAAAAAATAATATAATTTATAGTTCTTATTTCATATCTTAAATATACATAAGTATTGGAGTTTTGTTTCATAAATATTATTTCTATAAGTTAGCATAAATTATAATAGTTTAATAGTAATTTAGGTTGAAATTTTTGAATATTTTTTTTTTTAATTAATAACTTTTAATTGTTGAAATTTAAATTTGTAAATTAATAAAAATTATTCATTATCTTAAATTTAATTTGACCTAGTCTAATTAATAGATGAAATGTTTTTATTGTCTGAATCTAGCAATACAATCTCTAGCAAGATTGAGAATTCTTTGTCATATTATATATAAATATCAATTTAGCCTACAACTTACTAAACCATTCATTTTTAGTCGGTAGTTTTTGAGCCCATGATTTGGTTATAACGCATGATTTTTTGTCCATGATTTCATGAAAGCCCATGATTTTCTGCTTTATATTTAGCCAATTTATTATTTTTTTGGTTGTTAAATTTTGTTTTATAAATTAAGATTACCAAGAGTGAAACTGTTTGATATTATTTACATTTTAAATTTTAAATTTATATATGTTTAAATTTGAATATCAATTAAAATATATTAATTCCATATTATTTATATATTTTACCACCTACGCATATATTTTATACTAAACTATAAACTTATAAGTAAATAATCAATAATATTTTAAATTATTTTTTAAAATTATATGGATTAAAGCATTAATTATTATATATTATTAACTAGAATAATAACATTTAAAGTAGTCGCGACAAGTTTTTTAGAAAATTATTAATAAATACAATTATTCCACATCCCAAAATTATCCATTAAAAATACACATCTTATAACCTAGAACCTTTCCATGAATCAAAGTATATATGAAAAAAAAAACATTACAAATCAGTTACTAATATGAAAATTTAACCTATTGAACAAGCAAGAGACTTGAAGGGTTGATGAATGAGGAATCATATATATGAATTGAAGAACTTTGACTAACACGGGAATCAAGGGGTGCTGACGGTTAAATTATATGTTATACATTAGTTAAATGAAGACCCTTCAAACTATCCACATATTTACTTCCCCAATGTTTTATCAAAATAAAACAAATTTTAGTTTGTACAAATATTCATTAAACTTCCAATTACCTAATTGTTGCTACCCATTTAAAAGAAATCCCAATAGAAATGTAAAATGAATGGTTTAAAATTCAACGGAGTTCATTTATATATATATATATGAATTTCTTCCTAATTTCAGGACATTGGGACTGGGTAACAAAAGTCTTTGCATAAGAGGGAACACGAGACCCAGGATCCAGGCGTCGGATATCCCCATATGGTTAGATCAAAATCTACAACGAACAAGATGTGGGTAGAAGGATGGCGTCTGGTTCTACTGGGACCTCCACATTGTCGTCACCTTGGGTACAATGTTTGCATCAGAGTATGATCATAAAGTGAGCAACCAAAAACATTTTATCAGTAAATTTCACTTTTATTTTTAATATGTACCCATATTCTATTTTACAGTATTAAATCTCACCTCTGGAAAGCCTCATTACCGTAGATTTACACTTTGGGCTCACTTATGGAAAGCCTCGTTACCCTAGATTTGCGCTTTAGGGTTGGGGCATGTGAATAGTTGCCATTGGAATGCTACAAATAGACAAAATTGAATCTTAGATGAATGGTTCACAATTATAACATGCCAACCTAGATGGCTCCTTGAACAAGGGTTGGATCTGAATCATTCATCGTATTTGTACTCCTAAAAGTGGTGGATCAACCCTAGGTAGTCAGTGGTCCTTTTTTTATTACTTTGGTAGTATTTTTTATGCATTTATACACACTTGATCACTAAAGCAAAGTCTGTGGACTATCTATGGTCATGTAGTTCTCCTGTTTTAGCTTTTGTTGATCGCTTGATCAATTATGCTATTTTGTCGATTTCTCTTATATCTTGAGGGGGTTTGGAATTATTTTATTTTATTGGTACCTAGTGTATAGTTCAAGCATTAATTTTTTTTGGGATAGATTTGGATTTGATATTAGATCATAAGATCTTTGTGGTGTCAAATTAGTCATTGTGTTTGTTGTCATGGTTAAAATATCATTATATTTTTTCCACATGATTTAGATTATTTGGTGGATCACATGTTCTATTTTCATACACTCTGAAAATTATTATGCTAGATGGAAAAGTTACATTTCACTTTAGAATCTCGCTTTCTTTCGAGACAACTCTCTTTATATTTCACACAAAGCTTAATTCTTATAATGATATTCTTGGTGCACAGGATGCAATTGTGCTTTCAAGGTCATTGGTATGTGAACTGCACACATATAAATTGCATTTATCAGGATCCAAGCAATCTAGCAATATAGTTTTATAGATCTTCTATTTTTTGAAAGCTCCTTTTTAAACCCATTTTTGGAAACCCATCAATTGCATTTCAGGTAAATTTGTTTATTGACATTTTTCCTAGTGTTGGTGCATTTTTCTTAGTGTTGGTGGTTTTTTTAAAATACCTTTACTTCTATCTCATTGTTTGAAATGTAAGCTCCTCCATTGAACTGACAGACCGTGTGTTTTCTTGCCAGCAGTATCGAGAAAATGATCCTGTTATTTTATGGGTGAAAAACGTTGGCCCTTAAAATAATCCTCAAGAAATGTATAACTACTATAGTATTTCATTCTGCCAATGAGGTAAAAATCCCACACATAAGTGGGTTGGGCTTCGTGAGGTTCTCGGAATAGATAAGCTCACAGATAGCAAAGTTGACATCAAGATTGGAAGTAAGTTTATTTTATTTCTCTGCTTCCTCCTCATTTTCAAACCTCTTCCTATTGAGTTGATTTACTCTAATTTAAGTTCTCTGTAAACCTCGTTTTTCGTTGTTATCTACTATACAATGCTACAAGCTATGATGGGACTACTTTGAAATAGGAGTCGAATGTTATTAGTTAATAAAAAGTTGTTTTTCTTATTGATGCAATGATATTTTAGGGATTGAATCCTATCAAGCAAAAAAATTACAATTTAAAATGTTGATGTGCCAATTTTTTTCCCCTGATAGATGTTGTTTTGTGGTAGAAAATGTTGAAAAACGCCGAATATGCACAATTAAACTTGATGCTATCGAAGTGAAGCAATTTAAGGAAGCTATTGAAAACTCTTATTGGTTTGAATTATTCATGGGTGTGTCCTCTCTCTTAATATGTCATGCTTCTTATATATCACACTTGAAATTTAGAAGGTTGAATTATTTTCTATTTGTGTTTCTTATGAACCAAACTTTTCCTAACTTAATTTCTCTTTTAATGGATGGATGGATGGTGCATTGGCTATATCAAATGATCTTCCTCTCTGGGTATGCATTTTTTCAAATTTTTTGTAGTGTAAAACTATATTATTTTTCTTCATTGTTCTTATGGGGTTTCAGCAATAAAATTTGTTGACTTTGATATGTAGGGTTTGTTGTGAAAATTCATCTAGACACTAGTGATGACAAGAAGCATTTAATATACACACAAGAATATTATTATGAAAACAAATAATGACCAAGTCAATTGAGGGTGTATCATTTTTTTTGTGTTTTAGTTCATTTTAATTATTTATCTAGATCACTTGTTGTTCCCCTCAAGTTGCCTTGTATTCCACATTTTATTGAAGTTGTGCTACATGTCAATTATAGATAATTCACATCAACCTCACTCAGGAGAATCCAAATCCGCTTATTACTAGGAAGACACTGGAAAATACTTATTGAGTCCATTGGGTTGAGACCAACATAACGTTGGTCAAATGCTTTTGATGTCTACTTAGACTATCCTTTATTTGAACAACAAGTAAAAAATAAAGGAATTATTGTTCCAGTTGTTCCAAATTTGATTGTTGGCAACATTAATGGGTGCAATGTATCATTGTTTACTTCTCGTCTCTAACTCTTTAATCATAAATTCCCATGATTCCTATTATGTAATAAACATACAAAAGAAAATGAATATTTAGAAAAATATAGACATATTTATTTGTACTTTTGAAAGACAATATCTAGCATGACTTTTGACCCCCCAAAGATTGTATTTATTCCAAAGTACCAAGCAGGATATCGAGATATTTTCTACCATAAACAAATCCTTTTTTTATTCATCTTCAATTCATTTATGATCGTTATTTTTCTCGTGTTTTCAGTCTTAATGATCCTGATGCACACTTTAAGAAATGACTATGCAAAGTATGCTTGAGAAGAAGATGATTTCAAAACCCTGGTAAGATGTTCCATTTAACTTGCTAGGCACTTCAAATGTTTGAGATTTTGTGCTTTTGTAGAGGTGATTTTGTGTTTCGAGATTTAGATTGCTTGAGTTAAGATTAACTTAAGATAAATTTATTCTTAGATATAGTAGATTTATTCGACGAGAATTCAACTAAAGGAAAATGATCAATTACTAGGATGTGTATGGAACATTCATTTCAAGCAAGAATGAATTCCTCATTCAACAAAAAGGATTAAACACTAGAAGCATATATCTTGCTAATTTCAAGTTGTGTAACAAAATTACAAAATTCAATTTATGGGTGATTTTGTGTGCTTGTCAAAAGCTTGTATCACCAAAACTGAGGTTCAAAATTAAAAATCTCTACGGGTATGAAACTTGGTATACATTTCTACAATTTTACAACATGTTATATTCAATGGCCAGTGAATTATTTATAAATGTTTATGGCCCATTACCATAAAATTTACATTTGGTACGTGAAGTATTAAATTATAGAAGCATATATCTTGTTAATTTCTAAGTATGTGACAAAATTAGATAAGTCAATTGGTAGGTGATTTTGTGTGCTTGTCAGAAAATTAGTGTATCACTAAAATTGAACTTCAGAATTAAAGTAGTTTGAATTTTGTTTTCACAAGTTATCTACAACCTGATATTTTTATCATGTAACTCAGTTTGCATGATTATACCTAAGATTTTCCTAAAGGTTGAATACTAAGTTCTTAAGGTGTTCTTTTCCATGATTGTACCTAAGATTTTCATAAAGGTTGAATACTAAGTTCTTAAGGTGTTCTTTTCTATGGTGATGTTTTATCTTTCATTGTTTATATAGGTCATTTAACCACATAGAGGCCACTATTGCCTAACTGAAGAAATATTGTTCGAGTTTCTTTCTTTTCTATGGGAAAATGACATTGACATTGTTGATGCTTAGGTATATGTAATATAAATTCTTTATATTCTACTTTGATTTATATTCTAGTGTTCATCATATTTCATGTCTTATTCTCTCCATTCTATCTTCTTTCATTTTCAGAAAAGGAACTCATTATTGATGGTAAGAAGCATGAATTGAAGAAAAATGAGAACAATAAAACTAGAGTGACAAATGAAGAAAGAGGGAGAGAAGAGAACCAATCTAGTGATATCCTTAAAGCCAATGTCCCACATCAGACACACACATATAAATTGATTTTCAAGTCTTTAGAGTTGGTGAATTCATCTGTAATGCCTTGGAAACATAATGATAAATTTTTGAAGACTTGATGAAACAATATTTCATGTATAAATCGTATTCCAACATATTGGAAACTCATTGCAATACTTGACATTCTGTATAATATAATTTATGTGATTGAAATTATTTATAGTTGTACTTGCTATTATTTAGTATTGTAATTAACATATGTGACTTTGTGTTTCCATATTAGATAAACATGAATATTGTATTGCATTTTAATTTTAAATTTAGTCGTAAAATCATAATACTTAAGTTATGTTAATTAATAATGGACACAAAAATTCAATCTAAAACAACTAAATTAGTAGTTTATATTGATTAATGATGGTCACAAATAAAATAAATATACAATGATTAAATTAGTTATTTACAATAATTATTAATGAAAGTAAATGAAATGAATATAAATTACTGAATCAATTGTTTATATAATGAACATGAAAGTACCAAAAAAAGACAAATGACTACTGTAAATGAAAAATTTGTGATTAAAAATGACGACTAAATTTTGCATATATACAGCTAGTAGCTAATTTACAGTATCGTATAACATGACTAAAATTTAGTCATATTTCTTTGGTCATTAATTGGTTTCAAACGATCACTAAAATTTGCATATATATGAATATTACTAGCTAATTTATAGTATCTTATAACGTGACCAATATTTTGGTCATATTTATTTGGTCATTAATTGGTTTTCTCTGGTGATTATGTAGTAGTATATTTTGTTATGTATTTGTTCATTAATTGTAGAAATTAATGATTAAATCAATGACTAAATTAATGATCAAAATTATGACTAAATATACTACTAGACAATAAAATTGAAACAACCAATTAATGATTAAGCTAAATATGACTAAAAGTTGGTCGTGTTATAAGATACTGTAAATTAGCCACTATTGGTCACCGACTAAAAAATGATTATTTACATGAAAATTTTAGTCACTTTTTTAGTAACTAATTAGCCATTTTATACTAGTAAACGTTATGTTAAAAATAATGGAAAAAATACTTACACTAAAATTTGTTTTTTTAGAATTACAAAAATTAACTTTCAACATTAAAAAAATACAAATTAAATTTAAAGTAAATTTAGAATTATATTACCTAATCAAGTTAAATCAATACACTTTGATTCACGATAATTCAAGCCATCGTTTGATTCACAATAATTCAAGCCATCAATGCAGAGATAATAGAATATGAATTTTACACCATTCACATTTGAATATTTAGATTTTTTTTTTAATTTTATGAAGGAATATGAGCAAATTTCCTGTATTTTAGATTTTTATATAGAAATTTCTTTATTTATAAATGTGAATTTAAATATTATATTAAAAAATATTATATTTTCATAATTTACATTAAAATATATATCAAAATTCATAATCAAACATTAATATTTAAAAAAAATTATATTTTCCTAATTTATATTAAAATATATATCAAAATTCATAATTAAAATTAATATTTATATTTTTTAACTATATTTATTACACTATATTTAATTTGATATAAAAAACACTAAAGAAGCATAGATGATTTTAAAAACACTACATAATATCATATGCAATTTTAAAATTTTAAAATAAGGTTTACCATGTTTGACCAATTGTATGTACACCTATGGTAATAAAACTACATTAAAAACAATTTCACATGTATTATAAATAGGATACATGCACAATTTATGTTAGAGATTCTAAAGATGAGGTTGGAGAATCGACCATATGAAATTTTAAAATAGGGTTTACCATGTTTGACTAATTGTATGTACACTTAGGGTAATAAAACTACATTAAAAAAACAATTTCACATGTATTATAAATTGGATACATGCAAAATTTATGTTAGAGATTGTAAAGATGAGGTTAGAGAATTGATAAAAATGTACTGGATAGTACAACCATATCTTTTCTACAATTTCACATGTATTATAAATTGGATACATGCAAAATTTATGTTAGAGATTGTAAAGATGAGGTTAGAGAATTGATAAAAATGTACTGGATAGTACAACCATATCTTTTCTACGCCACCTTTCTCCTTGAAATTAAAATTGAATATAAAAATAAATTGAACATAAATGGAAATTAATAGGTTTACTAAAACCGAAGTTTTGGAAATTGATTTGTTTATTAAAATGAGTTTTGGAAATTGAAATATAAATATATATATTTTGGATAGATAGAAATGGACGTATATCATAATCAATGTGTTAGAAATTGGAATAAAGTAAAAATTAACATGTAAACTAACAAATAATATTTTTGAAATTAATTAGAAGTTAAATTAAAATATGAATTTATATTGATATGGAAATGGAAATAAAAATTGATATTGAAATAGAAGTTATTAGAGAAATGGAAATTGAAATTGATATGTAGAATTAAATCAATGCCTTAGAAATTGACATGTAAATTAAAATAAACCTATCTTGAAATTTATATGTATATTAAAATCACACATTGATTTTAGTGTACATGAATTGATATAAGTGTACATTTTTCATCACTAAAAATTACTACTTTATATTTGTTCAACTCATTTCTCATCCGATACTTGACTTATGCTTTTGATTAACATTCTCTATATTCTCAACATTCTAAATAAACTGAGTAAATTTAAAATGACTACTTTATATTTGTTCAACTCATTTCTCATCCGATACTTGACTTATGCTTTTGATTAACATTCTCTATATTCTCAACATTCTAAATAAACTGAGTAAATTTAAAATGACCTAATTCATTTCATACATGGACATATACATATTTTCTGATCATCTACAAATTATGTCACTATTCTAAAAATTAGAAAATAATACATTGAAATTGATCATTCTCAAGAATCTTCTCTTTACTTTCAACTACCTACAAAATATAAGTAAATTTTAAATGATTTAATTAGGATTAGATATATACAAAATTTTATCATCTATTAATTATACCTCTATAATATAAACCGAGGAAGGTAGATTGACATTGAAACTTCTTAATAATACTCTATATACTTCCAAACAATTAAGGAAAGTGAGTCAATTTCAAATTATTAGATTAATAGTAGATACATACACAATCTTGAAAATATAACAATTAAGGAAAGTGAGTCAATTTCAAATTATTAGATTAATAGTAGATACATACACAATCTTGAAAATATACAAATTTTGTGCGACCATTCACAACTATAACTAGCCTAAATCCATCTTAACCTTTAATCTAGTAAATGTTAAAAAGAATAAAATCTCTCAAAATAAAAACCTTTCCTCAAATTTTACACTCTACAATATCTTAATAAGTTAAAATTTTACACTCTACAATATATTTTTATCTTAATAAGTTAAAATAAGTCTATGCTACTACAATTAATTTTACACTCTACAATATAT
The DNA here is from genome assembly GCA_031772625.1 of Pinus tabuliformis. Taxonomy (NCBI): domain Eukaryota; kingdom Viridiplantae; phylum Streptophyta; class Pinopsida; order Pinales; family Pinaceae; genus Pinus; species Pinus tabuliformis. Next base: position 780,030,352 of record CM062817.1, read on the forward strand.
TTTTATTAATATTTTTATATTTTTATTAATATTTTTATTAATATATTTTTAATCTTAATAAGTTTAAATTGGCCTATGCTACTACAATTAATCATTAGATTAATCTCACTTTTATAAATGATTTATGCCCTAATGTCTCAATTACCCTCGTTTTGTACGAAATAAAGAACATTGTTCATCTCAGAAATCTTGTTCAAAATATTCATTCGTCACTTATCTCATATAATCTCCTTCTTGACATCATACTCTAATAAGATCTTACATCATGAACTTATACCTCTACAACATCGGTACCCTAATGCATCCCTATAATGCTTCCTTTTTCTCGTGAGCACTCACCACGTGAATGAATTGTCCTTTAGTACTTCCTTAATTTCTCACCTTTATTGGTTTCATCCCATAACATTTGTTATTTCAAATACAACAAGAGGGCTGCAGAGGCAGCAAGTCCCTGCTACTTAATTAATTTTTGAAGTAACAGAAAATAAAATTTGCTTACAATGCAAGACTGCAGTAGTGCAATAGACTAGCTGTTGTAAAGCAACAACGGTCAATAGCATGTAAGAGTTCAGATTTGAGTTTGCTTTACTTTATGGTTTACTTAAGATAAAAAACTTTAAAAATAATACATCAATGAATAACAACATGGGATAGCAGGTTTGCAATTAGCATTGTAAGATTTACAACAGCGGTTGTTAAACAATAGCATGTAAGAGTTCAGATTTGAGTTTGCTTTGAGTTAAGATAAAAAACTTTAAAAATAATACATCAAGGAATAACAACATGGGATAGCAGGTTTGCAATTAGCATTGTATGATTTGAGATTTGAGTTCGCTTTACTTCATAGTTTACCGAGATAAAAATTGATAATATTTCAACAACATGGGACAGCAGGTTTGCCATCATTAGATGCAAAATATGGCAAGAATAATGTTAATTTTGAGCACTACATTTGTGAAATAATGGAAATCGCAGATAATAAAGGAAGAATTGATTGAGATGCCAACAGTAAAAAATGATATACGGGGCAAGAAATGATATATGAGGCCGTAAGTTATTCATTTGTAATAGCTTCACCGAAAACTTAGCACACCCAGTAATTCCTCATCCAGATACAAACTATGTAGTGTCCAAATATTACCTTGGAATCAACACATGTAATACATGCACCATGATCCAGATATTCCTTTGGAATTACTATATGTAATGCATGCACAATCAAGCTGGCTAGGTGTTAAAAGAAATTAATCAACAATTTTAACCTCTTGACCAGTTGTCCAGCGTACCGTAAGATCTACATCATGTTCAACAACGTGCATGCTTGGTTAATATTATAGCACAATCACTGAACTGGTATTTACAACTTTGAAGGCATACATTTATGGCCAACAATATTGGTTTATGTTTCGTTTTGTTTCGTAAAGTTTCTTGCAGGAAGTTACTTGCTTTAAGAATAAATTTTGAAGTTTGCTATTGAACTTATGAATAAAGTTTGAAGTTAGCTATTGAACTTATGGAAGGATTACATCATACGAACTTACTGGTTTTGCAAATGCATAATAATAATAGATATTGACATAACCTCATCAAAAATTACCTGGAACCTGCACCACCCATCAAAAATTACCTGGAACCTGCACCACCCATCGCAAAGGCATGATAAGCACCCGTTTAATCACTGAGAAAGTCATTATAATCTTCGAAGAAGAATTATGACCAAAAGGCGGAGCCTGATGATGAACCCAAATCGAGGCAAGAATTCTTCTGGCGACCTGGAAATGAAAGGAAAACAATAATTGTTAGTTTGGTGAGAAAAATAGTATATAAGTAAGAGACAATGATATTTGTTTTCAAGCTAAATAAAATATCTAAAAATAAAATCCAATTGAGCCATTAAAGTGAGGAGGAGCTTCCACCAACTTCTACTAGTATATTGAAATACTGAGTGAGATTAACAAAAAAGAAACCAGTCTCCATAATGGCAGTGTAGAGAACAAATGACAGAGTTAAAATGAAACTAGTTGCAGAGCTAGCGTAGCTCTGTCCAAAAGAAAGGGAAATGAATGACTATTGAATAGGCAGACGGGTAGTCATTACAACATTGAATAAGCAGTGAGAATGGAGGCAAATGCAGTAGTTGATATACTTGTAGATTCAGTGGATAACCCGACAATGGATGATCTATATTCTGTGTCGGGTGACCAAGTAAAATAAACAATGTGGCCAGACGTAGCATTCGTTCATTCAGCAGCAGAATAGGTAGAGGCACCACCAAAGATGAAGGCAGAAAAAGAGCGAATTTCCCGTGAACCATAACAAAAAAAAAGGGGGTCAAATGCACTCTCTCGCTCTCGATCGTCTATAGGTATTGATCTGTTGGTATCTCATCTTGTGATTATCAAATAGCTTGTTTATATAGGAATATGCATCCTCATTTCCACCACTATTTTCTTTGACTCATATAAGCACTTTTCCTTCATTCTCAAGTAGCAGGAAATCAAGTAGCACTTTCCCTTCTTTGTCAAGTAGCAGAAAATCAGGTAGCAGGAAATCTAGTCATGCCACGGGGAGAGAAATTTGGGACTGCTGCCTTAGCAGTCCTCCTTCCTCCTTTTTAACTGAAGATAATGCTTCTGGGAGTCCTCCTTCCTCCTTTTTAACAGAAAATAATGCTTCTCGCATAGAGTCTTCGCCTCTGCTACAAGCTCTTGAACAAGCTATAAAACTAAAAGGGACGCTGCAGATTTGGACCAAAAATCTGAGAGCAAACAGTTTTGTGCGAGATATAATCAAGCCAGACTTTGGTACGCTCTGATACAGCATTTGGTGACGAAGAGAATCAATTGTGTGCGGGATATAATGAAGCCAGACTTTGGTAGGCTCTACTATAGGATTTGGTGACCAAGAGAATGTGAAGTGAAGACAGGTAGAGTATGGTGTCATGTGAAGTGAAGACAAGTGGAGTATGGTGTCTAAACGTGTGTGAGCCATGTGTAAGTGGAGTATGGTGTCTAATCATGTGTGAGCCATGTGTAAACCTTTTAAACATGAAGATATGTGTTTAAAGAGATACTCTTAATTGGTATAAACATAAAATGTTTGCTAACTAATGTTAGCATTAATTAAGAGAAACTAAAAACCCAGTGAGATTTTTGTATCAATAGACATTTACTCTAAGTTTTAGTACGTATTGCCTCAATATGAGGCCAAATAAGACCTCCAAGTTGTTGTATTGGTTGAAATAATGAAAGAATGAAGCTCATAGGCAGATGAAAAAGTCTTTTATGAGATATAAATGGAAAACATTAAGTTAAATTGAGTTAGATTACTTTGGTTTTTGTGCAGGGAATAATGCAAAACTGAAAACCGATTACTATAGTCCTGCCAACCCTTTGGGCAGTACTAAAATATATATCAAAATTCATAATTAAAATTAATATTTATATTTTTTAACTATATTTATTACACTATATTTAATTTGATATAAAAAACACTAAAAAAGCATAGATGATTTTAAAAACACTACATAATATCATATGCAATTTTAAAATAAGGTTTACCATGTTTGACCAATTGTATGTACACCTATGGTAATAAAACTACATTAAAAACAATTTCACATGTATTATAAATTGGATACATGCACAATTTATGTTAGAGATTCTAAAGATGAGGTTGGAGAATCGATCATATGAAATTTTGAAATAGGGTTTACCATGTTTGACTAATTGTATGTACACTTAGGGTAATAAAACTACATTAAAAAACAATTTCACATGTATTATAAATTGGATACATGCAAAATTTATGTTAGAGATTGTAAAGATGAGGTTGGAGAATTGATAAAAATGTACTGGATAGTACAACCATATCTTTTCTACGCCACCTTTCTCCTTGAAATTAAAATTGAATATAAAAATAAATTGAACATAAATGGAAATTAATAGGTTTACTAAAACCGAAGTTTTGGAAATTGATTGGTTTATTAAAATGAGTTTTGGAAATTGAAATATAAATATAAATATATTGGATAGATAGAAATGGACGTATATCATAATCACTGTGTTAGAAATTGGAATAAAGTAAAAATTAACATGTAAACTAAAAAATAATATTTTTGAAATTAATTAGAAGTTAAATTAAAATATGAATTTATATCGATATGGAAATGGAAATAAAAATTGATATTGAAATAGAAGTTATTATAGAAATGGAAATTGAAATTGATATGTAGAATGAAATCAATGCCTTAGAAATTGACATGTAAATTAAAATAAACATATCTTGAAATTTATATGTATATTAAAATCACACATTGATTTTAGTGTACATGAATTGATATAAGTGTGCATTTTTCATCACTAAAAATTACTACTTTATATTTGTTCAACTCATTTCTCATCTGATACTTGACTTATACTTTTGATTAACATTCTCTATATTCTCAACATTCTAAATAAACTGAGTAAATTTAAAATGACCTAATTCATTTCATACATGGACATATACATATTTTCTGATCATCTACAAATTATGTCACTATTCTAAAAATTAGAAAATAATACATTGAAATTGATCATTCTCAAGAATCTTCTCTTTACTTTCAACTACCTACAAAATATAAGTAAATTTTAAATGATTTAATTAGGCTTAGATATATACAAAATTTTATCATCTATTAACTATACCTCTATAATATAAACCGCCCGAGGAAGGTAGATTGACATTGAAACTTCTTAATAATACTCTATATACTTCCAAATAATTAAGGAAAGTGAGTCAATTTCAAATTATTAGATTAATAGTAGACACATACACAATCTTGAAAATATACAAATTTTGTGTGACCATTCATAACTATAACTAGCCTAAATCCATCTTAACCTTTAATCTAGTAAATGTTAAAGAGAATAAAATCTCTCAAAATAAAAACCTTTCCTCAAATTTTACACTCTACAATATATTTTTATCTTAATAAGTTAAAATAAGTCTATGCTACTACAATTAATCATTAGATTAATCTCACTTTTATAAATGATTTATGCCCTAATGTCTCTATTACCCTCGTTTTGTACGAAATAAAGAACATTGTTCATCTCAGAAATCTTGTTCAAAATATTCATTCGTCACTTATCTCATATAATCTCCTTCTTGACATCATACTCTAATAAGATCTTACATCATGAACTTATACCTCTACAACATCTGTACCCTAATGCATCCCTATAATGCTTCCTTTTTCTCGTGAGCACTCACCATGTGAATGAATTGTCCTTTAGTACTTCTTTAATTTCTCACCTTTATTGGTTTCATCCCTGAAAATATACAAATTTTGTGTGACCATTCATAACTATAACTAGCCTAAATCCATCTTAACCTTTAATCTAGTAAATGTTAAAGAGAATAAAATATCTCAAAATAAAAACCTTTCCTCAAATTTTACACTCTACAATATATTTTTATCTTAATAAGTTAAAATAAGTCTATGCTACTACAATTAATCATTAGATTAATCTCACTTTTATAAATGATTTATGCCCTAATGTCTCAATTACCCTCGTTTTGTACGAAATAAAGAACATTGTTCATCTCAGAAATCTTGTTCAAAATATTCATTCGTCACTTAGCTCATATAATCTCCTTCTTCACATCATACTCTAATAAGATCTTACATCATGAACTTATACCTCTACAACATCCGTACCCTAATGCATCCCTATAATGCTTCCTTTTTCTCGTGAGCACTCACCACGTGAATGAATTGTCCTTTAGTACTTCTTTAATTTCTCACCTTTATTGGTTTCATCCCATAACATTTGTTATTTCAAATACAATGAGAGGGCTGCAGAGGCAGCAAGTCCCTGCCACCTTAATTAATTTTTGAAATAATAGAAAATAAAATTTGCTTACAATGCAAGACTGCAATAGTGCAATAGACTAGCTGTTGTAAAGCAACAGCGGTTGTTAAACAATAGCATGTAAGAGTTCAGATTTGAGTTTGCTTTACTTCATAGTTTACTTAAGATAAAAAACTTTAAAAATAATACATCAAGGAATAACAACATGGGATAGCAGGTTTGCAATTAGCATTGTAAGATTTACAACAGCGATTGTTAAACAATAGCATGTAAGAGTTCAGATTTGAGTTTGCTTTACTTCATAGTTTACTTAAGATGAAAAACTTTAAAAATAATACATCAAGGAATAACAACATGGGATAGCAGGTTTGCAATTAGAATTGTAAGATTTGAGATTTGAGTTCGCTTTACTTCATAGTTTACCGAGATAAAAATTGATAATATTTCATATACAGAAAAACTATAAATAGAAAAAAAGCATTAAAAATAATACCTCAAGGAATAAGAACATGGAATAACAACATGGGATAGCAGGTTTGCCATCATTAGATGCAAAATATGGCAAGAATAATGTTAATTTTGAGCACTACATTTGTCAAATAATGGACATCGCAGATAATAAAGGAAGAATTGAATGAGATGCCAACAGTAAAAAATGATATACGGGGCAAGAAATGATATATGAGGACGTAAGTTATTCATTTGTAATAGCTTCACCACCGAAAACTTAGCACACCCAGTAATTCCTCATCGAGATACAAACTATGTAGTGTCCAAATATTGTCGGGAATTTCTGGTTATTCCAAACAAAATACAGTGGAAAAAATCCTCTGTTTCCACTGTTGGGAATTTTCTGATAAATTCCGAAACAACAAAAAAAATATGAACAAAGAGTAATACTCTGTTTTCGGGATTTTTGATAATTCAAAAACACAAGAACAGAGCATAAAATAATACTCTACTTTGCCTCAGGATCAAAAACTGATCAAAATAATACTCTGTTTCAATACAGCGAAAACAGAAAAAAATCGCTTTGCTGTAACTGGTGTTGCAGTAACGCTGTTCGTGGTGTTGCAACAACGTAAATTTTTTACGTCAAGTATTTTTTGAGTTACAGTGTAACAGCAACGAGGATTTTTGACGTCAAGTATTTTTCGACTTACAGTGTAACAGCAACATGCAAAAAACTTCTATTTATAAAAATAAACTAAGTCTTCCTCTCATAGAGGGATTTCCACAACTCCTATTTAAAAACATCTTCCTCTTAACAGAGGGATTTGCCAATCTATGCTAAAGAGCATCTTCCTCTTTAACAGAGGGATTTACCAGTCTATGCTGAAAAGCATCTTCCTCTTGATAGAAGGATTCACCAAACACTATGCTTAAAAAGCACCTTCCTCTTGACAGAGGGATTCACCAAGGAACACTTCTGTTCCACACAAATAACATTTACCTCTTAACAGAGGAATTCCAACATGCCTGCTTCAGAGGCACTTCAATCTGTCCAAATTGACATTGTTGTGTCTGCTTGATATTTTACACTGTTGTGTGTAAAACTTTCAATACATTTATGCTGCTCCATATACAACTGTCTCAACAATGTGTCTCAGTACTGCTGTTTCAGCATCTCTGTCTCAGCACTCTGTTTCAGCCACTCTATCTCGGCAACTCTATCTTACCATTGTTGTTTCAGCACTGATGTTTCTACCATTTCTCACAGCAAACAATCTCAAAACAAAAAACACTCAAATCTGCACTGCTGTGCGTTTCACTGTTCTGGAAATATTTTTCTTCACGCTGCTGTGTGCTCTCATCTGCTCTCTATATATTTCCCATGTTTCTATTTCTATTTCTATTTCTGCTTCTATTCTTTCTTCACTGCTGTGTCTACATTTTATAGTGCGGGAAAGGGTCATCACCGCTTTAACTTGCTGATGAAGTTTCTGATGTACTCTGCTGCTCATAATGAATAAAATCTGATCTTTCTGACATTCTGTTGTGCTTCTTAAGTCGGTTATGTGGAAACCCATAACTGATAAATGATGTGTCGGCTCGAGGCTGGTTCTTTTCTGTTTCAGCCGTTCTGCTCATTAATATGGTTGTTGAAAAGTAATGGTGTAGCGTTGGATCTGATCTTTCCTCCTTCGAGAACTCAAAAATAATTAAAGAGTGAAAAGATGGTAATGGCGGTGGCTTAAAAGATCAGGAATAAATGTGGGGTGCTGGATCAGGACAAATGAATAAAATAGCTTCTGTTGTTCAACTGTTCACTGCAGTTCTACCGCAGATACGCCGACTCTTTTGTAAGTCCTCTATTGCGGCTCGCTGATGCGATATCGGCGATCACTCATCGGCGATGTCCCGCATCGCTGCTGCTGCACAGCAGTTGGAATTAATATTCCAACACTCCCCTTTTAATTTCAACTGCTGGGCGTTCAATCATACCCAGACATTTCATAAAAAACTCAAAACTTTTCTGATCCAATGGTTTGGTCAGAATATCAGCAACCTGCTCCTTCTCTGTTGTCATGGGAGATTTAATTCCATATCTCTTCCTTATAAGAAGATCTTCATCAAAAATTGACTGTTAATACAGTTCAGCAATAATGATAAAAAAATTACAGGCTCCCCTTTAGTGTATGCATTATCTTCTTTCGGCAGAATCTTCTCAAAAGAAACTTAGATCGGCTGGAGAGCTCAAGGGACTTTCGGACTGTATTTTCTTCCTTCTCCATACTTGTGTAACTTTCTTCTTTTGCATGGGTCTAGCTTGTGTAAAGGCCCATGTCAAGTTACAGTCACGTGCCATATGCCCAATGTTATGACACTTGAAGCATTCAACATTGTTCATGAATAAAAATTCATGATTTCTTCTTGCAAAATTGTTTCTTGGAGATTGTCGGAGACTACAACATCTATCTCTATGAAATGCTCTGCAGTCTTTTGCCATATGACCAAAGTTTGAACAAGAATAACAATAACCAAAAAATGAACTTTGATACCTGGTATATGGAGGTTTCCTTGATGTACTTCCGAAGCCTTTCTGCCTTGAGATTCTTTGCTGATAACCATTGCCTCTCGCATCATTGTCGTCATCAACATTTCTTCTTGGAGCTGGTTTTCTACTTGGAGTAGGATTTCTTCTATTGTAGCCTTGTTTTTTCTCCTTACATTTGCTGGAACTAGGGGCATCACAATTTCTTTCTACTTTCTTCACATCTCCTTTGCTTAAAGCATTTTCATTTTTGTTTGAGGGTTCACATACATACCTGAGTCCTGATTTATCATATGGAGATCTGTGATAGCTGAGCATATCATCCAAGGCTTGAGAGATCTTCATGATTCTGTTCATCCCTTCAACCTTTTTTCTAAGGAGGACAATCTCTTCTTCCAATCTTTCACACTCATCATTCTTCTTTGTAAGTTGTTCCTCAGTTTCTTCCTTGCTACGAGTAGTTTCAGCTGCTACTACTTTAAGAGAGATAATATCTGACTTCATTTTGGAGATTTCTTCATTCTTTGCTTGACTGATCTCCATTCTCTTCTCATCTTCTTGTGCCTGCTTCCTGGCTTCTTGTAATTCAGCCTTAAGGGAGGAGACCTCTACCTTGTACTATCGAATCTCTTCTACAAGTTTATTCACTCTCTTGTGCCTTTGTTCAAGTTGATTTGACAAGATATCTTCCTACTTCCTTGCTTTATTCAACTGATTTGTCATGGATATGACTTCTTCATGATGCTTCCTTTTGCTTTGATCAAGTTCCTTCTTAAGCTTGGCAAGCTCTTCATCCCTTTCTTTTACTTGAAGCTTGATGAAGTCAACCTTCTCATTTTCAGCTTCTATGATGGGTTCAGAATTTCCTTCTTAACTGATTGTCATGGTCAGTTCTCCCTTTGCATGAAGGTCATGAAGTCTGTCCCATATATCCTTTGTTGATGAATAGTTTCCTATATTCTTCTTTAAAGAATCAGGCAGCCCATCCAAAATTGTCTTTGCTGCTTTTGCATTGTGCTCCTTAAATTCTCTATCCATCTTGCTATCATCAATTACTGATTCCCAAATTTCAATCCCTTGAGACTGTAAGATAGTCCTCATTTTTATTTCCCACATATCAAAATTTCCATTAAACCTTGAAGCCTCAAATAGAATGCTTTCAAGTTGATTTTCTTCTATTTTAGAAGTAGAGGGAGACACATTCTTAGCAAGATTGGTGACTTTCTTCTTTGACCTTGCCATTTGACTGAGTATCTTAAAATAACTGACTATTTCTTCAACAGAAACACACAAAATTAATCTGAGAAATACCTGGACAACGTTTTCGCTCTGCTGGATAATTTGCTGCAGCAAGAAATCTTCTTTCAGCTTCTTTGATATCTTCAAAGAGCCTGGACAAGCTCCGATACCATGTCGGGAATTTCTGGTTATTCCAAACAAAATACAGTGGAAAAAATCCTCTATTTCCACTGTTGGGAATTTTCTGATAAATTCCGAAACAACAAAAAAAATATGAACAAAGAGTAATACTTTGTTTTCGGGATTTCTGATAATTCAAAAACACAAGAACAGAGCATAAAATAATACTCTACTTTGCCTCAGGATCAAAAACTGATCAAAATAATACTCTGTTTCAATACAGCGAAAACAGAAAAAAAATCGCTTTGCTGTAACTGGTGTTGCAGCAACGCTGTTCGTGGTGTTGCAGCAACGTAAATTTTTTACGTCAAGTATTTTTTGAGTTACGGTGTAACAGCAACGGGGATTTTTGACGTCAAGTATTTTTCGACTTACGGTGTAACAGCAACAGGCAAAAAGAAACTTCTATTTATAAAAATAAACTAAGTCTTCCTCTCATAGAGGGATTTCCACAACTCCTATTAAAAAACATCTTCCTCTTAACAAAGGGATTTACCAATCTATGCTAAAGAGCATCTTCCTCTTTAACAGAGGGATTTACCAATCTATGCTGAAAAGCATCTTCCTCTTGATAGAGGGATTCACCAAACACTATGCTTAAAAAGCACCTTCCTCTTGACAGAGGGATTCACCAAGGAACACTTCTGTTCCACACAAATAACATTTACCTCTTAACAGAGGAATTCCAACATGCCTGCTTCAGAGGCACTTCAATCTGTCCAAATTGACATTGCTGTGTCTGCTTGATATTTTACACTGCCGTGTGTAAAACTTTCAATACATTTATGCTGCTGCATATACAGCTGTCTCAGCACTGTGTCTCAGTACTGCTGTTTCAGCATCTCTGTCTCAGCACTCTGTTTCAGGATCTCTATCTCAGCAACTCTATCTTAGCACTGTTGTTTCAGCACTGATGTTTCTACCGTTTCTCACAGCAAACAATCTCAAAACAAAAAACATTCAAATCTGCACTGCTGTGCGTTTCACTGTTCTGGAAATATTTTTCTTCACGCTGCTGCATGCTCTCATCTGCTCTCTATATATTTCCCCTGTTTATATTTCTATTTCTATTTCTGCTTCTATTCTTTCTTCACTGCTGTGTCTACATTTTATAGTGCAGGAAAGGGTCATCACCGCTTTAACTTGCTGATGAAGTTTCTGCTGTACTCTGCTGCTCATAATGAATAAAATCTGATCTTTCTGACATTCTGTTGTGCTTCTTGAGTCGGTTATGTGGAAACCCATAACTAATAAATGTTGTGTCGGCTCGAGGCTGGTTCTTTTCTGTTTCAACCATTCTGCTCATTAATATGGTTGTTGAAAAGTAATGGAGTAGCGTTGGATCTGATCTTTCCTCCTTCGGGAACTCAAAAATAATTAGAGAGTGAAAAGATGGTAATGGCGGTGGCTTAAAAGATCAGGAATAAATGTGGGGTGCCGGATCAGGACAAATGAATAAAATAGTTGTTGCTGTTCAAATGTTCACTGCAGTTCTACCGCAGATACGCCGAATCTTTTGTAAGTCGTCTATTGCGGCTCGCTGATGCGATATCGACGATCACTCATCCGCGATGTCCCGCATCGCTACTGCTGCACGACAGTTGGAATTATTATTCCAACAAATATTACCTTGGAATCAACACATGTAATACATGCACCATGATCCAGATATTCCTTTGGAATTACTATATGTAATGCATGCACAATCAAGCTGGCTAGGTGTTAAAAGAAATTAATCAACAATTTTAACCTCTTGACCAGTTGTCCAGCGTACCGCAAGATCTACATCATGTTCAACAACGTGCATGCTTGGTTAATATTATAGCACAATCACTGAACTGGTATTTACAACTTTGAAGGCATACATTTATGGCCAACAATATTGGTTTATGTTTCGTTTTGTTTCGTAAAGTTTCTTGCAGGAAGTTACTTGCTTTAAGAATAAATTTTGAAGTTTGCTATTGAACTTATGAATAAAGTTTGAAGTTAGCTATTGAACTTATGGAAGGATTACATCATACGAACTTACTGGTTTTGCAAATGCATAATAATAATAGATATAGACATAGCCTCATCAAAAATTACCTGGTAAAAGAGGAACCTGCACCACCCATCGCAAAGGCATGATAAGCACCCGTTTAATCACCGAGCAAGTCATTATAATCTTCGAAGAAGAATTATGACCAAAAGGCGGAGCCTGAGGATGAACCTAAATCGAGGCAAGAATTCTTCTGGCGACCTGGAAATGAAAGGAAAACAATAATTGTTAGTTTGGTGAGAAAAATAGTATATAAGTAAGAGACAGTGATATTTGTTTTCAAGCTAAATAAAATATCTTAAAAAAAAATCCAATTGAGCCATTAAAGTGAGGAGGAGCTTCCACCAACTTCTACTAGTATATTGAAATACTGAGTGAGATTAACAAAAAAGAAACCAGTCTCCATAATGGCAGTGTAGAGAACAAATGACAGTTAAAATGAAACTAGTTGTAGAGCTAGCGTAGCTCTGTCCAAAAGAAAGGGAAATGAATGATTATTGAATAGGCAGACGGGTAGTCATTACAACATTGAATAAGCAATGAGAATGGAGGCAAATGCAGTAGTTGATATACTTGTAGATTCAGTGGATAACCTGACAATGGATGATCTATATTCTGTGTCGGTGACCAAGTAAAATAAACAATGTGGCCAGACGTAGCATTCGTTCATTCAGCAGCAGAATAGGTAGAGGCACCACCAAAGATGAAGGTAGAAAAAGAGCGAATTTCCCGTGAACCATAACAAAAAAAAAGGGGTCAAATGCACTCTCTCGCTCTCGATCGTCTATAGTTATTGATCTGTTGGTATCTCATCTTGTGATTATCAAATAGCTTGTTTATATAGCAAATAGCTTGTTTATATAGTAATATGCATCCTCATTTCCACCACTATTTTCTTTGACTCATATAAGCATTTTGCCTTCATTCTCAAGTAGCAGGAAATCAAGTAGCACTTTCCCTTCTTTGTCAAGTAGCAAAAAATCAGGTAGCAGGAAATCTAGTCATGCCACGGGGAGAGAAATTTGGGACTACTGCCTTAGCAGTCCTCCTTCCTCCTTTTTAACTGAAGATAATGCTTCTGGCAGTCCTCCTTCCTCCTTTTTAACAGAAAATAATGCTTCTCACATAGAGTCTTCGCCTCTGCTACAAGCTCTTGAACAAGCTATAAAACTAAAAGGGACGCTGCAGATTTGGACCAAAAATCTGAGAGCAAACAGTTTTGTGCGAGATATAATCAAGCCAGACTTTGGTACGCTCTGATACAGCATTTGGTGACGAAGAGAATCAATTGTGTGCGGGATATAATGAAGCCAGACTTTGGTAGGCTCTAATACAGGATTTGGTGACCAAGAGAATGTGAAGTGAAGACAGGTAGAGTATGGTGTCATGTGAAGTGAAGACAAGTGGAGTATGGTGTCTAAACATGTGTGAGCCATGTGTAAGTGGAGTATGGTGTCTAAACATGTGTGAGCCATGTGTAAACCTTTTAAACATGAAGATATGTGTTTAAAGAGATACTCTTAATTGGTATAAACATAAAATGTTTGCTAACTAATGTTAGCATTAGTTAAGAGAAACTAAAAACCCAGTGAGATTTTTGTATCAATAGACATTTACTCTAAGTTTTAGTACGTATTGCCTCGATATGAGGCCAAATAAGACCTCCAAGTTGTTGTATTGGTTGAAATAATGAAAGGATGAAGCTCATAGGCAGATGAAAAAGTCTTTTATGAGATATAAATCGAAAACATTAAGTTAAATTGAGTTAGATTACTTTGGTTTTTGTGCAGGGAATAATGCAAAACTGAAAACCGATTACTATAGTCCCTGCCAGCCCTTTGGGTAGGGACTAATAATATGTTTTATTTTAATAATATATAAAATAAGATGGGATAATACTTCTCCCTTAAAATCTAACATAAAATTAATGTTAACATAATATCAAAGCTTAACAAATAAATGTTTATAACTAGTGAAACCGTAGTTTTTTTTATGTTGCACCACTCATATCAGTGAGTACAAATTCTTCTTTGTCGTTATTTTCTTACAATGAGTAAAACCAAGTATTTTTAAAATTTTGAGGCATTTAAATTCAAAAAATTTATGATACAAAGTGCAGGATAAAGATCAATTTTTTATCTTCGGTTATCACAATTTATTTTTGGGAGGGAGTGGGGTTGATAAAAGGAGGATATTTTTCTTTATTTTATAATAAAGCATTCAATGTATATAAAATGAGTTTGGCCCCTACGATGGATAGTGGAATTTAGCACAAAAATAAAATATAAAATCATAATATAGGTGTAAATGTCAATTAAACTAATAGTCATTTATTTACATGTGTGTGAGAGTCAAATATGCTTGAAAGAATGTTTAGAGGAAACGTTTTTGGTAGTTATCACCTACTTTGGGACATTAAATTGTTGTGCTCAATTAATCGACCCATAGATTCAATGGTTTTCCGCATGTTATATAAGGGACATAAGGTAAATTTCACTTAGAGGAATCATTGGATAGAGGGAAGATATGACCATTTGCTAGATATTTCAATCAATGGAAGCCTCTGTAGGTTTTACTTTGTGGGTTTTCCTAATTACTTTAAATCCTAACCAAGATCTACTCCTTTGTAAGAAATTAAAATTAATGCACAGCGGAACTTACTTTCCATCTTCAAAGGCTCCTGGTCTTGACTTGAGTTATTGGCTCTTGAATCCTTCCAAGAACTTGCAATCCTTTTCTCTGGCTATCCTAAATGACAGAGTATCTAGTCTTCAATGGAGCAGAAAATTTTTCTGAGTTGATTGCAAGCCTTGGAGACTCAGCCCCTTTATAGCAGTGCAAAACCCCAATCCTAGGGTAGCCAAAATTTAGCTGAAACAAGTCTGTCAAGAAATCTGAAATTTCGGATTTCATCAGATTTTGAAATCGGGAACTTTCCAGAAAAAACTGAAATCAATCAGAATAGATTCTGATTTCCTTATTCAGCTCAAATTTATTACTGCAATTATTTTAATCAACTATAATCGGTCCATTAACAATTATAATTGTTTAACATTATTCTATATGTATTTGTATCCAAATCCTTATTTAAATACGTATAATGCCATGACTTAATTAATCACATTATTTTGGCATATTTTAATCATTACATAAGTGTAATCTTGCTGACAGTATTTGATATCATAATCATAATGCACGTATGTCCAACTTAATTATTGTAATTAGACGTCTCTAAATCCAACAATCTCCCACATGGACAAGTGCAACCTTTTGATTATATATCCTTAACTTTATTGCATGAAACTTTTCTGTCTTTACTTATCGTATTTCTTAAACAATTCCGTCCATCAATTATGCTAACAAAGGACTTAAGCGGCATTTGTCACATTTATTCGCAACTAAACTGACATAAATCACGCTGCCAACATAACTGAATGACATGAATCTGATTTGGACATATAGTTTAGAAATTACACGCAAGTGTGATTAGACGTGCCTATTTCTAATTGAGTCACCTTTACTTTACTGTATGAGGCCAAAAATTTAAACTTTAAAGAAAGAAATAATGAAACTAAAACTGAATGCAACTTGTATATATCATCAAAATTGTTTACAATTGCATTACATAGAACATCAAAAACAGAACTTAAAACATATTCAGACTCCCACATTTTCTAATTATCCTAAACAGATATTACACCCATACAAGCAACATGTTGGTGAAACTTCTTGGGTGGTAATCCTTTAGTAAGAGGATCCACAATCATGGAGTCTGTACCTATGTGTTTTATACATAATTCATTATTCTGCACTCTCTCTTTTACAACCAAAAACTTAATGTCAATGTACTTCGACTTTGACGAACTTCGGTTGTTCGTTGCGTATAACACTGTTGAATTGTTGTCACATAATAATTTGAGTGGTTTCTAAATAGAATCCACAATTTTCAGACTTGTGACGAAGTTCTTCAGCCATACGCCATGATTAGATGCTTCAAAACATGCAACAAATTCAGCTGCCATAGTGGAGGAGGCTACCAATGACTGTTTAGCGCTCTTCCATGACACAGCACCACCTGCCATCATAAAGATGTATCCTGATGTTGACTTCATGCTATCGACACATCCTCCAAAATCAGAATCGGTATATCCAATGACCTCGAGCTGTTCCGATCTCCGATACGTGAGCATATAGTCCCTTGTTCTCTTTAGGTATCTCAACACTCGCTTGGCTGCCTTCCAGTGTTCCATACCTGGGTTACTCAAATATCTCCCTAGCATTTCGGTAATGAACACAATATTCGGACGCATGCATACTTGTGCATACATGATGCTACCCACGGTTGAGGCATAGGGAATATCTTTCATGAGGTTTTTATCTAAGTCAGTTTGGGGACATTGTTTCAGACTAAACTTATCTCCTTTTGATATAGGGGTATCTCCTGGTTTGCTGTTTTGCATGCCAAATCTTGTTAGAATCTTATCGATATAGTTCCTCTGGGATATCCTTAGAATACCTTGAGATCTATCTCTAAGTATTTCAATCCCTAGAACAAATGATGCATCACCAAGATCTTTCATTTCAAAGTTCTTAAATAAAAAATTCTTAGTTTGATGCAACATGTCCTTATCGTTACTGGCAAGCAATATGTCATCTACATATAAAACCAAGAAAATAAATTTACTCCCACAGAACTTAAGGTATATACATTCATCTACTATGTTAGACTCAAAACCAAATGAGCTAATAACTTGG
Source organism: Pinus tabuliformis (assembly GCA_031772625.1). Taxonomy (NCBI): domain Eukaryota; kingdom Viridiplantae; phylum Streptophyta; class Pinopsida; order Pinales; family Pinaceae; genus Pinus; species Pinus tabuliformis. The sequence goes on from CM062817.1 coordinate 780,047,417, forward strand.
TGAAACTTATAATACCATTGTCGAGATGCTTGTTTTAGCCCATAGATAGATTTCTTAAGTCTGCAAACCATAGACCCTGCATCACCTGATACAAAGTTTTCTGGCTGCTTCATATAGATCGTTTCATCAATGTCACCATTGAGAAACGCCGTCTTTACATCCATCTGATGAAGTTCTAAATCATAATGTGCTACAAGCGCCAATATAATCCTTAAAGAGTCTTTCGATGAAACTGGAGAGAAAGTCTCTTTATAATCAATGCCTTCTTTCTGTGTGAAACCTTTCGCAACAAGACATGCCTTGTATTTTTCAACATTGCCTTTAGAATCCCGCTTAGTCTTAAATATCCATTTGCAACCAACGGGTTTCTTGTCTTTAGGCAACGGAACGATATCCCAAACGTCATTGTCATACATAGATTTCATCTCTTCATTCATGGCATTAATCCACATTTGAGAGTTATAGCTTTCCACAACTTGTTTGATATTAACAGGATCATTTTCAAACATGCCAATGTCAAACTCATGTTCTTGAAGATATGCATAATCCTTTGATTGTGTAGATCTTTTCTCTCTAGTAGATCTCCTAATTGGCACAGGCTCTAGATTTTCTTGAGGTTCATTTACAACTTGATCTTCAACAGGAGGAAGAACATCATTACCAACTTCTGAATCTCCCACAGGCCCTAGGCCATCAACATTTGTCATGTCAATGTGAGGATTTGGGTTGGGTTCAGGTCCATTTGTGTTCTCTATTCCATGTTGAGTTTCTAACTGAGTTGTTTGGGATGATGAAGTTTGCACATTGTCAAAAGATGTATTTCTAAACGCAATCAGAATTTGAACAAAACTAGGACTTTGGTCCATAGTCTCATTCGCATTCGTCTCTTCTTCTTCAAAAATACTATCTTTTGTCATATCTCCCCCCACAAACTCATTAACCTCAAAAAATTTTGCACTTCCTGACTCGAAAACTGTATGTTCTATTGGATTATAGAATTTGAACCCCCTAGATCGTTCAGAATAGCCTATAAAGTAACAACTAACGGTTCTTTCGTCCAGTTTCTTTTTGCTTGGCTTATAAGGCCTAGCTTCACATGGACATCCCCAAACTCTCAAATGATTCAAGCTAGGCTTGCGCCCAACCCATAACTCGTAAGGGGTCTTGTTAGCTGCTTTAGTAGGCACTCTATTAAGTATGTATGCTGCAGTCTTTAAGGCTTCTCCCCACAAATTCTCAGGTAGAGTTGTACGAGCAATCATACTTCTCACCATGTCTTTAAGGGTGCGATTTCGTCGCTCAGCAACACCATTCATTGCAGGCGAACCTGGCAACGTATACTGAGGCACAATTCCGCATTCCTCTAAGTATTTTGCAAAGGGACCTTGACGCTATTCTCCTGATCCATCATAACGACCGTAGTATTCACCACCACGATCAGAACGAATGGACTTTATACGTTTGTTAAGTTGTAACTCAACTTCCGTTTTGAACTTTATGAACACGTCTAATGCTTCCGCCTTTTCTTTTATTAAGTAAATATGACCATATCTTGAATAATCATCTATGAATGTGATAAAGTAACGGTCACCATTTCTTGTAGCCTTTGGAAAAGGACCACAGATATCCGTATGAATCAATTCTAAGACATCATTACACCTTTTTGCATCATACTTACGTTTATTAGTTTGTTTTCCCTTTATACAATTTACACAATCACTTAAGTTTGTAAAATCTAAAGGTTGGAGAATATCATTCGACACAAGACGTTCTATCCTTTTCATAGAGATATATCCTAATCGCTTGTGCCATAATGTTGCAGATTTCTCGCAAGTTAATTTACGTTTTCTATTATCTATATGCAGTGCCTCTGAATGTGAAGTGTCTATATCTAGAAAATAAAGATTATCATAAGAAGACAGGATACCAGAAGCAAGAAGCTTAGAATCTTGACACAAACTGAAATTTCCATTACCAAATGAACATACATAACCATTTTTGTCCAAATAAGATACAGAAATTAGGTTCCTTCTGAAAGATGGAACCACTAAAGCATCAAAACTTAAATAAAATCCTGTCTTACATAATAATCTAAATTTTCCTATGCTTTCCACTTCTACTTTGTTGCCATTTCCTACGTAAACGTAGCGCTCTGCCTCACTTGGCTTGCGATGGCTTAGGCAACCCTGCATCGACATACTGATGTTAGTCGTTGCACCTGAATCTATCCACCAAGTATATCTAGATACAGAACTTAAATTAACTTCAGAACAAACTAAAGCAAGAGACATACCTTTCTTTGCCAACCATGCATGATAGTTGGTGCAGAATTTCTTTGTATGTCCTGGCGCTTTGCAGAAAAAACAGTTCTTTTCTTCTGCTTTCGCAGAAGTATCTTCCTTCTTGCTTTTCTGCGCGGCATTGTTTGCAGCTACCTTGGTAGGTCCCTTTTCCTTGGCAGTAAACTTGCGCTTCTTGCCTTTACCCTTAGGATTAGATGTTACTACATGAGCACTTTCTCCCTTAGTCATTTTCTGTCTCTCTTCCTCCTGCACCAACTGAGCCTCAAACTCAGGTAGTGTCCACGTCTCTTTTTGACAATTATAAGTCATCTTGAATTGACTAAAGTTAGACGGGAGAGACAGAAAAATGAACTCAATGAGAACCTCATCAGAGATGTCATAATTATGCCCTTTCAAGGCACGTTGCAGTCTTGTCATCTCAATAACATGCTCTCTAACCCCTTCTTTTCCCTTGTATTTTATTGTTGCCAACTTCACAAAGAGTGTACTAACATCAGTCTTTTTACTCTTTGTGAATTTTTCTTCAAGGGCCTTAAGGTATTCAATAGCGCCTGTCTCTGTATCAGGTATGATGCCTCGAAAAGTCTCATGGATCGTTTGCTTCATCACCATTATGCACATGCGATCTGAATGCTCCCATCTAGCAATATCAGCCTTCTCTTGAGGAGTTACCTCACTCTCTTTATTAGGCTTGGGGCGATCAAATCTCAGTGCTGTGTCCAATTGCATGATCCCTAAGACTAATTTCAGCTTTTCCTCCCACTGCTTGAAATTGTTCCCCATGAGGGGCTTAATCTGACTTAGACTTGACATTATGTTTGGATCTGAAAAATTCAAGAACAAGGAAATAATTTAGATACGATGCGTCACGATTTGATCCTTAATCATAATTCTAAAATCTATCTAAAGGCATGTGTAAAACTATTTGCTCAATTAAAACTTTAGCCAAAACACCATTCAGTAATGAAACACCTTTGGGTGCAATCATTACCTTCAGGCACTTTGGTGTAGTGAATAAAGTACAAACATGTCAATCTACCTTTGGGTCAGACTAACATATCCATGAACTAACGACCAGGCCAGTCAACGTGGGGAGGAGGATCACATACGGATCGCTTATGTTCCAAGCTCCTGATGCTTTTCTAGACATCGCTAGTCCATGTGTGTTGCAACTTATTTTTATACACTACCCTTATGCACCAAACAACTTAGCAGGCGCCAACCCTCCTTTGGGAAAGCTAACACCCACGTCCATTTCCAGCGCATTATTTCAACTTGTCATGAGTCATCCTTGCAATCGTCTTACAGAGAGCGGTTCGTTTGCGAACATCAATGCTTGACTCATGCGAAATCAACACATGTATACTAAAAAAAACGTCTTTAGTTAGATTCCAAAATTATGTCTAAAACCTAATCTAGGACGTACCTATAGAATCTACTCGTCCTATATAGAATACAGTATCTTATAACGCTTTTAAATTTAATATGTCAACTATATTCATCAAAATAATTATTAGGTTTTAGTAAAACTTTAGCAGTTTCTACAATGATTACCTTTTAGAAATGCTTCAATAATTTATTTAGAGAATACTAAATAATTTTATGGTTGCCATGATTAGCATCATTGTGATAAAATCCGAATTTAGTATTATATCAATAATTAACGTTAATACAAATTTTATGCCATAATTAGCATTATTGTGATAAAATCCGAATTTGGTATTATATCAGTAATTAACGTTAATACAAATTTTTATGCCATAATTAGCATTATTGCGATCAATTTAGAATTCAGTATTATACCCTTTAATTGGTGTTAATACCAATTTTAAATAATATCTAAATCCTAATAATTAGCCTAAATATACAACGTTTTGTTTTCAGTAATTGAAAAATGCGTAGTCAAACTATCAGACTATTCCAGTGGATTGAAAAATAGATAACAACTTATGCCGATTTTTTTTTTTTTTTAACGATGACTATAACTTCTTGTATATTCAGGTTAATGGAAGATCTCACAATTACAGCGCCATATAATTACTTATTACAGTACTTTATGTTCATTAACTAAAAAATAGAGAAATTTAAACCTGACGATCAACCGATTGTGAATTCGGATCATCGACATGCTCAGCCTCAAAGCCGAGTAGTACAAACTTTCTCCAAAAACAATAGAGACTACCTCGCCCTTAGGTCCATCAGACCGGGTCAGATCTCGAATTGAGGAAAAAACAGAAATTTTAAGGATCGAAAAATATGACGGGAGAGACAGTTCTTACATAAGGGTGCTCTGATACCAATTGTTGGTTTTACTTTGTGGGTTTTCCTAATTACTTTAAACCCTAACCAAGATCTACTCCTTTGTAAGAAATTAAAATTAATGCACAGCGGAACTTACTTTCCATCTTCAAAGGCTCCTGGTCTTGACTTGAGTTATTGGCTCTTGAATCCTTCCAAGAACTTGCAATCCTTTTCTCTGGCTATCCTAAATGACAGAGTATCTAGTCTTCAATGGAGCAGACAATTTTTCTGAGTTGATTGCAAGCCTTGGAGACTCAGCCCCTTTATAGCAGTGCAAAACCCCAATCCTAGGGCAGCCGAAATTTAGCTGAAACAAGTCTGTCAAGAAATCTAAAATTTCGGATTTCATCAGATTTTGAAATCGGGAACTTTCCAGAAAAAACTGAAATCAATCAGAATAGATTCTGATTTCCTTATTCAGCTCAAATTTATTACTGCAATCATTTTAATCAACTATAATCGGTCCATTAACAATTATAATTGTTTAACATTATTCTATATGTATTTGTATCCAAATCCTTATTTAAATACGTATAATGCCATGACTTAATTAATCACATTATTTTGGCATATTTTAATCATTACATAAATGTAATCTTGCTGACAGTATTTGATATCATAATCATAATGCACGTATGTCCAACTTAATTATTGTAATTAGACATCTCTAAATCCAACAGCCTCATTATATTATATTGAGTAATGGCCTACATGTTTTATGTGATATTAGTACCATCTCCACAATCTAGGCAATATCTCACATGGTTAAAGATAACGTGGAATATATTACCAATTTTCTCAAGTGGCATACCCATGTGATGCATTGGCCAAAACTATATTACATCCAATCACTTTCAATTGAACAATTGTAATTTTTTCATAAATTAAAAAATATATAAACCATGTAGAATAATAAATATACATGGTTTATTTTCTTACCATTGTAACTTTTTCATAAATTAAAAAATATATAAACCATGCAGAATAATAAATACGCATGATTTATTTTCTTACATGCATGATTTATTTTCTTACAACCACGTAGACCACAAATGTGTAAGGTTCAGAGGTAAAAACTGAACCCCTTTCAAAGAAATTGAAATCTAATGACAAACTAGAATATCATAAGTTAATAAGTAAAGAGAAGGAAGAATCAAATATTAAAAGATGGGACTCCAATCATAAATCATGTTAAGACAATTTCCAATGGAAGAATAGGCCAAGATCTATCTATATGGAGTTATGGAGGTGAAGTAGACGGATCTTATGATGAATCGATGGTTACCAAAATTAGAAAAAAAATCATAGGTTAAAAGTACAAGTCAATGCAAAGATTTAGTTGGAGAATCATACTAAGGTACTTATATTAAGAGAAAGATACACTAGTAATTATGTGGTAGTATTCAAATACTTCATCATCATTCAAGTCTCAATTCTATCCTATTGGATTTGAAGTGGAATAAAGGATTTGTTGACAGTAGTACTAACAAAGGAAAGGATATAATATAAAGTTTCAAAAGAAATCCATTCAGTTGGGAATAAATCATTAACAACTAATTTTGGTCATTGAGTACTTGTGTGGTCTTAATAGTCAGATAAAGAGGCATGCTATTCTATTCAATCCCAAGAACATAGTCAAGGTTAAAGAGGAATGCTATTCTATTTAGACCCAGGAACATAGTCAAGGTGATAGCAGGGAAATTTTCTTTTGCTACCAAGTTCCACTTCTCAGTTTTTGAAATGATGGTACTCTACCAAATGTGGTTTCCATACACCTCCATGCTTGACTGATTAATAATTTCTCATAAGCACCATTTCCCATATCCAAAAACATATTTAAAATATAATATGAACACTCCTTATCTCTCCTCCCACAAAACATCTCTCTTCTTCTCATATGTTCACCTACATATGTTTCAATTTAACATAAGGTGTATTAACTTGGAAAAGGTTCTATAACATGGAAATATAGTAACAGTTTGGACTTCCCCTTTAAGCACTTGTCCTAATGTTTTAGTTCATCGTGTCTAAATCAATATAACTATGAATTTGGCCCTTTAACATATTCAATACTCAACAGAGGAGCTGTGAAGCAGGTAGTCGCTGCTAATACGAAGTATCAATTTAGGATTGTCTAACCTCTTGGTTCTCTACAACAAAAGCACCTAAGAAAACAAAAGGTACACTAGATTTAGTGTCACTTTATTTTTCTAATTTATACAAGTATACAACATCAGAGTCAATACCACTCTCGCTGTGTAACTATAGAGCATTTTCATCATGTTATTATTGGGGAGAATTTTTTTGGTTCTTCTCCTTAATTTAGAGCCTTTAAATTGGATTTCTCTCTTTGATCTCAATAGATAATGAATCCCATTATGCTTTCCTATTCACAAGTTTGGGAAAGAACATAATTTTGGTTCTATAATGATGATTATATCTCACATCACTTGGGAGACATTGAAAATATCATTGGGGAAGCTATAATATTTTGATCCTTTGACACTTGAGGTTGCAAAAGGTCCATACACTTCTGACATTCAAGAAGGATAGGAGAAAGAATTGATAAACTAAATGGATCTCAATAGTAAAATCATCCCATGATCATTTCTATGTTCATAAGTTTAGGAAATAACATAATTTTTTTATTTTTATTTTTAACTTTCACCACGATATTTGAATTTGATTCCATATAATGAAAAGCAACAATACATAATTTATTTTTACCACTAAATTTGTGTAATATATGTCTCCTATGAAAATCCTTCATCTACTACAAGAAATAAGACATATACATCTCTCTGTTCAAAATCTGTAAGCCAAGATTGTTGTGGTAGGAGTCATGAAGTGTATTGAATGGTATAGATCTAAGGAAAACATATTCATATTTATGAAAGTGTTTCTCCCATTATAAGTAGAAACTTTGCGAAGAGATGCACTTTTTGAGTTGAATATAGGAAGGAGGGCCATAGACATTGTATAGTAGGAAGATGGAAAAACCGCATGGGATGGGCATCACTACAATGTAGATTGCTTTAGGATGCACATTGCCCCAATAGTTACAAACAAGAGATTATATTCACCACAAAATGGAATAAGTTTTTTTTGTTCTCTGTTTCCCTTAATTAGGAGGGTTATTTTGTCATGAGTTCTAATTAGGATTGATCCTTGCATTTTCTAATGCATTTTGTTAGATCACAACATTAACTTCCCAGTTCCTTCCTATCACTAAGTCAAATTCACAAAAAAATAAAATAATAGCGTATTTAAGATGTAATTATTTCCGTTGTAACTACTATGTAAGGGTCCTTGTGATGCCACTATGTAAGCCATAAACTAGCTTTGTACATGGGATTCGTTGTGTCACTTAGAAAATAGTTCTCTAGTCAATTCGTGTGGTTTCCACTTCTCCAAGGGAACTAGATACAATCTAGTGCCCAACACTCAACACATTGAGCTTTCATTTCTCTTTTCAACTACAAGAGGAAATCCCATAGTGTTTTGGGACGTTTTAGTGTCTATGGATAAACGCTTAAACTCCTAGACTAGTAGTTAAGTCTAAAACAAGAGTGTAGAGCATTCTCTACCTTTTCTATAACCAATAGATTAAATAAGATAGTAAAGAAGCCTACCTATAGCTTTCACTTACTCCCTATCTCCCTTGATCAATCCTGTTGCTCCTTTCTGTACTTAATCCACTTGAAAAGTACCTGCACATAGACAGAAGACAAAAACCGATCAAAGCATATGATAATGATATATATATTAAACATATAATGGAATCAAGTGCATAATACACATATGAAAGCATCAGTGAACAATACAAACATATGGAAAAAGATTTGAACACTTTATTAGTAAAAGGAAGAGTTACAACCAAATTTGCTTGATTCAGTGTCACTCCTCTAGTTCAATCCCATCCTCTCCTCATAAAAACCAATACATTTTGACATCATTACAATACTTGAAACCAACTCAAGTCTCATACTAACAGGACCTCCCTATAACTCAATGATTTCTATCCCCTGATCACTTATATGAGTGGTATTTTAGTAGGTGAATGAATGAAGTTATGCCATAAATGGTGATAATGAATGCCCTCCCAAACTTAGAATTTAGTTCCATAGAGGAAGGGATAAAGGGATTGATGTTCCTTAACTCCCTCCCTCATCCAATTTCGAACCCAAAGGAGTGGATAACCTTAGAAAACTTCTAGAGGCATCCTATGGATATGAATATTCCAAACCTTGTAGATTTCACTCAAATTTTCCTAGCGCAGGCCAAACAGGGCTGAAGTGCACTACAATGCACCCTAGCAGTGTACTAGACTACACTGCAGTGCACCCTGATAAAGGCCTGCCTGCACTGATCTTCTTAGAGGTAGTTTTTGGATGATTTCTGTCATGGAATCTTTTGGGAAGGAGGAATTCTAATGGTTGACTTCATTTAGGGCATGTAACAACTGAATTAGGGTTTGATGGGCCCTAATAGTATTGATCAATAAGTTGGGGTTGATGTGCTCAAATGGATCTATAAAAGTTGTCCCCTAAAGCATGAAGTTGTAAATATGTATGTAGAGTGAAATTATTTATCATGTGGAAAGGAGGTTTCGAAGTGGAAGGTGACCTAGATCAATTACAATACATAGATCATGATAGTTTGATTTTTTCTCATGAACTTGTTGAAGGAAGGCATACCCATGCTCAGCTTATAAACTTTCATTACATGTACAAATATAGTAATCTACAAATATAGAACCATGAATGGATGACCATGAATGTAAGGCCATTGTACATTTGATTTAGTACTCCTGAAAATATCACAACCCGAATGGATGAAACTAGATCTGGGGTCTTCAATCTCGTTCAATATTTTGCTCAAGTACAAGTCTAACCATGTGAGTAGATGATCTGAAGTCGAACATGGGAAGACATAGTCTAATTACCAGCCAATGATGTAAGACGTTAACAAATGTGAGAGGAATCACCGATAATGATAATGACCCTCAAGGTACTACAATACATTTTGCATGGTGTGAATAAATGATTTGATATTGAACACCATACAAAGTCTTTCGGTTGAAGGCCAGTGATGCCAACCTATCGATGGAAGTAAGAAACCTAACATTCATGTATGCAAGCCTCAAGGTACTGAAGGGGTGTTTCTGAGTCAACTTCTTGGGTAATGTGTTGATGTAAAAAAGAAGCGACTCGTCGTAAGAGGGCCTTGATGTATCCCACATCAATGGCATGAAACGAGGTAAATGATTTTGGAGATTAAAAATCAACTGATGACAGAAGGTTCAGGAATGGCGGTCATGAAAATGAAGTTTTACGGTATTGCAAAGGATGAAGTTTGAACTGAATGAATTCTCTTGAACATGTTGGTGATACTAAGATGAATTGCTAGCATTGACCCAAAACAAAGAAATGGATGGTGTGATAGACCAACGGTGTGATAACCATCAAGCTGAATGACCCAACGCACGTAGTCACGCTGATGAGGTGAAAGTGTCATGTTCAAGAGCAACTTGCTACCATAAAGTGTTTTCCCATTTTTCCAATTATCCCGAGTCATTTCTGACCAGTACCTCTTTATTTTTTATAAATCTTGAGGAGGATAACATATGGTTGTTGTATAATTCCACCCTTTGGGTGAATCCATCACTATTTGATGCTTTAACTAGTCTAGCGAAGGTGAAACTCGGTCTTGTCTAGATGGACAAGTTTGTCGCTATTTGATGTTTTTAAGGAGTTTAACGACAAAGATAACTCAGTCCTTTTCATGTTTAGAGAGTTTGAAAATGGATAAAAATGAAACTCGAAAAGTTCTTTTTCTTAGATTAATCTCTCAAGTTCGAAAAAGCGTAAAATAATACAAGAGAGATATCGTTTCCAATCCTTTAATGAGCTGGAAAGGACAAGCACTCAATTTTTTTTTTAATGTTTAGGGATTCTTAAAAGAGCTTAAAGAGGACTCCAAGGGGGCTCCTTTTTCATTTCTAACGAAGCTCAAAAAAGAGATAAAAGTTTTCTTTGTGGTCAACGATGTTCAATTTACATTTGAGCACGTCAAATTTTACGTGTCAATTATCAATCCTACTCAAAAAAACATCAATAATAGATTAAAAATACCCGTTTCATGGATAAAATGAATAAAAACTAATATGTACTCAATCAATGTGAAAGAAATAAACATAAAAACAAGTTTTACCATTCATTTTTACCATTTCACATTTACCCTTTGATTTTGGTGCTTTAGAGTAGTTTTAACCTCGAAGTTCACTAGCTGATTATGGAAGATTCAGTGGACCATTCCTCGTGTCATTCGAACTAGGTAGGAGAAATCTCTATTTTCTTTCATTTCATATCATTCATCTCCAGTTTCATGCAAAATTTTGAGTTTTTGGGGCCCCTAGGATTTGAATTTTCCAATCTGGGGTCAGCGCAGCCTTTCATCATATAAAGGTGCACTGCAGTGCATTTACCTAGAAGGTTTCCTCTATTGCAGCACACTATCCCTAAGGCTAGGCTGTGCTGAGCACAAAACCCAATTTCATTCAGTTGTTTTTTCCGAAAAATTCCTATGTTTTTTGCAAGAAATGGATCCTAATTTGCCTTATGGTTGTATTTTCAGGTATTCATCATATGAGAATGATGATTACATGGAGAGAACAAGAGCACGAGAATAGGATATGATTTCCCTAAATAACCAGGGCACAATGGAGGCGCTAAGGAATTGCGGGTTACTCGAATATCTCCGATTACCTAGTATGAGGCAACAAATTGAGCTTTTGTATTTCCTTGTTTGTTCATGGGACCCTACTAATCAGACATTTCACATTAGAGACAGAGTGGTCTCAATTACCATCAATGACATATACTTTCTTACCAGGCTGTCTTGGCAAGGTGCCCCCATCTCACTTTCTGGATTTGCCAAAGGGGGTGAATCAGTGAGAGATTACATACGATAGTTCTGTCAGCTAGGTGCATAGCCTAGCAGGGATGGAAATATTAACATCAGGGATGCTAGTGATTTACCATTGAGGACGATCCTCTTTACCATTTCCAAATTGGTTGGTAGTGCGACACTACATTTGGCAAACAGATCATACATGCAGTATGAATTAGAGTACTACCTCGCACTAGTTGAACACTTTTGGCTATGCAAAACCAAAGATTATATGTTCGATCCCCAGCGGAGTCACCAATTTGTTTTGGGAAGTTTAGTGTCTACGGATAAACGCTTAAAACCATAGACTAGTAGCTAATTCTAGAACAACAGTGCAAAGCATTCTCTACCATTTCTATAACCAATAGATTAAATAAGATAGTAAAGAAGCCTACCTGTAGCTTTCACTTATTCCTCATCTCCCTTAATCAATCATGTCACTCCTTTCTATACTTAATCCACTTGAAAAGTACCTTCATGCAGATAGAAGACAAAAACCGATCAAAGCATATGATAATGATCTGTTGATTAAACATAGAATGGAATGAAATGCATAATACACATATGAAAGCATCAAGGAACAATACAAACATATGGAAAAAGCTTTGAACACTTTATTAGTAAAAGGAAGAGTTACAACCCAATTTTCTTGATTCAGTGTCACTCCTCTAGTTCAATCCCATCCTATCCTCATAAAAAGTAAGACATTTTGACATCATTACAATACTTGAAGCCAACTCAAGTCTCATACTAATAGCATCTCTCTATAATTCAATGATTTCTAGCCCCTGATCACTCAGATGAGTGGTCTTTTAATAGGTGAATGAAGGAAGTTATGCCATAAATGGTGATAATGAATGCCCTCCCAAACTTAGAATTTAGTTCCATGGAGGAAGGGATAAAGGTATTGATGTTCCTTAACTCCTTCCCTCATCCAATTTTGATCCCAAAGGAGTGGGTAACCTTAAGAATCTTCTAGAGGCATCCTGTGGATAAGAATATTCCAAACCCCAATGCAGATTTCGCCCAACGTAGGCCAAAGAGGGCTCAAGTGCACTGCAATGCACCCTGACAATGTACTGGACTACACTGCAGTGCACCCTAATAAAGGCCTACCTACGTTGATCTTCTTAGAGGTAGGTTTTGGATGATTTTAGTCATGGAATCTCTTGGGAAGGAGGCATTCTGATGGTTGACTTCATTTAGGGTATGTAACAACTAAATTAGGGTTTGATGGGCCCTAATAGTACTAATCTGTAAGTTGGGGTTGACGTGGTCAAATGGATCTGTAACACATAGAAAGAGATACTTTCTCATCAAGAAAAGCATGGGCCAGTCCCTACTCTGAGTAGACTACCACTCGGCATGAACCTATAGAAGGAAGGATAAAGGAGAACCACTTACTAGCCTTACTAGCTATATTAGGATCAATATCTAAGAATGAATGACCAAAACAATTCTTGATGACACTTATATGGATATTGGGGTTTCCCATTTCTATTATTTTCAGCGTTTCTACTAGATATGTTTGTGCTTCAAGCTCTCCGTCTAGTTATGCTACTGGTTAAAGCTCATGAAATGGATATGAGATTGTCTAAGCACTTCTCTTTGTGCCTGCCTCTGCTACTCTTTCTTAATTAAAACAAGAAATCATTGGACTAGCTAGATAGATATCTACTTACATACAGAATCAACTAATGGATCAAGAGAATGCATTGAACTGAAAGAAGAAAAACACAAATAGAAAACAACAATTTCAATATTAAATGAAGTTCATTATTGCTTAGGAATTTGAGTAGAAACAAATATGAGTTATGGTTTGATTCATTGTATATCAGTAAGCATGTGTAAAAAGTGCAATCAAGAGGGTTGGAATTTATAATTAGAAATATGTTAGTACATTTATGGATGTAAAATTAAAACATGTAAGATGTGCTACAAAATGTAGAAGAGAAGCACAAAATGTTAGTGATTGCTTGTCAATGTTAGTGACCAACTGACTAGAACATAGGGAGGTTTATTTGTATGGTGTTAAGACATACATTTGTTTGAAAAAAATTAATAAATTTTATTTTGTGAAATCAATTAGATATGATGGACTTTCTATATATGTTTCTACAATTGTTTTTCCCAAGATGGCATTTTTCTCCAACATCGCAGATGGTGTGGAAGCATGTTGTATTTTCTGTTATTTTTTAATACTTATTATTTTGATTAATTCTATTTTAGTAATGAAACTTTAACTCTATTCAAGCTCTCATGAAGAATGTCTCCCATTTCCGTTTGTGAATGCATTAGTTTAAGAAGCACACTAAACTTATGGGCAACTTGTATCCTAATTTGTGAAATAATTAGTTTAAGAAGAAATTCTGAATAAAATCAAAGAAATGTGTTATAGATATTTCGTTGGTTAAGAAATATGTAATGTAGTTAAAAGAATTAGATTCATATTTCTAAGGTATGATTGGCTACTCATTTCATGAGGTCCACGAAGGTATTTTGATTCCCAGAAAATGGCTAAGTGGAGGCTCTCTAAATTTAGTTTTTTACCTCAATCTCTTTCAAGTTCCTTGTTTGGTGAATGCATTTTCTTTCTAAATTGTGATTTTTTGTTATCAATCCTTGAAAAATATAGCATGGAGGTGTATGTGATTGAAATATTCAAGAAGACCCTATTAAATTTATAGGGTCTGGTCATTCAACAAGTGTTTTGGTGTTCTAAAGAAGAAAAAGAGAAAAACAGGACACCCAATCAACTCGTGTTTTAACATCAAAATTAGTTGGAAAATGAATATCAATAAATATACAAATACTTTATTATACAGATCCTAGCTTTCTTCCCTAATTATTTCTTTGTGTACTCTTTTTATACGTTAGTGAAGTGGGTGAGCTTTCAGAAATCTTTCAATGGAAAGGAGAAGTTGAGATAGGATTACCCAATTTGATTTTTTTGAAAATAAGCACATGGGTGAAGAGATATCTAATGTTTTACTCTATTCGGTGAGGCTATCAAACAGATGTTGGGTGGATCTTGGCTAGGAATTCATGAAAAATCTCATAATAAATGGACTCAAGTACCCTGTTGAAACATGTAAAATTTCTTCATACCTCTATGCACATGCTTAGAAGCTTCCTTTGTGAATTTATTGTTAATGCAGAGCTATCCAAATTCAAATAAGGTATATATATTTTATTTAGTAACATAAATGATAAATATATTGGAAGCATGTATTTGGTAGTGTGAATTTGCAGTTCTCTCAACTCCACTTTTTTGTATATATGTCCTTTAACGTTTTCATCTAATTAAACTTATTACTTTCAAGGGTTCACTTAATTGAAATTAATTTTTTCTTGCATTTTGTGCATTTGTGGTATGCTTTGTTGTCATCCTAGGCCAAACTAGAATATTGAAAAAGAAATATAGGAAAATAGTGTTTAATATGGAGACAATTTGGATTGGTTATTTAGTATCCATACTTTTATGGAAAGTGTAGAAAGAAAATTTTCCACTAACGATAAATTATATGGTGAGTGATGGATATACCATTTTTCTTTTGAATAGCGATACCATTCTAGCTTCACATTTCATGTGATTTTATACATGATAATATATACTTTATACCAAGTACATCTCCCATCATATTCTTTGGGTTTTACACCTAATTATAGTTGTTTCTTTCTTGTACTTTGTGCATCTACAAATATATATCCCTGAAGTTTAAATAACTCATGAATACATAAAAAATACCATGTGGTAAAAATGGTTGAGGAGTTAAGAAACCCTTCTAAGTGACAACCAGCACTAGATTCAGGAAAAATCCTCTAAAGGAACATAAAAAGAAAGATAAAAAAGAATTTTAGTTATCTTAATAATAAAGGACAATCCAACTAAAGAGATGCATAACCAATCGAAACCATATGAGAAGAGTATAAAGTGGCAAGAAAAACCATTACAATTACAATGAAATTGTCAACAAAATTAGGGAAACATACAACAGTAGCTAGACCTCACTGATTAAGGAGAAAGTGGAAGAATTCATAAAGATGGGAGAAGAGGCTAATGCACTCTACGGGTAGTTAAACATAATTCCACCTTATCATCTCTTAACCCAAGCACAACTAGAGCCAAAGGTGTGTTTAATTAATCCTTACGATAGAAATTATCTGAAAGTGAACCATTAGAGATGCAATTGCAAGAAGTGGACAAAAAGTGATCTTAGATTGCAATATTAGAGATGCAATTACGACCAGTTGACATTGCGAATTGTTGAGAAGAATTCTAGCATTACCATTTAATTCACACATGTAAACTTCCCTATTTCTTAAACAAAAGACAAAAAAATACATCAAATTCACTTACATTATATATTTGAAAGCAAAATGAGGCACCATTAGAGGTGAAATTGTAAGAACTGGACACAGAGTGATCTCATGATGCACCATGGGAGATGCAATTGCAAGAAGTTGACATTAGGAATTGTTAAGAAGAATTCTGGAATTACCCATGAATTCACACATGTAAAATTCCCTATTTTAAATAACCAAGAAAACATAATATATCGAATTCACTTGCATTAGAGGTTTGAAATAAATTGCAGAACTTCCAAAATCCAAGGTATTCATATATTTGAAATCATAATTATGAGTGTTTATTTACACATTGGTTAATGTTAAGAGCACTACAACAAAACCCTATGATTATCATCCCTTTTTGCTTCCCTTTTTGCAACTATAACCCATTTTTCATGCTATTTGTGTCCATTTATCAAATATGGTGCAAAACTTGATGCAAATTTTGCACTAAGTTTTGCACCAAGTCTTACATCAAGTTTAGCACCAGGTATTGTAATAGGTTTTACACCAAGTTTTACGCTAGGTTTTATGCCATCCTTTGCACCATGTTTTTGCATCAAGTTTGGCACCTAATTTTATTTCACCAGCATTTTCATCCTCTATTGCATCCACTTTTTTTGCCTACACTTGCATCAACTTTTGCATCATATCTTGCATCCTCTTTTGCATCATTTGTAAAATCATTTTTTGCATACATTTTTGCATATTTTTTGCATCCCCTTTGTGCCAAGTTTTTCATCGAGGTTTGTGTTTAGTTTTTCATCCACTTTTGTTGCATCACCTTTTACATCTTTTTTTTCATCCATATTTACATCCTCTTTTTCATCTGTTATCATGTCCACTATTGCATCCATTTTCTTGTGCCATGATTAGCACCTATTTTGACACCTCCCTTTGCACCCTTTTTTGCTTCTAAATTTGCATCCATGATTGCATCGTCATATACATATAGGCTTTCATCGACTTTTACATCTATTTTTGCATCCATTTTTGTATCCACTTTTGCGTCAAGATTTGCATTAGGTTTTGTGTCTCATATTGCATCTACTTTTGCATAGAATTTTTTTGCATCAACTTTTGCATCCTATTTTGCATCCATTGTCGCACCCATGTTTACGCCCACTTTTACATCCCTTTTTGTATCTTATTTTGCATCTTCATTTGCTTCTTTTTCTGCATCTATCATTACATCCACTTTTTTTGTGACACAAGTTGTGACATGTTTTGTACTTACTGGTGTACCCATGTTTTCTTCTAATTTTTCATCCATCTTCACATCCTCTTCTACATAAAATATTGCATCTATTTTTTCATCTAGTTTTGTGTTCAGTTTTGCATCTCATTTTGAAAATTCTTTTGCATGTGCTTCCATTGCATCCATATTTTGCATCCAATTTTATTTCTCCTATTGCACCCATTTTTTCATCCACTTTTACATCCATTATAACATCTTGTCTTTCATCTAAGTTTTCATATTTTTCTGTGTCTCTTATTACATCTACTTTTGTTATGCTATGATTTGTGCCATATCTTATGCCTATCGTTGCAACCCATATTTTATTCCACTTTTACATCCACATTTGCATCCTCTTTTGTGTCCAAGTTTGCATCAAATATCTTTTATGTTTTTTGCATCGCATTTTGAATCTACTTTTACATCCACTTTTCATTCGTCCAATTTTGCAACTAATTTTGTGTCCACTATTACACCCATGTTTGGCCCATGTTTACATCCTTTTTTGCATCCAATTTTTCCTCCTTTTTGGATTCAAGTTTGTGTTTTTTGTTTGCATTCGTTGTTGTATCCAAATTTGTTTCACCACAATTCATGCTAAGTTTTATGCCTACTATTTCTCCCATGTTTTCTTCCACTTTTTCATCCATGTTTGCATCCTATTTTGTGTTCAAGTTTGCATCAACTATTGCATATACTTTGTCATCCACTTTTTTGTCCATTTGCTGACCTTTTTTGCATCTACTTATGTTGTGTCCACTCTTTATCCAATTTTATGCCTATTTTTACCCTCATTTTTTTCTCACTTTTACATCCCTTTTCCAATGCACATCATATTTTTTGCATTGATGATATTTCTTATGACATTGAAAATTATGAACAACTTATGACAATGTCAATAATTATGATGATGATGATAATGAAGATGATGACGATGACATGAATTTTGATTGTTATGATAATGACAATGATGATAAAGATGATGGCATTTACAATGACAATGATGATGATGATGCTAATGACCTTGGCCATTAGTCCCAATTTTTAAATGTTGTCATGGTCATAATCATAATCATTATCTTTGGCATCATCTTCCAAGTCATCATCATATGATCATCATTATGATTATTTTCATCTTGGTCATCATCAACAACAATAATGACATGAATTATGATTATGATGTTCATGATGAAGATAACAACAACTATGATATAAATTATATTAATTGTGATGATGGGAATGATGACAATTATAATGATGATGATAATGGTAGTGATGATGAAGATTATCGATCATCTCTAAAAAATAAAGTTATCATTTTTCTTGCATATATCATGTGTCCTAACAACACTTTTCAAGCACTCGTAACACTTTTTGGGTTGATGATATTTCTTATGATACCTATAATTATGAACAATTGAGGACAATGTCCATAATCATGATGATGATGATGACATGAATGGTGATTATGACGATAATGAAATGAAAACAATAATGATGACGATGATGGTAGTGGTGATGGCGACAATGAATATGATGACTATGATGACACTCCCTATAAATTAGGGAGGTACTCATAATGAGACAAAAATGTACTCTCAAGTTGAAATATTCATATAAGGGATCTGTATTGATAAGAATCAATGATGATTTACATCATAATAGCCAACATTGTCAAAATAGCAAGGCCTTGACTAACAAGTTCTAGCTCTCCATTAGATCAGAGAACAATGTTGGGAGGCATAAATTTAGACACCACTCCCTCTCTAGGAACTTATCCCACCAATATGTTCACCAGGTATGTCCTCACGTGATCATTTCCTAACCCACTATCATAATATTTGACACCAAGAAATGTAAATCCTCATGACTATTCTTATGTTGCATTAATGTACTTGACTTATGGCAGTTAGTCCTAGTCAACGTACAAATTCTCAAAGGATATTGGTCCTAGATTTTTATCCAATCCACCATTCTCCCTACTAGTGTCTTTACTACGCTTACGACTATTAGTCCTGGCCATAGTACATGACATATGGATAATATGTTGTCTACCCTCACTCCCTCTCAACTAGAGAGGAGACATCCACAAGCATAATATTTTCTCAAGAGTACCCATCATTTTCATAGACAATAACATCATAATTTGTTTTCATCGTATGACGCCTTTATGATTAAGCATTCATAGATTTTTGAAAAAATATTTCCCCTTTTTTCATTTGTGATGAAATAAAATCAAAACGTTAAAGCCAAAATCATTAAAGATACACTATAATGATTTATCTAAGCCTAAACTCTAAATTTGAAGTGAAAATTCATCTAAATGTTATATCTATGAGTTGTGCCAAACTTATGAAAACCTTATTCCCTAAGTCCTATATATAAGAAAAATAAATCCCAATGAATGGTAACTCATGTATTAACTCCCTCTTTGGAAAAGATATGAATGTATACCCTCCTAGTCACACTTGATCATATGTTTGTGATGGTTAAATCATGGAGTCCTCTTTTCCCCTTGCATTTTTACTTCATCATTTAAGCTCCTAATTGAGGATCTAGGGAATGCTTATGGCCTAAGGGTTTCATGTCTACTCTTCGTTACATATGTCGCACTACTATAAATTTATGTGACTAAGTGAAATACATAAGTTTGTGGAGTTATTAGAACAATGTATTAAGTTAGTCACCACATGCACAAGTATTAAATCTCATTGATCTACATGTATGGGTTGGAGACTCATTGCTTGACAACTTTAATGGAGACTACTTTGGGGCTTTAATGTTATAGCTTACAAAATATCTTGTTAAACATTGTGATTCATCCTTTCTTTTCCTTGAGACACTTGATAATATTGAAGTCACTCCCAATAATCCATGGAGATGGGGAGTATAAATTACTTGTGCTAGAAATAGAACTGAGAAATAAAGGTTTTCCATTTGCGATATTCGAGTCATAGACATTGGATACATGGTAGTAGTCCTCGATGTCAATTAACTAAAATTGTATTGTCATAATGCGAAAAGAGGTAAACATATTGGTAACCTTGATGTCCTGATCATTTCAAATAATAACCATTCCACCCAAGAATTTCCAAGCGTCAATCACTACTACTTAGAAATTCCTCCCCCATTTTCTAATTATATGAGGTAGAACCTCACTTAATATTTTGGTTTCTTATATCAACATTATTAATGGGTGCTTTGCGTACCATTTTTATTTTAGGAGTCTTTGTTTTCCTTTACTATTGACGCCCCTCATGTTCAGTGAGATTATTTTCATCAAGAATTTACACAGAAAGGAAGTATAATGTGACTAAAAAAAACATGTCTCAAGATTTAAGTTCTTGGACAATTTCACTTCATGACTCCTATATTTCCTCAACCTGGGACTGAATGGTGAACTAGATGGCCTTAAGGGAAATTGACCAATGAAAAACTAAAAAGGATGTGACTTTGACTTTATCACATACAAGTTAATATACTAAAAAAAATATCCATAAGAATTTCATCAATCAGTGAATCATTAAAAAAAATATCCAAAACAATTTCATCAAGTAATGAATTATTGCATTATAAAAGACAATCTATAAACCTTTTGGGAACGTTTTGCTAAACCATGCTCAGAAACCAACATATTTAATATTAATATTTAACAATAATATGGACAATAACACATTTTGATAAATTAAATAACATGTTATCATGCCTAAGAAATGTCACGAATAGAAAACTAAAAGACATGCAACTAATGGAAGTGACCACTAAAGGCCACCATAAGAAAATTAATCTATTATGATCAAGATTAATGGGGACAAAGATCTACAAAGGACAAAGGGAAATATACTTTAACTTTATTGTTTTATTAGGTTCAAGATGAACATATCAAGATATAATGAAGAGCATAATTAGTTTTATTGCATTAAGAAAACCCAAGCACATTCTATAACTTAGCAAGGAAGAGATGTATAATACCCATCTCAACAACACAGGACATGGCATTAAGTTACTTTTTTATATATAATTTAAACTCCTATCATAGAAAAACTTAGCATGAATGGAATGTTTAAAATAAATTTTAATTAAAACAAAATATAATTTTTCTTATAGAAAAAAAATACCAAAAACGAAATATATTTTTTTAGAGAAAGAAATACAAAAACTAAATATATATTTAAAAAAAAACTAAAACATAAGCAAACTAGAATTTGAATTTGACACTCTTGTTCACTTTCGAAAACTCATATGGTGTAATGTGATCACTTTATCCTCATCTTTAGCCTCTTCATAAAAAATAAAAGCATACAACAGCGGGAAAGAGCCATAAGGCATGGGGAATCTCTTTCCTAAACACAAAAGCATCTAAAAAGTGGAAAAGGCCATTTTTAAATGAGGAAACATTATTCACCCAAAATATTTTTCCCAAAATGAAGTAATGTGGAATTTGGGAAATCTTCATAGCCTTCACTTTCCTATAGATTGGATGCTTGGCCATTGAGAAAATGATGGGAATTCTTGTATTGTCACGCTATTGATATCTATATTGAGAGGGAGAGTTTTGGAGATAGGAGCTGGGGGAGGTGTTGCTGCAACTACATCTAATTGTTGTAACTTTCCTCCAACTCCTTTATTAATATATAACATTTTTTTTCCTTCCATATGTTTCCATTAATTCTTTACTTATTCTATTTAACTAATGAATGTATGGGATTTTGGTTTATATTTATTTATTCAATAATATTTATATGTTACTGATAGTTTCGATTATGAATATATTATGTTATGAAGGTTGCTATATTCTCTATCTTATGTGTAGGACCAAGCTTTGGAGCTAGCTAGGAGCGCTTCCTAGCTACACTAAAAACTCCAAGAAGACCTGCATGTGAGGACTCATAGGAATTCCTTTTATTTTTCTTAATCTATACTCTACATCTTGATCTACT
Source organism: Pinus tabuliformis (assembly GCA_031772625.1). Classification (NCBI taxonomy): domain Eukaryota; kingdom Viridiplantae; phylum Streptophyta; class Pinopsida; order Pinales; family Pinaceae; genus Pinus; species Pinus tabuliformis. Next base: position 780,069,499 of record CM062817.1, read on the forward strand.
AAGAATCATGAGCCTTAAAACAACCTTTCTATTAATTGGCCTATCCTAGGTTTCTGGGATAAACTAAGAGGGTTTTATGTTCATCTAACCATGCATTAAATCCTACAAAAAAATGATATTTAGAAACTGTAATATATTTCACTATGTAGATGAAATTAGTAAAATGAATCCATAGAGGGGGTCATAAATGTAAATAAAAGTAAAACTCTAAACAAGAAGCCAAAAGTGGATGTAACCATGGATGAAAAATTAGGAGTAGAATTGGATGTTAAACTAGCCATAAAAACAAGATGCAAACAATGACACAAAAAGGGTTTTAAAGTAAAATTAAGAAAGGGTGCAACACTAGACACAACGAAGGGAACAAAATAGGGAATACAAAAGGATACCAAATTGGGCACAAACAAGGATGCAAAAAATGGAAACCAAAATGAGGATGCAAATAATGGTGTAAAATTAGGATGCAAAATTCGGTGCAAAAATGATACAATAGAATACACAAAACAAGATGCAAAATGGGACTAAAAAGGGGTGAAACCAAGGATGCCAAAAATGATGCATAAGTAGATGAAAATTCAAACTAAATTCTAAGTGTAAAATGAGATGCAAATGTGGACAAAAAATGTGGTAGAAAAAAAGATGCAAATTTGAATGCCAAAAAGGATGCAAAATTAGATACCAAAAAGAATATAAATTTGGACATAAAAAATGGTGCAAAATTAGACACAAAAGAAGAAAAAATGGTGCAAAAATGGGCATAAAAATGGCTCAAATTTGGATGAAAATTGAGATGCAACATTGGATGTAAAATGAGGTGCAACAAATGATTCAAAACTTGGTGCAAAAACAAATGCAGAAGTAGATGAAAAAATGGCTCAAAATTGAACATAACAATAGACACAAAATGGGATGCAAAGGTGGATGCAACACATGGCTCAACATAGGATGCAAATTTAGATGCTCAAAAGGATGCAAAATTGGATGCAAGAAATGGTGTTAAAAATGATGGCAAATTGGATGCAACAAATGATGCAAAATTAGATGCAAAATATGGTTCAAAAAAGGGAGACAAGTAAAACCCGAAAGTGGATGCAAAAAATGGTGCAAAAATGCATGAAAAGTTTGGAACTAAACCATATTCAACATATGGTGCAAAATTGGATGGAAAAAATGGTGTAAAAAAAGGCAAAAAAAAACTGGCTCAAAAATAGATGTAAAAATAAGTACAAAATTAGAAGAAAAAAATGGCATAAGACTATATTTAAAAATTGGCACAAACTAGATGTAAATAAGGCACTAAATCAGATGCCAAAGATGGTGTAAACATCGATGCAAATTACAACAAAAAACTAGAGGCAAAGAATGCCTTAAAAGAGGAAGCAAAAAATGATGCAAAAATAGATGCAAAAATGGCACAAAACTAGAAGCAAAACCTGTTGTAAAACCAAATGAAAATCTTGCTGCAAAATATGATGCAAAAAATGATGCAAAAATTGGCGTAAAAAAAATGCAAAATTTGGTGGAAAAAACGATGCTTTAAAATTTTTACAATAGAGACAGATTTAGCGCCACACTACTCATCCCAATTGAGAAAAAAATGCACTAAAATCTAGTGCTAAATATGGTGCAAATTTTGTTATGAAACCAGCTCACAGAAAGATAGAAACGATAGATCAACACCTTAGAATTCAACCCCTTCAAGGGGGCATCCTACTTTAGATTACACAAATGAATGATTCCTTGATGATTCAAATGACAAAACCTCCTTTCTATATATAGGAGTCTAAGGAGTCACAATATAACCCAGCTGACCTAACAATAATAATATAAAGGCACAAAAATAACAATAGAGGGATTCCATGGGGCACAATAATAACAATATGGGGACAATAAGGGCACAACAATATTAATAAGGGATACAACTACAATATTAATGGGGTAATCACTAGTATTATAGGGACTTAACATGCCCCTCTCCTTAAAAAAGTGTTGTCCTGAACGCTTGAGTAGTTCTGGATGCTTATGTATAAAATCCTCATCCTCCCATGTGGAATCTTCAGCAGATAAGTTTTTCCACTTGATGAGATACTCTGAAATTTATCGATTTCGTAGATGTTGAGTTCTTGTTTCTGTTACTGCTTCCAGTTCCAATATAAGTTTTCCTTCCTTGTCAAGTTCTGGCAATATTGTTTGAACTGGGAGCTTGTTTCCTATAACCTTCTTTAAACATGAAAGATGGAAAACTGGGTGCACTGAAGAAGCTGTAGGAAGCTCCAATTTGTATGCCATAGTACCAGTGTTTTGCAACACCTTGTACGGACTATAATACTTTGGTGATAATTTATTATCCTTCTTAGCTTGCTTGAGGGACATTTGATTATATGGTTGTAACTGTAGGAATACCCAATCACCACATCAAAACTTATTTTTCTACGATACTGATCTGCCTGTTGTTTCATTCTATTATGCGCCAACACAAGGTTATCCTTTAATAGTTGGACGACTTGTTGTTGATGCTTGATGTCATCTTCCACTGCTTGAACCTTAGAATTTTCTTTTAAATATGATGTGATGGATGGTGGCTAATATCCATAAAGTGCCATAAATGGGGTCATTTTTGTTTTTGTATGGAAGGAAGTGTTATACCACCATTCAGCTAGAGGCAACCATTTGACCCATTGTGTATGTTTATCAGATACAAAGCAACGGAGATATCCTTCCAAACATTTGCTTACTATCTCAGTTTGACCATCAGATTGAGGATGATAAGATGAGCTATGAGCTAACTGAGTACTCAGAAAAGAAAATAATTCTGTCGAAAAATTTCCAGTGAAAATGGGATCTCTGTCACTTACAATAATCTTTAGGTTTCCATGTAGCTTTTGAATTGTTTCCATAAATGTAGTAGAAATTGTACTGGCTTTAAATGGATGTGATAATGCACAAAAGTGTGCATACTTGGTAAGTCTGTCAACTACCACCATGATGACACTCTTTCCCTTAGACTTGGGTAAACCTGTGATAAAATCCATTGAAACCTCCTCCCAATGTTGGCTTGGAATGGATAAAGGTTGTAATAGACCCAGGGTCTTAATTGTTTCAACTTTATTTTGTTGGAAAACCAAACATTCCGCCACAAATTTTTGAATATCCGATTTAAGGCCAGCCAAAAAAAAATCCTTCTTAACCGTGTGGTAAATTTTTAAAAATCTTGAGTGCCCTCCTAAGGGAGAAGTGTGCAATTCCATAAGAAAATTTTGTTTTAGTTGGGAATTTTTACAGAGGTATAAGCAATCTTTGTACCATAAAGAATCATTTTGCCAATTAAATGTATTAGACGTACTGGAATCCTATTGTAACTTTCGAATAAGTGCCCAAACTTCTTCGTCATTCTTCCATTCCTCCCTTGCTTCATTTATCCAATCTTGTTGGATAATAGAAGTGGTGCACAACAATGCTTCCACATCCTCATCCTTTCTTAAGAGTGCATCTGCCACCACATTTTGCTTCCCTTTTTTCTAGATGATTTCAAATTCATAACCCAACATCTTTGTGACCCACTTTTGTTGCTCTTTAGAGGATAATCTTTGTTCTAAAAAGTATTTAAGGCTCTCATGATCTTTGCTTTCCTTGAAGTGTCTTCCCATTAGGTAGGGTCTCTATTTCTTAAGTTCATGGAGTATTGCCAACATTTCCTTCTCATAAATAGCTTTGTGTAAAAACTTTCCCTCAATTGGATGACTTTCAAAAGAAATGGGTCTTTCATCTTGCATTAAAACATCACCAATTCCATTTCCTGAAGCATCACATTCCACAATAAAGGTTTTTGTGAATTCTGGTGTAGCTAAGACTGGTGCTTGGCACATTGCTTCTTTAAGATGTTTGAAACCCTTTGTTGCCTCTGGAGTCCATGAAAATGCATCTTTCTTCAATAATGTTGTTAGAGGTGCTGCTATTCTCCCATAATTCTTAACAAACTTGTGATAATACCCTGTCAACCCGAGAAATCCTCGCAGATGCTTTATGGATGTGGGGATTTTACATTCCTTAATGGCTTTAATTCTGCTAGGGTCTACTTAACTCCTTCATGAGATACAATATGACCCAGATATTCCATCTCTTGTACTCCAAAGAAACATTTCGATCTTTTTGCATATAATTGTTTCTCCTCCAATAGTTGTAGCACCCTGTCAACATGTTCAACATGATCCTTCAAAAACTTCTATAGATTAGTATATCATCAAAAAATACTAACACAAATTTTCTAAGGAAGGGTTTGAAAATGGAATTCATCAAACCTTGAAATGCAGAAGGTGCATTGGTAAGGCCAAAAGGCATGACAAAAAATACATAATGACCCTCATGAGTTCTAAATGTTGTTTTCGAAATGTCTTCAGTCTTCATTCTGATTTGATGATATCCTGAACGAAGATCCAACTTGGTCAAGTAAATTGATCCATGCAATTCATCCAGTAATTCATCAATGATAGGAATGGGAAACTTATCTTTAATAGTGAGCTGGTTGAGCTCCCTATAATCCAGACACATGTGCCATGATCCATCCTTCTTGTGCACCAATACTACTGGAGTAGAGAAAGAACTTTGACTAGGTTGAATTATACCAGCCTCTATCATTTCTGCAACCATATGTTCAATTTCACTCTTTTGGGAATAGGGATATCTATACGACCTGATGTTTGGTGGAACACTTCCTGGAATCAGATGAATAGCAAGATCATGATCACGAATAGGTGGAAGACCTTTGGGAGTCTCACATACCTTGGAGTGATTGTCCAAGACTTTTTGGGGATCTGGAGAAATAGATGATTTCAATGTGGAAACATCTAGTGAACATAATTGTGCAATTACACCTCTTTGTTCCTTTTTTAGAATCTTTGTCATACCGTTAGAGCTTATTATCTTTCCCAGTTTCCCTACAGTACCACTTAATTCAACTTCCTTTCCTTCCACAGAAAATTTCATGAAAATTAAAAGGTATTGTACCAAAGGATTGTAGCCATTGGACTCCTAGTACAACATCAGCACCTCCCATTCGAATGGAAAGCATTGGGCTAGTCAATACATATTCTCCCATGGATAGCATGATATTATGGCACTTTCTAGAGCAATTTATTGTTCCTCCATTTGCAACCATCACTTGACACTCTAGTGTTGGATATAGGAAGCAATTCAATTCTTCTGCTACCTTACAATGAATAAAATTGTGGGTACTTCCTGAATCAATCAACACTATTACCTTTTTCTTCTTGATTTGTCCTTCTATCTTAATGGTTTGAGAAGTGTTAATTCTAGCCAATGCATTACAAGATATGGTTAGATTCATTTCTTCTTTATCTAGACTTTTTTCCTGGAGTATATCCTCTTCTTTTGACCTTCCTTGCTCCTTTTCTTCTTCCTCTTCACAATCTATGTAGAATAATTTCTTCTCAGCACACTTACGACCTTTAGTGCATTTGCTATCAGAACTGTAACAAATCCCCTTTGCTCTTTTTTCTTCCAATTTTTGTGGTGTCAACCTTATAGGTTATGGAAGACTAGGGGCAACAACACTTCCATCTTTATAATTGTGAGTGGTATGCTTCCTGGTTGCCATAATTTTTCTTTTCATTTTTCTTGCTAACCTGAATGCCTTCCCTAATGAATCAAGTTCCCAAAGACGAACATCATGCTGGATATTATCCTTTAAGGTCCCTATGAACACATCAATCCTATGCTCCTCTGGAATATTTTTTACCCTTATGTTCAATTTTTGGAACTCCTCAATGTACTCCATTATTGAACCCTTTTGTTTGAGACTTATCAATTGGCTAAAAAAAGTCATAATGTGCTGTCAATTCTTCCATAAAAATTTCCCAAGTGATAATTTTTTTTACGAGAGAAAAGCCATTTATACCATAGAAACTGATTTGGTTCCAAATATAAAGTTGCAATATGTACCTTTTGTGTGTTTTGCACGTTATTGAGAACGAAAAATTGCTCCATCTATAATATCCATGTTCTGGGATCCTTGCCATCAAACTTCCTCATATCGATTTTTGGAATATGGTGGGTCTCCAATCCAACATTAGAGTCTATGAAATCATGATTAACATTTATTTTGTTCGCATCATGAGTTTCCTTTACTACCCTTTCACCATTAGTAAGTATTTCTCATAGAAAATTTGTCAAATCTGTCTTCAAACCTACCATGTCTGTCTTCAAATTTTCCATCTTAGCTTCCATGCCATCCATCTTAGCTTCCATGCCATTTATCTTAGCTTTTGTTATCTTTTGTGAGAGTGACATTTGTTGCACTTGATCTTGTAATTTTGATATATCATGTAGCATTTCTTCCACTTCTTCATGAGTCATGCTAGAGCTTTCAGGTTGCTTACTAGGTGTTTGCATTTTCTTTCCTAGGGCAATAGTTACCAATAATAATGCTCTACTATGCCCTTTGAATTCCTTCAAAATAATTTTTCAAACCAAGCTTAAGCAAGAATTTAAAAAAAATCTACACACCTTTTTTCACTTTGTAGGAGCTCGATATTACCTCTAATGTATCTCTGTAATTTCAGAACATCCAATTTTGAAATTGCGAATTGCAGTAGCCCTCTGTGTCCTCTTTCCAATGCCACCAATCTGATCCAAATTGGATTCTCCAAGGAAGAGTTATGCCAAATCTCCCACAGTGACCTGATTATAGACTAGTTCAATAGAACGAACTTGTATAGCGTGCCACGTGTCCCTGTTTTGACCTTTGGATCTGAAAAATATATAAAAGAAACTAAAGTTTGTCCTCTTTCTATACCTTCTTATGAAATTTCAATCCGATGCTCAGAGAGAAAGTTATGAAAATTTTCCCCAGGTCACCTGTTTGGAATGTAATTCAGGAGCCTGCAAAAATACCAACTTCCTCAGATCATATCTCGGCAAATATAGTGCAAAAAGCTCTGAAATTTAGACTTGAGGTTCCGTGCGATTTCATCTCAAATGGGCTCTTTTTCACTTCTAAAAAATTGCAGAAAAATGTTATATAGAAAATGCCACGATGAGCTATTTGGAGCAGCAAAACCCTAGAATCCAAAAGCTCTGATACCAAATGTTATGAAACCAGCTCACAAAAAGATAGAAAAGATAGATCAACGCTTTATAATTCATCCTCTTCGAGGGGGCATCCTCCTTTACATTACACAAATGAATGATTCCTTGATGATTCAAATGACAAAACCTCCTTTCTATATATAGGAGTCTAAGGAGTCAAAATATAACCCAGCCGACCTAACAATAATAATATAAAGGCATAAAAATAACAATAGAGGGATTCTATGGGGCACAGTGATAAAAATATGGGGACAATAGGGGCACAAAAATATTAATAAGGGATACAAATACAATAGTAATGGGGTAATCACTAGTATTATAGGGACCTAACAAATTTCCTGTTTTTTTGTAGTGAGGCATACCTTTTAGAATTGACAGTAATTATGTTACCATCAATTTCAAGAGTCATATCATCAATAATCTTCAATCTCCCTTTGTATAACCCATGAGTTGTAGCATACATAAACATGTTTCCTGCTAGCGACAACCCCAAAATAGAAGTGTAGTCAAAATTTTGTCAATAGGAATGCAATAATATTCTTCCAAAAAATCCCTCAAGATAAAGTTGCAAGTATGCATTAAAATTAACCCAAGGAACATGTTCAACATAAAGAAATTATCCTACAACTCCTTCATGTTTCAAGGGCTTATTCAGTTCACTTGGAAAATAATTTGAGAGTTAATAATATTTTCCCAGAATCAAAACAAATGGAGAAGTTTGAGGCATCATCAAAGAGCTCTTGGGATTATAGACCAAGTAGAATCAAAGGCACACAAAATTCACTGATGTTAACAGTTGATGATATAGGGGATTCATCCATTCTATCAAAATAAATATCAAGGTCGGCTCTCAATTCAAGGAAAACATGAAGATTATTCAACTAAAAGTGCAAACTATCCCTAAAACACATAAAAAACGGGAATTGATAAAAATATGAAAAATCACATGAAAACCATATAAAAGTACCCAATAAAGAATAAATAGCCCAATATGCACGCCAAAAAGCATGTAAAACTACATGAGAAGGAATAGTTAGCCTGAGATGCTCATTGAAGAAAAAATTGATTCCTAGATGCAAATACCAGAATTTGATTCCAAGACGCAAATACCCATTACTGTAAGAATACCAATTACTTCTACATCCAAATTCATTAATCCTATGGCATAGGGGTGGAATAAGATGTGCATTAGCATGATGGTTATTTGATAGAGCATTTTTTCCGAAGAAAATGATAAGAACAATGTTCAGGTTGCATGCATCCCATGTGTAATATTCCTACATTATATAATTAAAATACATAAAAATTAATAAAATCAACACAACAAACTTGTGGATACCCACCTCATGCTTGCATGTAACCCACATCGTAGTATGTCTATAAATTGAGACATGTACATGTTACTATCCTAGTAAAGTAAAAGGCTTGGTTATGTATCAGTGAAGTTTGAAGTTTGATATATGACAATGTATTTCAAAATAAGAAGGTTCATATTCATCTTCATACTCCATGTATTTTTAGTTCTATATACATCCTCCATGGATTTATAATGTTGTATTCATAGCGGTTGTTGTGCTTTTAAGGGATCAACATGAAATACATGATATTACCATGGTTTTCTTGGGCAGTTTGCTCACTAGCACAACATGGTGGTAGAGAAAATACCACTTGTTCCACTGGCTCAGCATGGTCCTAGTAAAAATGACCACTTCTTCTGATTTGAATACATAATTTAGAAAGAGTGAATCCATACCTATGAGGAATGCAAAGGGGCATGTAAATTCAGATTCGACCTCATTGAGAAGAAACTATTAAATATGTTGAAATATCCTCATCACCACTAGATCTTTTTAATGAAAACCTAAAAGTATAGACACCAAGACAATGGGCGCCCAATGGGAAGCAATAATTGTATAAAATAGGGGTAGCTTGGGGCATTGTAGTTTACCATCATACAAATCTATAGGTTATCCATTTCCTTTGAGATATTCTTATGACATTCTGTAAGTTTTTTGGAATTCAGCTAAACAAGGAGGTTCAATTAGCCCCTTGTTTGAGGGAGAAAGATATCTATAAGTGAAAAATATTCTATGAAACATTATTATGTGTGATGTATCTGTTGGGATCGTGTCTAGGACTTCCAATAGTATGCACCTTATCAAATCTGATGGGGTTTCCTCTAGAGGACATAATCACTCTAATCTCAGTCGAGAGGCAGAGAAACACTACGTTGGTAGGCTTATGCATTTATCCTCATATTTATTACTGATCATCATGAAATGACTAGAAAAGACCAAAATTCATTAGAAAGCAAGGTAGAGAGTGACTTACTTACCATATCCAATCAGAGATAGACTCTAACCATGAATAGAACTAGAAGAAAATCCATCATTCTAACCATTTCTAACTCTTGTCAAGATTGATGCAATGCACAGTTTCATTTTCTCATTGCTATTTTTTTCTGAGAAGACTAGCTACTTGGTTCTCGTGAAGGTGGTTTCAAGTATGCAGTCAAACCCTACCTTCCTTTCTAAAATTTATTTTTCTGGCCTATATTTCTTAGTTGTAAAATGAACTACACCTGCAAGTGTTAATGAGGAGTCTCTCCTAAACATGGTACTTCTATTGGTTATGTTGTTTTTGTATTTGGAATTGGAACTACATATCCTAGAACATAGTCAAAGCACTTTTACTGGTTAAGGCTTTTCTTTTTACTTGTTATGTTGTTGTTGTACATTCAATTGGAACTACAACACCTTGAGTTGGAATTACAGATCCTGTAATAGAGTCTATAGGTTTCTAGGAACTGCATATCCTACAACAAAGTTTATAAGATAGTCTCTTGAATCAAGGAGTAGAGTCCCTAAGTGAATTTACTTGAATGGGAGTAGCGTCCCTATGTGAATCAACTGGAGCAAGGTCTTATCTATTCAATAAACCAGATTAGAGTCCCTATGTGCTTGCTAATGATTTCTAGATGTTTTTTTTACTTCCCAATGATTTCCATATGTTTCACCAATAGGCCTAGAATGGAAGGTAATTTGTGCCCAAAGTGGTGAAGTAGGGAAGGTGGTGGAGAATCAAGATGCACTCCATGCATCTTACCGAGTGGCCATCCATTTCCAAAACCATGCATTCTTACTAACTTGGCAGAGCAAACAATAAAGCATTGGTATTATCCTATTCATTGCTTTTCTTTTGTGATTGTACCTTGTAAATATAAAGTATATTCCCTTAATTTGTAAACATAACATAAAATGTCTCAAACTAATGTTAGCATGAGTTAATTGACATTGAAACTCTCTATATCAATTCAGATTTATCCTATGTTTTAGTACCTTTTGCCTTGATATGAGGCCAAAGAAGAAATCTAAATTTATTATTCATCCAAACAACGGTTGGAAAAATATTATAGGATGATGAAAAGGTACTTTGTAGGATATAAATTTAAAACACGTAGTTAAATTGAGTTCACTGACTTTGGTTTCTATGCAGGGACTAATGAGAATTAGAGAGACTGTGACAATAGTCCCTACAACCCTGAAGGGGTAGGGACTAATAATATAAAATACCTCTTGCTCTAAAGAGTGATATTCCATGTATTTGACAACTGCTTCTTCCAAATTAATAACCCAATGCACATACCCTTATAACTAAGGTACCATTCCAAAATCCAAATCACATTTCATGCTTCTTCTATGGTGATTTCAACAAAACTAAGGTTTGATTTCTTATACATTAATAGGAAATTCTCTTTCAGGATTTGATGCCTCTACCCAAATTGAATATACTTCGAGTTTCACATGGATAATGAAAATGGTGTTAGATTTACCTTTAAGGAAATCACTTTCAAGTTATTGATATCCAAACTCTTACCTCTACGTAGATATCCAAATGTGACAATTTAAACATTGATCTCATGAATACTATATCATTCATATATCCTTGTACATACAATTGTACTATGAAAATTCTGATGTTTTGATTTTGATTCTATCTATCCTTGGCACCATTCACTTTTCCCTTAGTCTTATAATAATTAAATATATCTTTAGAAGAAAAGTTTACTTTCCTAGATCCCTAAATCACTCCCTGATTTATTCCCTATATTTCTCATTATTTATTCCCTAGAGCACTCACTATTTTCAAGGAAGATTTTATTTTTCCTTATGTATAAAATATTTCCTATCTATATATTTTCTAAAACTATTCTATAATAATTAAAAGAAACTAGAAATATTTACAAATAAGGAATTACAATTCCTTTTATATATTGAAACTCATTTTAGAGTTTTTCTTTAAAAATCTTGATGGTTTTTGGAAGCTCTAATTCTCATAATCACAAGACCTCTATATAGGATCAATATATATAATTTTATTGGAAAAAGAGAACATCCAAATGCTCTAAGTTCTACATAGTAGAATGGAGCTTCCAATAATGTTGATGAGATGAAGGGAAAATAACCCATGGATTAAATTGCATAGAGAATACATTATTGATCCACACAATCATTCCTCTATATTTTTCTTCACACGTGATTAATAAAATGGAATGATTCTCATAACTCTAACCTGTGTGACACCTTTAAACTCAATTTTTCATTCTAATTAAATACCTCTTTTATGAAACTTAGTAAGAAAAATGATTTTTCCCAATAATATTTTATGTGATAATTATGTTTTCTATCATGCTTATTTCTTATAATTTAAAGTAAATTCATATAAAAAGATAGATATCCTTCATTTCTTATGTTTATTGCTTCATAATTTCTTAATTTCATGCATTGTATTTTCAATACTCTACTTTATGTGTTTTCATTTTCATTCATCACCAAACTTATTCACACATTGAAGGACCTAATGTATATCTCACATCAAAATATGCTCTTCACCTTGTAAAAGTCATCTAGGTGATTTAGAAAGACTCAGATAATGAAATACCTCTATCAAGTCTCATAGGTTGTCCATGCCACCAAAAAGAAAACTTTAAAAAAGTAATTCAAATTAAATCAAACTTGCTAAATATTCCATTATGTAGGTTATGTTAATATCATGGAGATAGGTATCGAAAAAATAGTCCATGGTTTGTTCCAATTATTGATGATTGTTTAATTAGAGTACTTGAAACCCCCTTTAATACATTTGTGCTTTTGAATAGAAGGGGTCCCCCACAGGGTCCCCTCTCTTGTGAGTGTTATTACATGGGTAAAAATTTGTTGTTTGACTAAACTAGCTAGATCTTTCAAGTTACATGTCACCCCTTAAATATTTGGCAACAATAACATATTTTCCATGATTTTCAAAGGGGTATCATAGATAGTGATTACAGGTTTAGCACTAGATGGATTTTATGGGATAGCTAAGGTTCCTAAGACAAGTCGTTGTTTCCCTCTTGGATCTCAATCCCAAGGGTGTTTCAAAATAACTGACTCAGATAAGTCATTGTTTCCCTATTGTATTGCAATATCAACAGTGTTTCAATATAGCTGACTCTATCACACCTTCATTTGTTTCAATTGTTGGAATTAATCTCAATCTATTTAGATACTTAAAATTCCAAATTAGAATTGGAAAATCATGTGCATATTACTCAATTTTCACGATTTTTCTTTTAATTTTTGTCATTATGTGAGATATCATTACCAAACACCATACATTTATTCCAAATGAAAAATTTCACAACCATTAATTATACAGCTAGTGAAAAATTCAATTGGTGATATTACTTTCATGTTATCTCACATTCAACACATTATTTTGTCCACCATCTTGTGCAATCAAAGAGATTTAACACCTAGGTAATATAATCAACCTATAATTTTTTGGGTGTTATACTAGGATTTATGTCCTCACTCCACTATTAGGAGGCTCCCCACTCTTTCCATATCTCTATCAAGGTCCATTGTTATTCTCTCCAAATAAATGTGGAATTCATCCACATTTAGCTCATCCTCTACATTCTCTTCCACTTCAAGTTCATTTTGTTGGGCTCATCATATGGTAGCTCTTCCACATTGATATATTAGCTTGTTAACCTAATTATTATCAATTCATTCACTATGGACAGAAAAAAATCCCTTACATGTCCAACATGGATCTCTCTAATTTGTAGAATTAATTGATGCACTAGTTAATATAGTCTAACTTGGCTAGCCATGATTGTTGAGTTTCTACCCAATATAAAAAATAATGAGGCTGGGTTTACTAAGTATCCATCAAATCCTATGTTAAATTTTATTTTTAGTACTTTTCAATAACATTATGAAAAAAAATCCATTAAACCTTAGTTGTGCTAGCGCACCCTCATAAAGGAATATGTCAAATAGTATATTGAGCAACTTGTCGGTACTCATGCCACATCCAACTCTCTATCTATGCCTCCTTTTAACTTTTATAAATTACTAAATAACCATGAAAACAAAGAAAAAATTATTCTTGACTCTCACCAAACTGTTATCACTCATTATAGATCATACTTGTCGGTGCCATTGAAAATTCCATGTGAAAAATTGACCATAAAGGATTTCACTTCTTAGACTAGTTTTTGACATTTCTCCTCCTTGTCATTTCCAAATATGCATCCACCACCATATATTATATTTAAGATAACAAAAACCTAAGATCACAACAGTTTAACGTTATCTATGGCGAGTCAAGTTATTTATACATTATCATCTTATATGCCCCATTGGCTCCATTCCTAGAATCCTCCAATGCTTGGAGCATCTCATGCTACTAAAAACATTAACTTAATTCTTACACACACTACTAACTATTTTGGTCAATTTTATTTCACCTATAGTACTATTCAATACAAAAATAATTAAAGCATTGCAAACCCTTCATGAAATCTAGCATTCACTATGAAACTCCAATGTACTTGCACAAAGTTTACGGTAAAAAATGTTGCATTGGGATCAACAAGAACACACTCAGACATGAATACATGCACATTATTACAAATTATCATTTGTTCCAACTCCTATAGCCTCGTTTCTCCATAAAACACCATACTTGCTATATGTTTTAGTAACGTGAGTGTATTATTAAAACAACAACATTCACAAAAGTGTGTATGAATTCTCAAACAACATGCATGTTATTAGTAATATGAAAATTATTCTAATAATGAAATAAACTTCTTATGATTGTTCACGTGACTTGAATAATGTGTACTTGCATTTAAGAGTAAAATAATTTAGCAAAAGTATTTTTCCTAATGTATGTCCTTCACCATGTAGATATCAATGTCAATAGAGGATTTGAGCATTAATTTTGAAACTAGAGTCCTTAAATGGAAGGGAATGAGACTTGAGAACCAATCCATAGAGGTTTCTTCTAAGTAGGAAGGTCTCTCAATCAATACCTTCAACCACCACACTTGACATCCTAAGCAAATCCTTTTCTTCAAAGTAGGGATACTTGCATTGTTAGGATAATTTTAAAATTAGTTATGAGTCTCTATGCCCTTGATATGGTCATGGGAGGAATATTAATTTCAACCTAGATAATATTTTCTAGAATACATTTCATTATAAAATTTTGTACGAGGGTGATGTTTAATTATTTCCATGATCATACTTTCATTAAAACATGTCCCTTTTAAAATAAAAATAAACTATTCTCCAAATAAAAAACAATGTCGGGTATAATAAGAAGTCAAAATCAATATAGATGTTTGGTTAACTTTAATCAAAAGCATTATAAAAATCAATAATATCTCTCTCATTTTCCTCACTTGTCCATTTTTTATCTCTCTCTCTCTCTCTCTCTCTCTCTCTCTCTCTCTCTCTCTGAGCAATAAAGAAAATATTTCAATTTCTATATCAAATGCCTTAATTTATATCAAATTAAAGGAGAGACAAGTAATTAAAAGGAATATATATATATATATATATATATATATATTCACTTTTAAGTATGTGGAAGATATCCCCCCATTGGGGGTGACCAAACACTTGGTTGGACCACTTCAGAGTTCTCCCCATGAGGAACATAGTAGGTGATGCAATGATGGGGTTTAATGTGATATGATGAGCCAAAGGATGGATGAACCCTCCAGAACAGCCACTGGTTGTTACATTTTGTACTAGTGATAGTGTAACGAATGTTTCATCTTAGGTGATAAACTCATCATGTAAGGTGGTGGATGAGAGTGTTGAAGGCAAAGCAAGCTTTTCAGGGCCATGGCCTAGTTGGATTTCTATGAAGTTCTCGACTCTAGTATTATGGCTTCTCTGATGGGGTTCTTGATTTTATATAGGATCCTGACTCGTTTGGAGGTTTCTCTCTTCTTAGGTGCGTTAAGGTTTTTTATGTGAGGTGGAACCCCGAGTGTCACTAAAGGAGGGATGCTCTAGGTTGGTGGGTACTCGATGATCTCTAAGAAATAAATTACATTTGGATTTGGTCTTTCTCCATGCTATTTTTTCCAATGGTCAGTGGTAAGTTGACACTACCCATTTTCCTATGGAGTGGGTGGCCTTGTCTTTGGAAACACTCTTATTATGAAGATGATTCTATAAAGAATAGTTAGGGCGTACAGTGGCTCTATCTTTTGTAGTGTCCCTCTAAAAAATTCCACAAGGGTGGGGGTGTAAATGGTCATGGGGCATCCTAAAATTCCCTCGTTAGTTGTTTCCTAGGTTCATGTTTTGCGGTATTTGGCAAGTTTTTGGGTGTGCAGTTGTGTGCTTTTGGACTAAGCACTGTTGCTAGCCCTCCCCTAGTATGGTGGTGGACTACTAGAGGAATAAGGTCATCTAGGGGCATTAGAGAAGTGTTAATTTTTCGAATTCATTGGGAGCCCTGGCTTTGACATAACTTTGAAGCCATAGTGGATAAATTTTGGCATTGTTTATGTTTGCTCGTGCATGTGTAGATGGTTGATTCCTCTTGGGTAGATGTGTCTCATTTGATCATTCTAGTTAATGGTCTTTGGGTGCGTCTAACCATGCCCTGCCAGTGTGGGTGTCCCCATCATGGAGGTGGGCATCAAGGCAATGTTGAGTGGTAAATTAGTGACTTGATCTTAGCTTCAGGGTTGTCGTTAGTGGAGAATATGAGGGTGAGGTCACTCATGATCAAGGGCATTCAATAGTAATATTGGAGGCTCCAGCCTTACTGGAAACCATTGCAGATCAACTGAGAGGTTTCCAAGCCAACATGTACATTATGAGACACCACCATAATGAAGACCAGAACAAATTGGTGGCCTATATTAATGATATTCAATTATGCATCAATGAGAGTTTGGAGTTGCTTGATAACATCCGCCGAAACCAGAGATGCCTGAATGACTTCGTGCATGCTTTGGAGGCCTGAGTAGAGCACATTGACTTTCATATGCATGAGCGGGATGACTTCCCAATAGTTCCTCCTTGAATTCCTCCTCACCACCTTCTGTGACATGATTATCTCAAGTTATTTGTTTTTCATTCCATAATTTTTTTATGTAAGGCTTGGAAGCCTATGAGAAATAATGGTTGATTGTTAATACTTATACTATCTTTGTAACCCCCTGATCTCACCTCTGGATATAGAGAAGCCAAGGGGGTTGTTCTATCTATTTTTTTACTCTGGATTTCACTAATGATATTATATTGTTTCTCTTTTGATAGACAAAAAAAAAGTTTGTGAAAGATGTATAATTTTTATATTCTTAGTAGCATTCCCAAATCAAAGGTTGATATTTATCCCAAAAATAGTTATTCTCTTTCTATCCTTTTAATTGAATTGATTAATTTTTAAGATTTTTTCCATATGAATATGTTTCATACGAATATGAGTTATAAACACACAATATTTCGAGAGGATAGCTAACATAATATTGCATGAAAATTCATAATATTTCCAAAGGAAATCTAACATAATATATATTGTTATTGTGCATGCAAATATATATTTTTCTAGCTCAATAGTTATGATCTTTATGCATGTAATTACATAAACTTTATCAATAGAACTAGCCCCCTTAGCTATTTCTTTTGGTGCATGAAAATACGTAAAATGAAGCTAACACAATGGACAATGTTCCTATGCATGCAAATGCATGTTATTTCCAACAACATCTTTTCCAAATGAGATCTATTCACAATAACCATTGTAAATAAAAATAAATGCTCTATTCCAAGTAAAGATAGCAAGATAATTATTATTTCTTATGTTCAGGTACATGTACTTATCCAAAGGAAGGCTAACATATTTATTACATGCATTTACATATTTCTTTTCAAGAATTCTAACACAATAATTATATTCTCATATATATATAGATATATATAATGACTTATTATTTTCATGCAGAAACAATATACATAATTGAGGATAAAACAACACATTCTTTTCTGAGAACACTAATATATTAGTTATCTCTATATTTACATAAGCAACTATTCTTTTCAAGAGAACTAACATCATGGATATTGTGTTTTGGACATCTATAGTTATTTTTTTCGAAAAGAAATTACAATAATTTTTTCCCTCCGTCCATGCAAGAACACATATTTCTTTCCCAAGAAATCTACCCCAAATAATATTTTTATCCATGCATAAATAAATACAAATTTCTTGCAGTCTTTTCAGGACAACAACATGGGTCACATAGATTCATGGGTTATTTTCAAGAAATTACTCTAGTTAACTTTTCTTTGTTCACAACCCACGAAAATCCTTTCAAGAACCCATGCAATCCACTCAAGAATTACCCTCGTTAACTTATCTTCATTTTTCAAGAGCTCATGCAAATATTTTCAAGATTATTCTCATTAAATTGTCTTCATTTTTCAATAACTCATGCAAATATTTTCCAAGATTAGTCTCATTAAATTATCTTCGTTTTTCAATAATTCATGCAATATTTTCAATAAATTGAACTTCTAGATGTGTGGCAGCTATTTTTTCATGCAAACATATACTTCTTTGCATGGTAGCTATTTTTCTTACATGCAACCATATACTTATTTGCACAATAGTTATTTTCCTATATGCAAACATTTACTTCTTTTCTAAAATAAATCTAGCATAATATATATTAATCTCATGCATATGCAATTTCTTTTCTAAGAGAAATCTAATATAATAGATATTGATCTCATGCATATGCAAATTCTTTTAAGAAATTGATGCACAGATAACTTATCTTTTAATACTTGGAATTCTTCATCCCTTTGAGACTCTGACCTAGTATTCTATGTCAAATTGATAATTTCTACCACACTACTACAAGCAATACTTTCCAAGTAAGAGATGAAACAATGCTACACTGGGTTCTCCTTAGGACTGAATTTCATTCAACAAATTTTGTACATATAATTATTCAAAAACATTAATTATTTTCTGTTGGCCTCATTCTACATACATTTTTCAATTAATTATAATTTCTCATAGGCTTACAATAAGTAGAATTAGGAAAATGAAATAGATTTTCTAAATCCTAAATGAACACCATAAATCATCCATAGATCATATTTTTCTAAATTTTAAAATCACTTAATAAATCATCCATAAATCATATTTTTCTAAATTCTAAAATCACTCATGTTTTTTCAAGGTAGATTTTCTTTTGCTTTATGTACAAAATATCACCTATCCATAGCTTTTCTAAAACTATGACTCATTAGTTCTAAAACTCATAAAATATACCAACTTGGAAAATACAATTTCTTTACATAGAAGAATATAAATTCCTCTCAAAAGTCAAAGCCTCATTTTTAATTTAATTTATTTTTTATTCTTATTTTTATTATTCTTATCTGTTTATTTATTATTTATTTCACAAAAAATATTTAATGGCTTTTAATCTCTAATGCTCCTATATCAATAATCCTTCGTGAAACATTTTTCAAGAATTGAGTTCCTATCTTCACCCTTTTGTTCTCATAATCATTTCAGTTTCATGAATATTAAAATTAGTTTTACAATGAATTCTTAAATAAACTATTTATTGAAATGTGTCCACATATTTGATTATATTAAATTAACTTAGTAATATTTTGTAATATGTAATACATGAATTTTATGAGAGTTTTTACTGTAGCTTACGCCAAGGATATTACATACTCCTCCCCTTTTAAAGAGAACACCATCCTTGATGTTCTTCTCTTGTTGGAAATTTAACTTTTACTTATAATATAACAATATAAAGAACCAAAAAATAATCTTTTCCATTCATAACGAATAAATTTTGTCTTCAATAAGTTAAATCAATAATGTTTATCAATAATCATAATCATTTACAACTACAAAAATAAGCAATTTATACTTTCCTTCAATAAGACATTATTCATTTTTTTGAGATGAAAATAAAATATCCATACCAATTTACCATTAGTTAACAATTATTCTTGGAATTCATGGTCACTTTATCCACAACTTTTAACTATAGGTGTTTCCACAACTTCCATGGAAAGCACCCTCTATCTCTAATAAACAAATTCAATCACATTAATCATAACATTTTCAATCAAATGAATTATTTTTAACTATCAATCACTTATGCAATGTTAAGTGATATTTTAATCACAATACTTCTATAATTACTTAGAGATGACCTGGCACTCTAATCATCAAAATTATCAATAACTTCATCAAATTCATATTGCCTTATCCCCTACTAAAACCATTCATAAGATTATTAATACAATAGAGGAAATTGCATTTCCTTTAATTCCTTTGTAAACACTAGGATCCTTTCTTGTCAAGATGTACATATAATTCTTACACAAACATATAGAAAATTCATCTTTATGATGTCATTTATCTAATTAATTAACTCGTTGTACTATGAGAAACACATCAAGAAAAATACCGAGGAACCAAGCATATTCCCTACCACCACGAACTGCCTCTGCATGTTCCCCAAGAGCCAAGCTTTACTTGCCACTAGAATCAACGACCTCATTGACTCCCTGGTTATTTCTTGTGTAGGCTTCCTTCGCAACATATTTTAGCAGCATCACACTTATTGGTTTACTAACCCTTTTTCCTATGCCTTTGGTTTTTTTTGAAAAAGGTTCTTTCATTTTTCTTTAAAGCCTTCATTTTTCTCTCGTAGCACTTTATTTCACTCAGACTTAGTATATTTCTCCAATTAAGTGATTTAATATGACCCTTCTCTCTTATCATATTAAATCCATTTATTTCTAATTATTTTTTCATAGGGATTTTTAGGAATTTTTTTTAGGGAAGGTTTATCTTAGACTTAGCCACTGATAGATGTTTCCAAACTGGAAAGAAATCTTCTAACTGTAGTGCTCTTCTCATGAGTAATTTCCAACATTTTTATTTATTCGACTGCATCAAAATAATTAAATAAATCACATCATCACAAAATTTTAAACATGGCTTCCATAGTCATCCAATCCAAAAATTGTCCGTGTCTAAAATAGTCAATATTAACATAGAAAACATTTAATACCTATTACTCTCTTGCTAATCTCATATATCTATATATATATATATATATACATACATATATCTATATATCTATATATATATATATATATATATATATATATATATATATATATATATATATATATATATATAGAGAGAGAGAGAGAGAGAGAGAGAGAGAGAGAGAGAGAGAGAGAGATAATGTTTAACGTTACCATATGAAATATTGGTATTGTTTTACTAAAACTACATGTCGATAGTTATGTGAAAAATTTATGAGTGGTATTCATTTAAATTTTCCACATAATTATCGACATGTAGTTTTAGTAAAACAATACCAATATTTCATATCATAACGTTAAACATTATACCTTCTCATATGTAGTTGCAATTCACATTGAAACATTTTACCTTTCACAAGTTCTTATGTTTCCATTAAGCCACCCTGCTTAATCACATCAGTAATATTAGTCACAATTTTTTTAATAAAACCATACCTTCTACCAAAATACTATTACACACAAAACATTTTTCAAATACATTCAAGATGCATTTCACTTTCACATGCATCTATGTTTTCAATATTTCAACACGTAGAAAGGTATTGATAATGTTACCTTCCATAAACAATATCATCTAATAGCACTCTATAACAAGATTTTCTAACATTATTCTATACATTGGAAGTAACAGAGCAAGGATATATCCTCCAAATGTTAAAACGAAGTTCCCATAAGTTATTTTCCCAAACAACAGTTAGGCGAAAAATAACTTAATCTTTGTCATTCTCATAGTTTCTAACTCATGCAACATATTGTTTCATTTACGCATATGAATCTAACAAATAATCATTAAGAAGTACTACTAGATTCAAGTCATTCACACAAACTTCTCTGGATTAATCAAAATAGTAATACCAATAGATTCAAATACCATCTGATTTTTTCTTTTTCCAAGGAGAACTAAAAACAGTGTGTTTTCACAACATGGTGTAATTTTCTAATTATATATTTGTTTTTTCACTGCAATATTCACACACATTAGATTGATTTCTAAAATATGTAATTAACTGATCCGGATTTAAACAGGAACGCAACAAATTACAGAGATAACCATATACACAAAGATGCAGCGGAGATAATACTTCATTTCATTAATGGAAAATACTGAAATATGCTTACAAACAGAAATGGCAATAAACTAGCTAGGGCGATGGTAGCTTATCTCTGAGAAGAGATGTGATGGCTACATGCCTCTGAACTGTGTTACAATGAGGCTCGAAGGCCTATTTATTGTTGAGAAACAATGGAAAAACCTTTAACATTCCAAAACCTAACCCTAGGAGATGAAACGCCAAACTGTGGGCCCCGTTTGGGGGTAAGTTGGTACATCAACTTCCCGAGGTCGTAACTTTGGCATATGATCTCCGTTTGACACGTACAATAGCTCATTAGAAAGATCTATTCGAGCACTATCATTGTTGGAACGGGCAACACCAATCCATTCCATGGGCTCGTGTTGCCCCTGGATTCCCCAAAAAACGTCGTTTAGGGCCTCAAAACGGCTCCGGAAGTTCAGGACCCGAAAAACTGCTAAAAATAGTAAGTTGTGCTACAATTAAGGAAACTGAAAATGCTGAGAAAGACAATGGTGGGGGTC
The DNA here is from genome assembly GCA_031772625.1 of Pinus tabuliformis. Taxonomy (NCBI): domain Eukaryota; kingdom Viridiplantae; phylum Streptophyta; class Pinopsida; order Pinales; family Pinaceae; genus Pinus; species Pinus tabuliformis. The sequence continues at coordinate 780,091,657 of CM062817.1, forward strand.
CAGGTGGACTTGGCAGGTGGCCACCAATATCCACCTGGATCATTCCTCCCCCCTTAGGAAGCAATGGTCCCCATTGCGTTGAGCTCCTCCATGAGATGAGGAAACTTCTGCTGAACTTGTTCCCTGGTGAGCCACTTGCCCTGCTTAAGGAGTTGGCCCGCTTTGACAACTCGATACAGTTGGATATTCTGTTGGCGAGTGTTCTTGATCTGTGTGTCCATGATCCGATCAGTTGCAGCGTGTTCCATGCAATCTGGATTTAATTCTGTGGGTTTGAGCTGTTCTGCAATGTCGGATGTGTCTAGCAATGGTGGAAAGTATGGCCGAAGGCGGTCCGCATTAAATACTGGGTGCAGGCCAAGGAATGGGGGAATGTTGAGCTCAAATGCATTGTCTCCCATAGCCTTAGTAATGGTGTAAGGACCATATCAGAGTGGTCTCAATTTCCGATAGGCTCCAGTAAGGCGTTCCTTTTGCAAATGTAACCAGACTTTGTCGCCCACCTGAAACTTGTGTGGCACCCGATGTTGATCATGTCGTTGCTTGTACTTGGCATTTGATTTCTCAAGAATTTCATGGACCTGTTGGCGAATATGTTGGATGAGCTCAATGAAGCTGGTGGCCTTATCTGTTTCAGACTGGACATGAGCTAAATTCATGTGAGTAGCTGCAAGTGGCATGGCCACATCAATGGGGCATAGTGGCTGGAATCCCAAACCCACCTGAAAAGGGCTATGGCCAGTGGAGCTGTGAAGAGCTCGGTTGTAGCTGTGCTGAACGTAGGGGAGGCTCTCATCCCATGTGCGTGGATGCTTTGAGTTATACATGCGCAGAATGTGCACAATCATCCTATTGACAACCTCTGTCTGGCCATCAGTTTGAGGATGGAAGGCTGTGGACTTCGTGAGTTTGGTGTCCAGCATTGACCAGAGACTGGACCAAAAGGTACTGAGAAACCGGCTGTCCCGATCTGAGATGATAAACTGTGGGATCCCAAAGTGCACCCACACTCATTCAAAGAAGAGTTTAGCAGTGGCTTCTGCTGTGATATTCTTCTTGCAGGCCATCATAATGGCCATCTTTGAGAACCTGTCGACGACCACAAAAACACAGTCATTTCCATGCTTAGTGGAAGGAAGGCCTGACATGTAATCCATGGAGATGGATTCCCAAGGTCGACTAGGGGTAGGCAACGGGGTATAGAGGCCTTGCTTCTTAATGGTCGGTTTGGCAATGGCACAGGCAGTACATGATCGGATGTACTTCCCAACATCCTGTCGAAGATTCGGCCAATAGAAATAGTTTTGCAGTACTGCCACTGTTTTCTCGACCCCGAAATGCCCAGCAGCCCGACTGTAGTGTGCTTCCCAAATCATCTTGGCACGCTCGCTTGAAGGAACACAGAGGTGACCGAGGTGGCATAATAGGGCATCCTGGAGGTGAAAATCTGCAACCTGCCGACCCTCCAAGAGTGTCTGGTATGTGTGGCCGAATTCTGGGTCGCTTTTGTAGAGAAGTGGCCAATCAGAAGTCTCGTGCCCGCAAGAGTTGAGCACGGTGGTTAGCGCCATGATCGGTGGTCGACTTAGGCAATCTGCAACATTATTGGTGCTGCCCTTTTTATACTTGATATTCAAGTGAAACTGTTGCAGGTATGTAGACCACTTCTGATGGCGATCATTCTGCAATTTCCCTTGGGTCTGTATGAACTGCAGAGGTCGGTGGTCTGTGTGGATGACCGTTTCCTTCCTCAAAATGTAATGCTTCCATTGTCGGCAGGCCTGTACAATGGAATACATCTCTTTATCATAAGTGGGGTACTTCCGGACTGTGTCTGAAAGTGTTTCACTGTGATATGCCATTGGATGTCCATGTTGAGTAAGGACTGCCCCAATAGCATAGTCAGAGGCATCTGTCTCGACCTCAAATGGTTGTTGTAAATCTGGTAATGCGAGCACTGGTGCCGTGCAGAGGCGATCCTTCAACTCCCTGAATGCCTTCTGTTGAGATTCAGACCAAAAGAATTTTGCTTTCGCCCCGCCCTTGGTGACTTGACTCAAGGGCCAAGAAATATGAGAAAATCCAAACACAAACCTGCGGTAGAAGTTGGCAAGACCTAGAAAGCTGCAGAGCTCTGTTAGAGTGGTTGGAGAGGGCCAATCCCGAATGACTTGGACCTTGGCTGGATCGACATGCACCCCCTGTTCATCAATGATGTATCCCAGATACTGAACCTCGGTCATGCCAAAAGTGCATTTCTCCAAATTGGCACATAGCTTGTGTTGCCGCAGTGTTTGGAGAACCTGTCGGATGTGGTGGAGGTGCTCTTCCCAACTCTGGCTGAAGATCAGAATGTCATCCAAGTATACTACTACAAAGGAGTTGGTGAATGGCCGCAAGATGTCATCCATTAGCCTCATAAAGGTTGCAGGAGCATTCGTCAATCCGAAAGGCATGACCAACCATTCGAAGAGGCCCTCCTCGGATTTGAAGGCAGTCTTCCACACATCTGAGGGTTCAATTGGTACCTGGTGATATCCTGACTTCAGATCGATCTTGCTGAAATATTTCGCCCCCTTTAGTTGGTCTAGGAGGTCATCAATCCGCGAGATCGGGTACCTATTACGGACAGTGATCTTGTTCAGCGCCCGATAGTCAATACAGAGTCTCCACGTCCCATCCTTCTTCTGTACCAACACTATCGGGCTCCCACAGGGCGAAGAACTCGGACGGATCTGATATTTCTGTAGGAGCTCCTGAATCTGCCTCTTGATTTCATTGTTCTCCAGAACGGAGCGCCGATAAATTGGTCCATTGGGTAGCGGCGCACCTGGGGTCAGATCGATGGAGTGCTTGACTTGACAGTGCAGAGGAACCCCTGCCGGGGAGGTGAAGATGTCTTCGTACTCCTCCACAATCTTGTCCATCTGTAGCTGCCGTGCAGAGGGACCCCGTTTGGAGGCCGCGACCACTGTCTTCTTCTTCCCTTGAGGGCGTATCATCAGGAAAACAAATTTCCTGGTTTTGGAAATGATCTTACTGCATTGTTTTGCAGTAATCAAAGAGATGGTGGCAGGTGGTGCTACCTCTGGTATCCTGAACAACTTATTTCCCAATGTAATAATAACAGCACGGGGCCTTGATTCATACACAGCATGTCGCTTCCACAAGTATGGTTGTCCTAGTAATACATCACAAACTTCAAGGGGAGCAATGTCACACAATACCTCATCCGTGAAGGGCTTGATGTTGTATGGAAGGCGACACTGCTGGCTCACGCGAAGATCTCGCCCTTGGTGAAGCCACCCAATGGTGTATGGTTGTGGATGTGATGTGGTCGGTAAGCCCAACCGCTTCACGACCTCTGCCGAAATGAGGTTCTTTTGACTCCCGCTATCAACAATGAACTGTATCGGGGAGCCCTTTACCCACATCTGGGAGTGGAAGAGACGCTCCTCCTCCTCTGGATCTTCGGGTTCATTTTTCTGGATCTTTGCGGTAGCAACAGTGGCGCTGGGATCCGCATCAATGATCTGCTTCCCTTTTTCATACCCATTATCGGGTTCTGACTCAGAGTCGGAACATGCATCTGATTCTGAAACCTTTAGCTCAGCCACCAGTGACTGCTTGGCCCGACACTCACTTGTGTTGTGAGTGGAGCTCTTATGGAACTCACACCATTTTCCAGTGTCCTTTCTTGGCTTCGCGGCGTTGCTCTTTGCTTGCAGCTTCGGCTGGTTGTCTTGGGCTGTCCCGCCTTGGCTTTGTCCTTTGTTCTGTGGTTTAGGGGCACCTTTCCCCTGCTTTGGATTTGCAGATCCAAAGTCTCGCTTCTTTTGTTTAAACTTCTGCTCGACCTTGACGGCATACCGGTATGCTGCGCCGAGCGAGGGGATGTTTAGGAACTGTATTTCTTCCTGGATGTACTTGTGCAGGCAGCCACGGTATTTGAGTATCAAATGTTGCTCCGAATCCTTGATACCCAACTTTTTGCGAAGGGTATGGAAAAGATTGGTGAACTCCGACACGTCTTGGTCCCTTCCCTGCCGCAGCGTGGTCCACTTTATGTATTCATCCTCATAGCTTCCGACAGGGTAGTACTGCTCCTTGATGGCATCCCGGAATGAATCCCAGGTGGGTGCGGCTGAAAATAGTGAGCCAGTACTTTCATCCTTCTGCTCGCAGTAGGTTTCCCACCAGTCCTTGACGTGGGGGAGTACTTTGAGAAGAGCAAAAACAATCTTTTCCCGACTCGAAAATTCATGAACAGAAAAATAACCCTCTAGCAGATTTAACCATTTATCTACGACATCGGCGTCTATCTGACCCTCGAATATGGGGATTTCAAAATTAACTTGTACCTTAAAGGGTGTGGCGTTTCCAGAGGAGCTGCTGGAAGCCGATGCGCCGCTTCTGGGTAGCCGCTGAAGGATCTGCGCAAAGTTGTCCATCATCGCGTTCCATTGTCGCTCGAGCGCTTCTTCGAGCAAGATTTTGATGGGATCTCCTGCCCCCTCGTCTTTCTTCTCGTCCGCCATGGGAGGCCATCGGGATTTGCGAGGCTGGTCTTGCAAAGCTTCAACCAGTTCAAGCCCTAACTCCTTATATCCCGACCTTGTTGGGGACATGCAAAGAAAAACAGAGAAAAAGCAGACCGCTCTGATACCACTGATCCGGATTTAAACAGGAATGCAACAAATTACAGAGATAACCATATACACAAAGATGCAGCGGAGATAATACTTCATTTCATTAATGGAAAATACTGAAATATGCTTACAAACAGAAATGGCAATAAACTAGCTAGGGCGATGGTAGCTTATCTCTGAGAAGAGATGTGATGGCTACATGCCTCTGAACTGTGTTACAATGAGGCTCGAAGGCCTATTTATTGTTGAGAAACAATGGAAAAACCCTTAACATTCCTAAACCTAACCCTAGGAGATGAAACGCCAAACTGTGGGCCCCGTTTGGGGGTAAGTTGGTACATCAACTTCCCGGGGTCGTAACTTTGGCATATGATCTCCGTTTGACGTGTACAATAGCTCATTAGAAAGATCTATCCGAGCACTATCATTGTTCGAATGGGCAACACCAGTCCATTTCATGGACTCGTGTTGCCCCCGGATTCCCCAAAAAACGTCGTTTAGGGCCTCAAAACGGCTCCGGAAGTTCAGGACCCGAAAAATTGCTAAAAATAGTAAGTTGTGCTACAATTAAGGAAACTGAAAATGCTGAGAAAGACAATGGTGGGGGTCCAGGTGGACTTGGCAGGTGGCCACCAATATCCACCTGGATCATTAACATGTTTGTTAAATATGAGATGAAACCCATCTAAAATCATCATATAATCATCAATTTGTAAATTTCTGAGATTTAAACAAACAAGGTAATCACATAAAGCTATTAGAACTATCAAATCAGTCAATTTAACAACACTATTGTATCATGATCCAAGTTATTTGTCACCTTCAAGAACTTGCAATCATAGGTATGCATGGTTAAACCAATATTCACTTGTGCAATCATTGTAATTTTCTTGCATGTGCATAAAAGCTTAAACATAACTTTAATCATTCAAAGACACTGATTTATCATCAATGTGTAATTTTCAATAAAAATTATGGTAATAATCTAAACATTCCCAATTCCACAGTGTATTATTACCAACAGACTAGCAATATGAAGTAAACTACCACAATCACTTGTTTACAACTTGCAATAAGAATTAATCAAAATTAATTCATGCATATAATTTTTGATAGTTAGTCATGCAATAATAACTAATCAATTCTACCAATCGTAATTCAATCATGACAAGACTCAATCATCAATTACCCATTATAGCCAAGTTTTACCACTTGACTCATTGTTCATTTTTAATATCTATAAGGGTTATTTCATTGTCCTTTGACATTCTATTGTTCACTTTAAGGATAAATGTCACCTTAAAGGGCTTGTAAGGGAGTCCATCCCTTAACCATTCTCATAAAAAATCTTACAAAGAATTATCATCCGAAATGCAACATCACTAGCTATAAGCTGTTACGATCATCATGATAGCATTTGCCCACAAAGCCATGAAAATTAATTCCTTGCAACTTGGTTCTTCCCATCATTAGATTATCTTGTATTGGACAATCCTTCAACCCGCATAGACAACTAGTTTATTTCCTTCCACAATGTTAATCACAATCCATGTTTCACATATGTCATAATTTTTCTACAACTCCTACTATCATCGAACTTTGATATCATGATTAGATAAAATAATAATAAATCGAATAATAATTATTTATCAGTGATGCTTCAACATCTATTTGTGTGCATACATAAAACATAAACATAATATCATGCCATGCCTTCTTTAACATCATTGCACACACATTAATAAAAAACATATAACTATCAAACACCACATTAATTTTTATTCCCCTCACCCATAAGTCCACATTCTTTTCCAAAGCACTACAAATGTCCTTATTCCTTTAAAGAAAACTAGAACATTAGTTATGGTTTTTCATGTGAATACATAAACTTTTCACAATATTTGTTTTTTCTACATTTAGATACATAATCTTTTCTCGAAAGGAGGCTAACATACTCTTTCATGAAAATACACAATATTTCCAAAATAATGAAAACATAATATTATATGTACATGCCTAATATTTCGAGAGGATAGCTAACATAATCTTGCATGTAAATTCATAATATTCCTAAAGGAAGCTAACATAATAGATATTGTTATTGTGCATGCAAATATTTTTTTTCTAACACAATAGTTATGATCTTTATGCGTACAATTACATAAACTTTATCAATAGAGATAGCTATCTTAGCTATCACTTTTTTTGCATGAAAATATGTAAAAGGAAGCTAACATATTTATTACATGCATTTATATATTTCTTTTCAAAAAGTCTAACACAATATTTATTTTCCTCTACATGCATATATATATATATATATATATATATATATATATATATATATATATATATATATATATATATATATATATATATATATATATATTGTAATGACTTATTCTTTTCCAAGAACACTAACACATTAGCTATCTCTATATGTACATAAACAACTATTCTTTTCAAGAGAACTAACATTGTGGCTATTATTTTGTGCACCTCTATATTTATTCATTTTCAAAACAAAATCATAATAATTTTTGTTTCCATGCATGCAAGAACAAATATTTTTTTCTCAATGAATCTACCCCAAATAGTTGTTCTATCCATGCATAAACAAATACAAATTTCTCGCAGCCATTTCAAGACAACAACACGGGTCACACAAATTCATGGGATATTTTCAAGAATTTAATATACTTGACTTTTCTTTGTTCACAATCCACGAAAATCCTTTCAAGAACCCATGAAATCCACTCCGGCATTATCGTCGTTAACTTATATTCATTTTTCAAGAGCTCATGCAAATATTTTCAATATTATTCTCATTGACTTGCCTTCATTTTTAAATAACTCATGCAAATCTTTTCAAATATTAGTCTCATTAAATTATCTTCATTTTTCAATAATTCATAAAATATTTTCAGGAAATCGAACTTCTACATGTGTGGAAGATATTTTTTTATGCACACATATACTTCTTTGCATGATATCTATTTTTCTTACATGAAACCATATACTTCTTTGCACAATAGCTAATTTCACGCATGCAAATATTTACTTCTTTTCTAAAAGAAATATAGCATAATTTATATTAATTCTATCCATAAGTAATTTCAGTCCTAAGAGAAATCTAATATAATAGATATTGATATCATTCATATGCAAACTATTTTAAGAAATTGATATACAATTAACTTATCTTTTAATTTATGGAATTCCTCATCCCAATGAGACTTTTGATGTATTATTCTATGTCGAATTGATAATTTATGCCACACTACTGTAGCCAATAGTAGCAAGGTAATAGATGAAACAATCTTGCGCTAAGTTCTCCATAGGACAGAATTTTATTCAACAAATTTTGTACATATAATTATTCAAGAACATTCATTCCTTTTTATTGCCTAATTCTATGTGCATTTTGCAATTAGTTCTCGTTTCCCATAGGCTTACAATATGTAAGATTAAGAAAATGCAATATCTTTTCTAAATCCAAAAATCACGCCATAAATAATATTTTTTCTAAATTCTAAAATCACTCAATAAATCGTCAAGTCCCACTAGCACAAATAGTTGAGGATGGGCCTGGTTAGGAAGGAAACCCATGGTCAAAGCTCATGGGGAATGGTTGTGCCCTGTGCTAGGGGGAGGAGACATGCTAAAAAAATCCAGTTAGCTAAGGGCAAGTGTGGTCCATGCCGGGTACGATCCACTGGTTACTTTGAAGGAGTAGATGCCCCTGGGTCATGGCTCCTCAAGCCACAGCTCAAACCTGGAGGATCAAAGACAAATTCACAAAAAAAGAATATCACAATAAATCATCCATAAATAACTCCATAAATCATATTTTTCTAAATTCTAAAACCACTCATGCTTTTTCAAGGTATATTTATTTTTGCTTTATGTGCAAAATATTACCTATCCATAATTTTTCTAAAACTATGAATCATTAGTTCTAGAACTCATAAAATATACCAACCTGGAAAATAGAATTTCTTTTTATAGAAGAATATAAATTCTTCTAAAAATCATGACCTCATTTTTAAATTTTTATTATTTTATTATTTTTATTTTTGTTTATTATTTCTTTTCATAATGAGGATTTAATGGCTTGGAATCTTTAATGCTTTTGCATCAATAGTCCTTCGTGAAACCTTTTTCAACAATTGACTTCCTCTCTTCAACCTTCTATTCTCATAATCATTTCAGTTTCATGAATACTAAATTGACTTTTACAATAAATTTTTCAAGAAACTATTTCTTGACTTGCATCCAGGTATTTCATTATATTAAATTAACTTAGTAATATCATTTTAGTTTAATGAATATTAAATTTAGGTTTTTTACGGTAGCTTACACTAGGGATATCAAATAAGTGTTCGAAGTAATTGTTTTAATGTCAATAAGTTTTTAGCGGTCATTTAATTTATATGGTTGCACTAGTTATATTCCTTTTATTATTGTGTAGAGATTTTCTCTGCATCCTAGTATGGAGGAGATGTTGTAATGTCGACAAAATTCACAATCAATCCAAAACCAAATGGGAAAATTTTAAAATTTCATGACATACATGTCACATTAAAATAAATTAGATAATAATGATTCATATTGATAACCATGTTTTTTGAAATCATATAATTAATAAACATGTAAAATCTTAATAAGTTGTTGAAGAAACTGAGAAAAACCTAATACTTACTATAAGTTATACCTACATACATACACACACACACACACACACACACACATATATATATTCACTCTCCATATCACATTAAAAACTTGAATTATAAAAAATGTCAAATAAAGGTGCAAGGGTCATAAATTATAAAAAGGAGATCTCAGAGCAAACCCTAATGAATAGTAACTGCCCAAAAAAGAACTTAACAAAAACTTAATAACAAATTGAATAATTTAACACACAAACCATGAACCCTTTGGAATCAGATACAATGTTAAGGTGTACTACCATGAAACTTTCTCAAAACTTTTGATCATACATAGATCCTGAAAACCCTAATAAAAACACTCTTATTTTAAATCTGATATTTATAATAAAATTTACCCCATATATTAATAAGTATTAAAAAATATTATTAAAATGAAAATAAGTATTTCTAAATTTTATATTTAGAAATAACATTCCTTTGTAATGAGACGTATTGATTGTGGAAAATGATTCTTCTATAAAGATCATTTTATCCCATTAATATTTTCGTGTTAGGTAAATCTTTCTCCCGTTTGTTTTACCATAAACGCCTCAACCTTTTTATGCAAATGTTAATATATTTATGTATTACTTTTAATCTCTCTCATGGATTTTTTTAATACATAAATTTATCTAACAAAATTTCCAAAAGTTTATGGTGCTACTATTCAAGCAATTGCAACGATTTTTCAACGTGATAGAACCCTCACTTGGATATTATCTTTTAATCGATAAATATCAAGTCACATAATTTTAAAAATTTTATGATAGCAAGATGTTCTCAGTCAAGAAATCATAAGAGTTCCCAAAGGGACTGGCTGATCTACCACTTTTCCTATTATCTATACTTTTTAATGCATAAAACGTTTATTTTCAAACGATTTATTTTTAAACAAAGTTTTAATAAAGGCTAGTTCTATTATAAAGTAAGGAAAAAATATGTACAAAGGTTAGACCTTCCGAGGAGGCCGAGGCCAGTCCTCAAACAGTAGAAGCTGGACTATACTGTCTATCTGCTTTAACTGAGTTACAAAACACAGTCCATAATGATTTTTCCTGGACTTCAGATAACCTGGACTCGAACTGACAAAAACACCATTGCTACTGGCAGGACAGAACCAGTTTACATCATTAACTCTAATACATAGAAAGCATACTGTAATAGCCTGAGACTTACAGCAGTAGATAAACTGAGACCTTGGACTGAAATGAACAAAAGGAAACAACAACATTGTCATCGACATAATTGCAAAAAACTAGACAGAGCACCCGAAGAGGCTTAGGCTGGCTGGCTGGGCGACGTTGTCTGCTTTCCCTTGTCCGGACTGGGCGAGTCGAGCCAGATGACCAGCCCTTCCGCATCCTGAAACAACTCTCCCGATCCAGGCTGAGCATGTGCGTTGAAGACTTCCCTTTCCATGGTCTAATTAGGTGGCGGCAGAACCTCTTGCACGGAAGCAGCAAGACCCGGAACCTCCTGAGCCGGTGCTTGCTGAACCAGGGCATCCTGGGCCGGGGCCTCCTCAAAACGGTGAGCTATATACACCAGTCCATTCATGTCGCCCAGGAGAATGTCACTGTCCTGAACACTTGCAGAGGTAGGGGAGGTTGAATTGGGATCTTCGGGCCCTTCCTCAGAAATGTAAACCGTGAGATTGACAACCACTTCTGGTCTGACGAGCCGGCTAGGAAACCTGAGACGAAAAGTCTGGCAGGTGCCTTGCGGAACAAGGCATTCCTGCTCTGAGATAGGGGACGAGGGCGGAGCGGAGGCCATGGGCGAAATTGGATGTAGTTCTTCCAGTTCAGGGCCAACTCGGATACCAGACATCCCTCCCCGCCTGGGCACGCCTCTGCTTCTCGGCATGGTGCCTAAGGCCAGAGACCCCAAACGCTTATCAATTCTTCGAATGCTGGAAGCCTGAGTAACCCCTCTCAAAACACCAGCAGCAATGGGCAAGTTCTGTTCGTTAATTGGCACGGCGGTCCTAATATAAGGCGTGGCAACCATTATCACCGCGGGGGGAAAGCCTTGAGCCATACTCCTGGTCTGCATCGAGTCCAGAGCTACCATGCTCGGCTTGAATGCGCCGTCCCTTCGTCTCTGCTTCAAACTGAATTCAATTTCCGTTTGCATTAACTGATATTCTCTTTTGCAGGCCTCCGCGTATAGGTGTCGGCCTTCCGTCCTACTCCCAGGTGTCGAGGCATGTGCCATGCTTAATGGCAAGTAAAATCACCTGCATCCGGGTAAACAAAGTTTTAATATTATATTCGTTTCTTTTAGGGTTTTTTTTTCCTCATATGCTTTTTATATATATATATATATATATATATATATATATAAGTTGTTTATATCTAAGTTTTAAAGAAGTTTTAATGCAATTGTTCTACATCGTTGAAAGCTTAAATCTAAAATGTTACTACTTCAGAAAAAAGAGAAGTGAAAATGGCTACTCTATATCTTTGCTGAGTTAAAGTTGAATAAATTAAAAGTCAATAACTATTGATAATGTTATATTGTAAATTGGGAATTTAAAAACAAAAATTATAATAAATTGATCAATAAAAAATGGAGCATATTAATGCCGTTCATAGTATTTTAAAATGATAGAACTAGAAAGTGAGTATAAAATGATGGTGGTTTTTAAACGAGATGTTAAGTGAAAATTATAAAATTTGAAAAATAATAATAGGTTAACAAAAATCTAAATGAGGAAAAATTATATATGTTAATTTGAAATGTTTCAAGTTATTTTCACCCAAAAAAAAAATACTGTGTAATTTTTCAAAATGTATTCAAAATTTTAGTTTCACTACCAATGATATTATATTTTCCATAAAAATACTTACACATATGTTTCACTCATACAAATTTTAAGAACCTAAATAATAAAATTTTCTTTTAATAATTGTAAAAATGTACACAACATGTTATAATATATATATGAAATTAAAAACCTTTGGGGTTTTAATGTAATAAAAAAATTATTTACTTTTTATATTTTAATGCAACATATGAACTTATTTAAAATGGTGAAGGTCAAAATTTTGTGCTGAAACACATTATAAGTTAAAGAAATTAAAATTTGTATAAAAAATTAATTAGGTATATATTTTAAGATTAGGCCAAAAAAAGAATATTTTAAAAATAGTAAATAATATTAATTTTTAAAATGTTATATATATGGGATATGTATAGTTGATTTTATATGTGTAGTTTCATTATTGAGATATTGACTTTTATATGGGAAGATATTAAAAATAGATTTTTTATTTTTTTCATCTCAAAGTAGTAGGTTTATTAATTTAATCCTTAGCCCTCAATTTAAACACCAAACGTGTATGTTAAGGTTATCACTTCATCCCAAAAAAAAATTGAATAAAAGGAACACACGTGTTTTAAAGAGCACACACATTCTAGAGTATGCATGAATTCTAAATCATGGATGCATTATATAAGTAAGATCTAAAAAGAACATGCCAAATGAAGTTTGTAGGCATCTAGAACCATTGACAACATGTTGATGCACCAAAAAGGAGATATCAAGATATCCTTGGCCTAATGATGGGGATATTTAGCATTATGAGTTTTTGGACATTGAATATGAGACTTTGGAACTTATATATGGACTAGATTATATCCTCAAAAGATGTGTTAAAGAATATGATGAAAATCCTATCATATGAACCATGTGGAAGAGATTTTCCTCACACAAAGACTTCTAACTTCTTTTCTCTACATTGACTAATATTGGCCAAATTTTCATAAATATCTTAGGAGAATGTGTGATATTTTTTATGCTTTCCAAAAAATGGGTCAATCATCCATAAATGCCATATAAACCACAAATTTCTCTTAAAACATTCAGGAAATGGGATATTGACTTTGTTGGACCCATAAATCCACTATCAAAATGATTTTATTACACAATACTATGAGTTGATTACATTACCAAATGCACGAAAGTTTAGCCTCTCAAAAACATCCAAGAGAAGAGGGTAGAAAAAATTATTTATGACAACATATATACTAGTTTTGGAGGAACAATAGAAATTGTATCAAATAGAAGATCTTATTTCACTTCAAATTTCATAGTATGTCTCATAGATCTCTATAAAATTAAGAACATTAAAACTACATCTTACCATCCACAAGTTAATGGTGAAGTGGAAGTGACTAATAGAGAACTTGACTATATTCTAACAATGATAGTTCAATTTAATCATAAAAAGTGAGAAAAAAAAATTTCAAAATTTGTTTGTTGTTATCCTACAACTTAGAAAACATCAAGGAGATTATCTCCATATAATTCTGTATATGGAAGAGCTATACTTTTTCGAATTGAGTTGAAGATAAAAACTCTTTGCAAAACAATTCAATTCAACATGCATATTTATATTGAATAGAAGAAGAGAATAACCCAATTATTCTTTCTAGATGGAAGCAATCTTTAAAACATATATAAATTGTACAACAACATCATACTCCTTGGAATGATTATTTTATAAAATATAAGTTTATCCCACTAGATGGTTGTGAATTATCATACAACGTCACGTAGAAGGAGTATGATACTCTCATCAAGAATGAGACATGGAAGTTGGTTGATCCTCCATTTACATATAAATAAATTGGGTATAGGTAGGTTTACAAAAAAAAAGAAGTATAATTCAAATGGCTCATTTGACAAGTATAACAAAAGTTATTTGTTGAAAGGATTTGCATAGGAATAAGGGATAAACTATGAGAATACATTTCCCCCCAGGGCAAAATGGGATACCATTTGTGTTTTCTTGGATTCAATATCACAACATAGGTGGAAGAATCATCAAATAGATGTAAAAAAACATTCTTGAATGGAGACTAGAAATAAAATGTCTACATGTCTAAACTAGACATTGTTTCTATCAAGGATTGATAATATAAGGTATGAAAATTCATAATGTCTTTGTATGGCCTAAACAAAATAACCTACTCTTGATTTGAAAATTTAGTCAAGGTTTTTTTGAAAACCAATTTGAAGCATTACAATCTTGATGATGCAGGTTTGTTTGCCAAAATTTCTAAAAAGTTATAGTATATGTTATGGTGCATGTAGATGATATTTTGGCCAATTGAGGTTATATTTAGTGGTTGGATAGAATGGCTATTATCTTCCCCACCCAGTTTCAAATCTTTGCTAGTGACATGATGAGCTATGATTCATTGATAAATATTTTTATAATGGATTCATGCCTATGATTATTGTTGTATTATCCTCGAAGTCATGTTCAATCTTAAGTGAGTATACTTATGGATTCGATTGGTGCTAGAATGCTCTGTATAGCCCTTGGGATGAGAGGGAGACTAATATATTTCATTGGTAAAAAAAAGTATAGATGATATTTTAATAATATAGAATAATGGAAAAAATTTCATCCATAAAAAAATAATTCAAGAAGGATTTTGAGACGGAATACATGGGATATCTTCATTACTACTTTGGTCCTCAACTAATTTAGAATTTAAAAATTTTATTCATCTCCCAAAAGAAGTATCTTAGAGAATTGTTGACCAAATTTGGCATGGCCAATTCTAATCCTCTCTCTACACCAATGGTGAAAAATATGAATCGTACATTAAAAAAAAGGAATGAATTTGTGTATGGAACTAAGTATATACAACTTGTGAGGAGTCTTATCTACATTACTACTAACAAACTAGATACTTCATTTGTAGATGGGCTTATTTCTAGGTTCATTAAGAAACCTTGTGAAGGACATTGGTGTGTTGTAAGGAATGTTCTAAGGTTATTAAATGGAAACCAAGAACATGTGCTCAAATACATTAATGATGACTTCAAACTAATTGAACATAGATACTCAAAATTTTATGAGCATAAGGAAACTAGAGTGTCTACTTCAAGATACCTCCTAGGTCTTGGATCATTAGCTATATTTTTTAGATCATAAAACCAATTCATTCTATTAGATTCCACTAATTATGAATAATACATGGCTACTAGAAGGGTTTGAAAGGAGATTTTTTAGCTTAGGATGATACTAGAGGATTTGTACGAGAAACCATTGAATTGTATTCCACCTTTTATTGACAACATTTCTACAATCAAGTTGATCATGAATCCTAGATTATATGACTAAACCAAGCACATACATAGGATGTACCATTTTATTTGACATCATGCATAAGAAAATACCATTCAATTGATAAATCGTTCTACAAGTAAGAAAATTGTATACATATTCACTAACCTATAGGATGAGAAATGTTTGAAAAGTTTAGAAAGATTCTTTTACTTACAAACAAATTTTCAAATTAAAGAGGAAATGCTAGACACCTAATTCTTGGCATTATGGTATAGTGTAAACAATGAAGTTGAAACTAAAGGTCCTCTATGATTTTATTTATGTATAATTATCTTTAATAAAAAAAAATTACCAGTGGAGTTATTCAATCATTTTCCTGATAAAATGGCTTTAGGAAGCAAGTTGAAATTTACTGTTTAAAATTATTTATAACTCAAATCAATGAAATGACAATTATCTTGGACTACTAACGTTATATTATAGCTAAAGTAACTCGTCTACTATGATTTTGTTTCCTAGAAATAATTTATACAATAATCTTTAGACATAATTTTTTTCACTAAAAAACCATGCAAATTTTTACACTAAAATTAAATTTTTCAAAATATTATCACAGGTGGTTATAACTAATATGTTTATATGGACTTTTCCAAAAACACTTATGCCCAAAACCAATGTCTCAATATTTCCCCTAAATAGATTTAGAAAGTAAATTACAAATCACCATAAAACATCTACCAAAATGATTTTACACATTGTTATTTTTTTCTACTTACTAAAATAAAAAATAGTTTGATTGTAACCTGAAAAGAATTTTTATTAAAAATGGCTATTCTATTTATGGTTATCCACTATTATGGGTTCTACAAGGAAACGTAAAATTTCAAGTAAAGTAAGTATAAATATTTGTTTTCGTTTTCTCTTTTCTAATTACTAAAATGAAAATTGTAGCTTAAACGTGGAACACAAAGAACTATTTGCATTAACAATGATAACTATCATTGCTTTAGTTTTCTCCCTCTGATTAAAATGTAACTTAAAGTGGAACACAAAGAATATTTATCTTAAAAATGACTACACTATTTATGGTTATCCACAATTTTGGCATCTATAAGGAAATATTGACAAATGTGAAATGTAAAATTTGGTGACAAGTATATAAAAAACGAAAAACTACCTCATGAAAATTGATAGTTCTGGGTATATTTAAAAGGGACAAATCACTATCAACGAAATTCACAGCTTTGTAGTTCTATTGAAAGAGGTTGACTTTTAAAATATTAAAGAAGTTCAACCTTATAAAAATTAACAATAATACAATCAAATTAGAGTTTTCTGTGTTCATTATATTCTATTTCAATTTTAAATAATAATTCTTAATGCCAATAATAAAGTTAACTGAAATAAACTAATTCAAAATGTATAGTAAACTGGAAAATTTATAATATATAAAAATTAAAAATATTGAAATTTATTTGTTTGGTTATTAAATGAAAAATTACATAAACTAAAATTAAACTAAAAAATATTAATTTATAATAATAATAGTAATTTAGTTTAAGAATTCACGTTCCAAAGTTATAAAATTAGTTATAAAATTATAAAATTAATGTATGAGATATTTTTGTTTTTAAGAATAAGTAACATTTTATTGTTTAATAATTTAATTTTGTTTAGTTTATATAAGTTTATATATAAAAAGTCTCACTAAATTTAAACTTTTCTTTTATTTAGGTTTTTCTAATTCAAAATTATTTAAACTTTTCTCATCCATAATAAATTAAAGAAAATCTTTTGATAAAAATCAAATAATAAATTAAACTACTAATAAACTAAAACCTCTTTAATAACATGCTTTATTTTCCCTTACACCTCTGCAATAACATGTTTTATTTTACCTTACATTTTCCCTTACACCTCTGCAATAACATGTTTTATTTTACCTTACATGTTTTTCCATAGAGAAAATATATTTTACATAAAAGGGTTATTCATGCTTCATAAAAGGCGTATATTATAAAATATAACCATGTTCGGAAACGTGACTTTGAGCACATTTCATAAATCTATCTCTATCACGGGTAAATCGTGATAGCGCACATACCCATTTTGTTTTCCACGCAAGTTAAGTGGTGTGAAGGTATGTTCCTAATTTTGGGCCACCAAATTTGTGTCCATACTCCTTAATGAAAGTTACCAAAATATTAAAAGAAATATATTGGTAAATTCAAAACAAATAATATAAAATGATTCCATTATAGTTTATTAAAAAATTATTTGCGTCATAGAGGTAAGGGAGATTAGTGTTAATCATGCTCACCATGAAAAAAAGGACTTATGTATGGGGATTCAAAATTGCCTCCAAAAATTAGGTGAGGTAATTGAAACCTACCAAGGCTTGGTATTGTTCAAGGAAAAGGCGATTGGTTTTATAAAAATGGTTAGAAATTCAACATTCATAATAAGGTCATTCTTTTATCAAAGTTTTCTTTAAAACTCTCATTTTTTTCCACTTATTCAAAGGATAAGGACTATTGTATTGTCTCAAAAATTTTAAAAAAGGAAAGATTTCTATTATTTTTTTTTTAGCTCATAACACTAAGACTAGACTCCAAGCCCATCTATACATGGTATAAATAAGGAGATACTAAAGGTATATGAGTATATGGGGAGCCTCTCATTCATTTCCTTACTATTGAATTCTCCTCCATTATGTTTAGGAGATTATTTATCAACTTTCTCATCATGTAAGTGAGAAGGGAAGGAGTTATAGTTTTTATAGCTCAGAAGGGAAGGAGTTATAGTTTTTATAGCTCAGAATTCATTAGTATAATTGTTAATAAACACTAACACTTATGAGTAATATTATAGGGAAGATGTATTGGGTTTAATTTTTTGGATCTATTCACTAAGTCCAATTCCTTTTTTGGCATTTCTTCTCTCAAAATCTATGGTGCCAACGAAGTGAGTCTCGAGGCTCAAGTTATTGGTGAATCTGTTAGGTATCACATAGTATTGAGTTGGCTAGTATTAGTCCTATATCCATGGAAGAATCTATATGGATGAAATTGCACATTACCATTTTAAGAGAGAAAATTCTGTCTTATATGAGTTTTTAGAGGTCAAATGTTGGGTTAAGCATTGTGAGAATGAGATATCTAAAGAAAAGTGTTATGTATTGAATCAATCTATTAAATGAATTAACTAGTAAGAGACTTGGGATCAAAAGGTTGAGATTGGTAATTGAGTGAGAAGAAATGTCTTGGAAACCACCACCTAATAGTTAGAGCTCAAGGAATTAGAATAAGAATTCACAATTTTCATGTAGATTCGAAGGAATAAATACAAAGATATTGAGTCTAAAATTAGTCTTCTTGACATAGTTAATGATTTTCATTTCAACACCAAAAACAATTCTACTAGTAGCTTGGTACCTAAAACAATATAAACTATCAAATGGGAGTTGTAATCTCAAAACATGAATGCTAGCCAAAAAATCCATAAAACATGAAAAACAACCCGAAAGTGATAAGTGTTGATGTTGGAATAATGTCTTTTTTTCCCTTTTTAATTGGGGTAAATTTTCAACATTTTTTAAAAATGGTAGTAAAAACCACTAAAGTCAAATTGTGTTTTGGTGCCAAAAAACACACTTAAAACAAAATTGTTGATGATGGAATAATGTCTTCTTATTTTTTTTGAGCTAAATTTTCAACATTTTTTAGCAATGGCATTAAAGATAAAATATCATGACTCTCAAAAACCTTAAAATTCCAATGATTTTCAGGTTTGACATTAAAGATAAAATATCACGTCTCTGAAAAACCTTAAAATTCCAACGGTTTTTAGACACCATAATAAAGATAAAATACTTATAAATATTTTCAACCATAACATTATATATAAAATATCATGATTAAAAAAAACCTTGAAGCTTTGACGATTTTTCAATCCTCAAATTAAAACCAAAGATCATGATTATAGAAAAACTTAAGTTTTCAACATATTTCAACTATGGTATTATAGAAAAATTTTATGACTAAAAAACTTTAAAATGAACATCTGAATGAAAGAGTCATTATTCGAAGAACAATTTATTTTTTAAATGCTAAAAGTATAACTATTTTAAAATCTTAGCCTAAAAAAAATTGAAAATTTAAAGCAAAATTTAAAAATCAACCATCAAATTGACAAACATTGCAGGCAAAGTCAACCCATTGTAATATAAACTTAAAGACTAACAATGAAATTAACACATTGTGAGGGTGAACTTGATCCATTATAATGAAAAAATTAAAATCAATTATCAAATTGATAGATAATGGAATCAAGTTATTAGTCGAGGATTGACACAACCTGCAAAAAGAAAAAATATAAATAAATAAAAGTTAAAAACACAAAAGAAAAAAAAATAAAACATTTGAAAAAGATAAAAAGAAAAAAAAAATCACAAAATGTCCAAAAAAGATTAAAATAACAATAAAAAGTAAATATAAATATATATTAAAATATAAAAATATTAAAAAATATGAAAAAAATAAATTAAAACATTGAAAAAAAATAAAAACAAAAGCAATAAAAACACAAAATGTTTCATAAAATAATAGCAAGTAAATAACAATATATAATAAACGCAAAAAAATAAAGAAGCAAAAATAAAAAAAATAAAAAATAAAAAAATAAATTAGAAAAGGTAAAAAAAAATAAAAAATTAACTTATAAAATAAAAAAAATAAAAAAAATAATGAAATAAAGCAATATAAAAAATAAAAAAAAAGAAATAAACTAATAAAAAGAAATATTTCAAAAAAAACATAGTTTAAGAGAAAACAAAAAAAAATTAACACCAACCAAAAAAATAAATAAATAATATTGATTGTATAGTTAAAAAAAAAAACATTATATATATATACTAAAAAAACATAAGAAAAAAATTGTGGCCCTACAATTTCTAGGGGGGCAAGACTAATTCTAGGAATCATCCTTCCCATGCCTAGGGCTCATCGCGCCACAAATCTGATTAGGAGGGAGTTGCATGTAGTTTACTCTGCGCCCTAGGCTGGCCAAGTCCAATTATGGGAATGAGACATGGCTCACTCAAGGCCCAAGGGCCGTAGGCCTAGTCGGGGACTAAGCTACATGCACATGTGTTAGGCCCTGTCAAGGCCGATGACCCATAGGCCCTATGCAAGCCTAGACTAATTCTAGGAATTGGGCTTGGCCCTTGCAAGGTCTGTAGCTTAGGCCCTCCCTAAGCCCACGACCAAGCGACCATGGGTCGCGGGCACAAGGAGGGCTTAAGCTGTGTGTGCCGGCCTAAGCCAGGTTTGGGTTGCATACATGTAGCCCCTACCCAGGCTTCTGGCCCATAGGCCCTGGGCCGCCAATCCAAATTACGGGAATTAGGCTTATCTCAACCACAGCCCTTGGGTTGCGAGCTTGGTTGGGGCATGAGTTGCGCACTTGTGAGGTGTAATTTATTTTTTTGTATTCTTTTTCTTTATTTCAATTTTTTTTAATGTTTTTTTAATCATTTTTTAAGGATTTTTTAATTGTTTTTATGTGTTTTTTTTAATATTTCTTATTTTTATGTTAATGGTTTTTTTATTTTTTTTTTCAAAAAACCTGTTTTAATGGTTTTTTTTTTTTATTATTTTTATTATTTATTATTTTTTTTAAATTGAATTCATATCTATATATATACATATATATATATATATATATATATTATAATTTTTCCTTTTAATATCTTTTTTAATATTTTTTTATTATTTTTTTAAATGGTATGTTTTATTTATTCTTAATCTCTCTTCTTCTTCTTTTTTTTTACTTCAAAATTTATCAAGTCAAGTTTTCTTGGGAAAAAAAAAATTGTCATAGATATAAAATTCATAAAAATTTAATTAAAAAAAAAAAATTCCTTTTTTTTCATAAAAATATTTATTTAACACGTCATTTTTGGCAAAAGGTTTTGAAATAATATGTTTATTTTTTAATTATATTCTATGCAAAAGATGTAGTTGTTGTCTAGTATTTAAAATTATTATTTTTTAGTCACAATTATTTTATATGTACTGAATTATTAATTAACGATATATAAATATATAAAATTCATAACTTCAAAATATTAATGTTATTTCTTTTTAAACTTTGCAAAAAAAATAAAAAATTTGTCGTAAAAAAACATGTCATAGAAAAACAAAAAAACACATGTTTGGAAAATCCTTAAAAAACAAACATCTTAAGATGAAAAAGAAGAAAAGGAATAAGACAACTTGAAAAATGGTTAAACAGTCAATATTTAAAAAAAAATGTGCATACTTAGGACATTAGAAAATCTAAAGTACCAAAAATATTCCTTAAAAAAATGTTGGTGTTTTTTGAAATCCTCATAAAAATCACTAATATTTAAAAAGAATATCCACACTTCATATATTAGAAATTTTAAAATGTCAAAAATAGACCCTTTAAAAAATGTGTTGATTCTAAGTGAACACTTTTCAAAATTAACATTAAAATCACTAACGTTAAAAAAAAATATACTTAATAGATAAGAAAATTTAAAGTGTCCAAAAATATGTTCCAAAAAACATATGTATTGAATCAACACTTTTCAAAATCAGATAATTTTTTTTATCTAAAAATATTGACACTCATTACAATTCCACTTTGATAATTTACATTATTCTTCAATAGAGAAAATACCACTTTCATAATTAAAAAAAAGAAAAAAAAAAATTTATTACGTGTTTGATTCTCATGGGCTCAAATGTCAATCACTCATTTAACTCCACTATTATATTCTCTTAACCCTTTGGGAAGTACCTAGTCTTTGTTCAATCATGAATTCAACAAAAACCAATTCCCAATTACGAACATGTTACATTATGATGTTTATTGGTGAGATGACAGCCATTCGATTTAAGCTAACCCGTTAAATTGATGAGGAACTCGAATGGGAAGAGAATATATATTCAATCTCTAAATTTGTCCGTAAATAGGGACCTTCCCTATCCCATTTTGATAAAGCTAAATATTGTTAGTGTTAGTTTCCAAATTTTTGAAAGGATTGAAGTGCCGATTTGCACCAATTCTTGTTTGAACCTTCACAACATTTTGCTAATAAATTTCCTCCACTATATTTCCATTTCATAGAAGGTAAAAATGTTGATTTCATTCGTTAGTCAATGAGAGACAGTGAATATGGCCTGGAATAAATTCGACTTTTCTGACCTTGATTCCTAAAAGTAATAACTCGGAGGAGCCACAGGGTTTTAGACGCATAGCCTTGTGTAACGTCGTCTATAAGATGATTTCCACTTTGATAGCGAAAAGGTTGAAACCTCTCTTACCTAACTTAATTGCGCCTGAACAGACTGGGTTTGTGGAGGGGCGGCAGATCCTAGATGGGATAGTAGTATCTCAGGAGGTGATACATTCCCTAAAGGTGAAAAAACAGAAAGGGATGCTGATGAAGTTGGACTTATCCAAGGCTTATGACAGATTGAACTAGGACTATCTCAGAGCGGTTTTGGAAGCTTACGGTTTTGAGAGAAGGTGGATAGCATGGATAATCAGCATGATCTCTACTCCAAATTTCTCAATCTTGGTTAATGGTATTCCAACAGACTCGTTTAATGCTAGCAGGGGAATTAGGCAGGGGGACCCAATTTCTCCATTTTTGTTCATCTTGGCTATGGAAGGATTAAGCAGGAAAATTAAAAAGGAAGTAAGTGAAAGGAGAATCAGAGGAATAAGGTTGTGGGGGAATAATTTGACTATCACACATCAACAATTTGTTGATGATTTGATGTTATTTGGAGAAGCGTCGCTTAAGGAGGTGCGGAATTTCAAGAGGATCTTAGAAGTCTTCAAGAGCGCATCAGGTATGGAGATTAATAACGATAAATCTTGTACTTTCATATTTAATTCGCATGAATCTATCAAAACTCATTTAACCAGAGTTCTAGGTTTTAGGAAGGGGGAGTTACCTACGAAGTATTTGGGTATTCAATTGGATATAAACCCTAATCGGATTAAAAACTGGCAAAATCTGTTGGAACGAGTCAGGAAAAGATTAGACAGTTGGTCATTTAGATTGTTGAATTTAGCAAGTAGAATTGTTTTATTAAAATCGGTCTTATTATCTATCCCCATATATCACCTGTCTATTATGGCTGCTCCCAAAGGAGTTTTTGCCAAAATGCGAGAAATACTTGGAAAATTTTTATGGGGCGGTCCCAAGAAGCAGAAGAAATGGACTCTGGTTTCATGGAAGAATGTAATTAAGAGGAAAGAGGAAGGGGGCCTGGGAGTACGAGACCCTGAAATTGTAAACAAGATTCTAGGGGCAAAATTATGGTGGAGATGGGTCCAGGGAGGATCTGATGTATGGAAAAGAATATGGTCCCAAAAATATGGCATGCCTGATACTACTGAAGGACGCTTAAGAATAGAGGAAACACCAAGAGGTTCACAGATCTGGGATTTTGCAAGTAGAAATAGGGATATAGTTAGGAACTTTGCCTTCTGGGAAATCCGTGAAGGAAACTCAGCAAGATTTTGGGAGGAAAGTTGGCAACAGCGGGGCACTTTGGATAGGCTTCAAACTCTTCATGAAGTTCAAGAAAAAGCGCAAAGAGCAGGATTGAAATATGTAAGGGACTATTGGAAAAGAGGCGAATTAAACGATATATGGAGAGCTTGGAAAAGACCGGAGGAATGGGCTGATAACATAGGTCAGGAAGCTGGGCAAGTGTATAACAGAGAAATAGAATCAAGGAAAATCAAGGTTCGAGAAGGTAAGGATATTCTTAGATGGGGTAAAATGACGAAGGGCATGTTTACAGTAAAAGAAGCCTATTACTGGGCAACGAAAGAGGAAAGAGAGGAGGAACCAATAGGATGGAAAACGATTTGGGAAGGAAAATGGTGGCCAAAAGTAACATGCTTCGTATGGCTGGTATGCAGAGGAAGGATCCTAATTTGGGATAATATGCAGAAAAGAGGAATGATTGGGCCATCAAGGTGTAGTCTCTGTATTAAGGAAATATAAACTCAGGAGCATCTATTGAATAAATGTATATATACTAAGAACCTATGGGAAGAAATTGGAGTGCTCTTTGGTATGACAAAAAGGGATCCCGACAGCATCAGGAATACTCTGTTTTAGTGGGGAAAAGGGAATTTCCAAAGCAAAGTTGTAAGGAGAATATGGAACTTAGCGGTTGGTTTTGTAATATGGGCGATCTGGAAAGAGCGAAATCGACGAATATTTAGGGATAATAGTTGGCAAGAGTCGAGAATTTGGGATGAAATCTGTAGTTCAATTAAAGAAACGGTTTTATCAGAAGTGTGGGAGGAAGAGGATTGGAGATTGAACCCGGAGGAGCAGAGAATAGTCTCCAAATTGAATATGGAATTTAAGATGATTTATCCTCATGCAGAGCGGAAGATTAGAAATGGAATGCCGAGCCCCAATCATTATAGGTTACCTGGTGAGCGACGGGTTAAATTAAACTTCAACGGGGCCTCAAAGGGTAACCCGGGACAAGCAGGCTTCGGAGGTATTTTCAGAGATAGCAACGGAAACACGCGGTGGGTTTATGCTGAAGGGGGAGGGGAAATGACGAACAACGAAGCAGAATTGTGGGCAGTGCACCACGGACTCCGGATAGCAGTTAGGAACGGGTATATGAATCTAGAAATCGAAGGCGACTCACAAATCACGATTGATATGTTGAAGAAATTAAGGGATGGGAAGAGCTGGGAACATGTATCGAAGAGTTGGCGGACAGCAGGGATCCTACAGGATATTGAGGCGATGCTGAGTAGGATCGAGTATACTACAATAAACCATGTACTGCGAAATGGAAACCGTGTAGCTGATCTATTGGCTAATTGGGGAAGCGGAGGATCGAATAGAAACGTAGATGGCTGCTGGATATCATTACAGGATGATCCAAGGTGGAATGCGTTAAAAAATCTATTAAGTCAGGATCATGATGACGCGACCGCACAGGGAAGGAATAATTAGGCGCCTCCGGATTATGGTAAGGAGGGGGAAGGACAGAGTAATAAATGTTCGATCAAAGAGTTTGCAGGATCAAGATTATGGGATTAAAGTCATGAAGGCTGACAGCAATCAACCCACGGGAAGGATGAGCATTCCAAGGGGAAATCGGGCAAGGTACCGAGGAGAAGCGGTGGCAACGTCAGAGTGTCAGCCAGCGTTTTCCATCATGGAAGAGAATGTAGAATGGGTATTAATGATGATGACAGGCTGCAGAGAAGCTTCAAGAAGGCAAGGTGGCAGCATTGCGATAATATAGGGCTTGCATGCAATCGACCAAAGCAAAAGGAGACTTCAGAAGAGAAGCAAAGCAGAGCGAGGAAGTGTAGAGAGAAATTGCAACAGAAGAAGGACTGGAAGATGGCAGAGCACCAGGACAGGGGAGCAGGAAGGTGGACGAGGAGCAAGGCAGCAACTCCAGCGGAGAAAGGAAAGAGCACGGTCGAAGAAGCTCTGCAGAGGATATATCTTACTATCCAGGATGAATCGGAGGAAGAGTTTGATATTCGCAATTATATTGTAGACGAGGAGCCTCAATGCGCAATGCACGGAAAATCGGGTACGGGGAAGGTCCACGAGATGGAAAAGGGGGACCGCGAGGAGGAATATGAGGATCAGGAAGACGACGACGAAGTGGAGGTGGATAGACGCGGACGGGGTAGAGGAGCGCGAGGAAGCACTAACCAGAGAGGGAGAGGGAGCCCTGGAGGACGAGGCGGCCGAGGGAATAGGAATGTGCGTTCTGAATTTGAGGAGGCAGCTGCTAGTGAGGTAAGAGGCAGAAAGAGAGGCAAGAAAGACATGAGGAGGAAATTACAGGAAGCAGAAGAAGCATATGCCCAAGATACCAATCCAAATATCATAAGGATTATAGAGCATTTGGAGGAAGAAGCTATGCAGGAGATCTCAGATCCTGAAATGGAGGATTGGGAGCAGTTCCTCCCTGATCCGGGACATACGAGAGGACGAATGTCCTTGTATAAACAGTCTTTACATGTTTATTGGGGCATGAAGCGGTTATTGGCCAAAGCTATGGAGCAGGTGGCTCTAGAAATGGCTGAATTGGTCCAGGGCATTCCAACCATGAAAAGGGAATTGAAGAATATTCAAGTTACTCTCCTTATGCAAGACAGAAAGATGGATGACATCCTGCAGATGCTTCAAGCGGGTGGAATGGGCGTCAAGGTCGAGAAAGAACCAAAGACAGATGCACCGAATCAGTAGAAGATGCAGCTGATGCTAGGAGGTTTTTATATAGACTGTTATTTTGTTTTTTGGTTTTGTAGATGATAATGATTCAGAAGGAAAACAGTTTACCTATAGTAAGAATAGAAGGATATTTAGCGTGGGTAGATAGGCTGATAATATACTGTTTTTGGATGGCTTTGAAAAACTTCAGATGGTTAAAAAACCCGGTTTCCCTTAAGGGCGGGTTGAGACCTGTCCAACTATGTAATATCTTTTAATTTCAGTAATGAAAAAATAGAGTACCGCCTTAGCTTACAAAAAAAATAAAATGAGAGACTTCTAAAATTCAAGGAAATAACCCCATGAGGACCTAGAAGAGTTTAAGGGAGAACATTGGAGGTTACGTAAATGTAAAGATCAAATTATCATGTCATTTTATATATTTTCTCTTTCATAGTGAGTATCAAAGGAGAAAAAAAAATTAGGTTTAACTCGTAATAATAATGGAACATACCATTATTTGAAAAGTCGTGGTATTTATTTTCTTGCCTTGATGTGTGCAATAGCATTTAGAGGTTGATCATGGAAATAAATCATCCTCCTCCCACTAAACAGCGTTGCCAATTCTGTAAGGATTGCTTCACTTTTCCACTTCAGTTATTATTACTTCAATTTTTTTGTTGCTTGGGATTAGAAAAAATTAAAATTATATTATTGGTATTATTATTGTTACACTGTCATAAAAATGATAAACAGTAATAAGAAGGAGCAATGACACATCCCATATTTGAAGGAGGTTTATAGTTATTTTGGTTTTCTTTTACATCAAACAAACCCGAGCCACTCCGTCTCTGCAAACCAACCAAGACCCTAATTAACTAGTAGCTTGTCAATTTGGAAAGTGATGTCCCATTTATTGTCATTAAATTTCTTTGCTTAGATGGTTAGGTCAAGTCGAAAGAACTTAGTGATTTTCTTTGCTCAGATGGTTAGGTCATTAATAAATTTCTTTGCTTAGATGGTTAGGTCAAGTCCAGAGAGCTTATTGATTTTCTTTGCTCTGATGGTTAAGTCAATTCTAAAGAACTTATGAATGACAAGAAGATAGGGAAGCATATAGCTATGTTTCTCTTAGCTCCGGCTAAAAAAATTCATTGTATTTCTAGAATAGATGACATGGTTCATTTCATGACTTCGAACTGCCAAATCTATGTCAGGAGGCAGTGAACATTGGAGAAAATCTAGCTCACAGTGAAGGGAGGCACTCGACAAATCTAACTCACAGTGAAGGGAGGCACTCGACAACACTTTTACAATAGCCTAGTGTACAACAACAAAAGTTTAATCTTTCCCTCTTGCAGCTAAATGGTCAAGCCATGGTTGATGCAAACCAAAGGACCATCATAGCACGTGAATTTAGTGAAATAATAATTTTGAGAAATACATTTCTTTGCATTTTTCCAAATTAAACATAAAAAATTCTTATTTTTACAAGCTTTCATGTTACATGGAATTCCACTTCCCATGGGAGTAACCATAGAGGCATACTTTGAAGTTATCGATGCAAGGAAAAGTTAAAAACTTGTTTGAGTCCCACTCCATAGCATAGGTACAGAATCAGAATCACAATGGATATTTAATTATTTAATCTTTGTAATTGAAAAAACATTTGGATTAGGAAATTGCAATATCTTTCAAACTCAAGAAGGTTTTTCCAAACTTGAACGAAATAAATGTGGCTTTTGAAGATGAGTGAAATCTTATTACATTGTAGTTAAATAATATACTTAATGGTTACTTTTCAATAAACCTTATAGATAATTAACTACTCTTTGATAATAATAATAAAGAATATAATATAATAAATTATAAATATTAAGAAAAGATAATAATGGTAAAAAAATATTAAAAATTGAAAGAAAAATAATAATAGTAAATAAATAATAAATATTAAAGATAATATAATGATAATAAATAAATTATATAGTAAATAATAAGATGAAGTTTTAAATAAATATATATATATATATAATTAAATTATACTAATAGTAAAAATAAGTATAGTTAACACAAATGTAAAATAAAATAAGAAAAAGTTACAATAAGAGAAATATTAAAATAAAGAAGCAAAAATTGCACGTTGACACATGGAATGTGTGCATGGGGCCCATTTCTATTGTTTGGTTTATTTGATGAATGATGAGGAAAATGAGAGACATCATATCTTCCTCCATTTTATTGGGAGAAAAGTATTGTGAGGCAAAAGGTTCCATGGCACTGGTATGTTGACTGAGGGTTTGAGGGTAGCTAGTTGTAGAAAGATTAAATGCACCCGAGCCTATGGTTGGGTGGAGATTCATCCACAGAACTTTGTTTTGGTTAGCATGATTTAAATAGTGTTTAACTCCAAAATTACAAATAAGGAATATCATGGCTAAAAGTAAGTTGTCTTTGCTCATACTTCTCAAAATTCTATGCTAATTAGTTGAATAAAGGTGTATCCATTATGAATCACATAATTGACCTAATTAGTTGCATATTTAAATTGTGGGTCAGAGCAAAGTTTCAACTCTATGTGACCTATAGGTAAAAATTTGAGAAAAATAGTTAATTAAATCTATCAATAAATTTATATGAAGAAATATATAATATAATAAAATAAATATATTAGTGCATATAGTGTATATAATTGATGTATATAAATATGCATCGAAAAAAAAAAACAAATATATGGGCATGCAATAGGTATCGTTAAAAAACAAAGAAAAATGTCATTGGCGTGTAATAGGTTTTTAATTAACATCAAATTTTTCGATAATCGGTGAAATATGTTCAACTAAATCATACAGATTTTCGTTTGTTTTAGCTTTAAGTTATTCAAAAGTAATGGTACACTTTGTTTTGAAAATTTAGGTTTTGCTAGAAAACTTCGAAGCTCATAGGTATTCCTTTGCTCCAAAATTTGTGATTCTTATAAAACTTACTTTTATCTTGACAAAATCAGAAAGTGCATATTTTACTTATTTTAATCTGACTTCTTAAAACATTACGAATATTCCAGTGACATTACAACCCATTAATGAGTTTTCTTTTAGAAATAGTTTATGCAACGCAAAATCAGTTGATAATACGAAGAATATGTTACGTTTGTTGTGATTTCCTCATAAATATCCTTCAAAGTTATTTTCAGCATGACGGTGAAATGAAGTTCTTTGTAAGTTATTAGGCCTTTCATGGAAATAAAATGTCTTCACGGGATTCAAGGTGATGTCATTTATGTGAAAATAAACCAAGATCTATTTCCTTGAGCAATAGATGAGAGTGAAATTGAAGATGCTCAAATTCATTTTATTAGGAAACCTAAAATAAAGTTGAAATTATAATTATATAAAAATTAAGTTGAATGGATTAATTAATCTTTTTTTCCACAGGAAAAAAGTGGTAACCTTTTATTTAAAAAATGAAATGTTACACAAAGCATATGCATTGAATCATTCCCATAAGTTGCCCATTGGGCTCCAGTGCTTTCGTACACAATGCAATGTAGCAATACTGCTCTGCATTTAGAAAGAATGAAAAAAAAGAAAAAAGAAAGGAGGAAAGGACAGAAAAACTCGATCCCGGTAGTGAGTAGAGGACTCACACCTCAAGTTTTTCTCCCCTTCTTCCTTTCAACCTTGCGCCACTCTCCTTGAGTGGGCTCGATCGAAGCTAGGACTAACTGTGTTTCTACTTTCTGTGGAGCTGTATCCTTGTCTGAGTTTGAGGTATCTGAGGGGTGATGCCGTTTGATCCCTCCCATACTCAGATCCTTTCTTGTCTTCTCTGCCTGATTTCAATGGAGCTGTGAAACCTTGTTGGCTGATATGTTTTCCTTTTGGGTCTCCTTTCCTTGGGAAGGCTCAGAATTCTCTATGGGGGTAACTTCCTCCTCTGCCTCTGATTCGTCGTCCTCTGAGTCAGGAGGGGGAAATTACCATCCTTTCCTCTGCTTCTCTTTGTTGTTTGCTTTCTTGGCTTCTGGGTATGTACTTTGCAAGTGTCCTGTCAGCCCACAGTTCCTGCATCTGAAAGCAATGTTTTTGTAGTCTAATCCTTGCAGCCAATTTTGTTGTTTGTATACTAGCCTTATACATTCCATTGATTAATTAATCAATAATCTATACACATTTCTCTTATCAATTCAATGTTCTAAATTAATTAAGAAAGTTTTGAAGTCAAAATCGCATATTTATTTTGAAATTCTTATGAGAGACTCAGTCGTGATGGGAACCTATATATTTGGGAATGGGAGACCTATAGATTTATTCCATCGAAGTCCATTATATGCGAATCAAAATAATGTTAACTTACACTGGGAAATTTACTCTATTTGGTAAAACTCAGATTTCCTTCCCTCCACCGATACACATGACTTGATGTCAACGGGGCTAAGAAAAATAAATAATACTTATGTGGAGTGAGGTATAAATCACACTTTCGAACCCAATGTCATAGATTTACTGCCTATGCTAAATATGTGCTTCAACCCTGCACTAGCGTTAATCCAAACCTATATGTTGCACCTTTGAAAAAACTTTGATTTAAGAGTTAAATAAATTTGATTAAAAATAAATACTTTTGGAAAAACTTTGATTTAAGAGTTAACTAAATTTGATTAGAAATAAATTAAAATTAACTTTTTTATTTATGTTAGATAGCGGTGATTAGGTAATTGGAATGTAATATTTACGAATTAAATAAATTATCATTAGAAAAGCTTTTATCAGAATACTAAATTTAGAACTATAATGCATTAAGAAATGGTTTAATAATAATAAAATCGTTATACATCTAAATCATTATCATTTTTCAGTGGCCATGTTGAGTTTATAGAAATGCATACTAATGTTGAAATATTGATTAAATTATTTATTTACTTAAATTTAGATTTACATTTTTATTATTTTGCTTTTAAATTGTATGTTCTTAATTATAATAAAATCATTATACATCTAAATCATTATCATTTTTCAGTGGCCATGTTGAGTTTATAGTGTTGAAATATTGATTAAATTTTTTATTTACTTAAATTTAAATTTACATTCTTATTATTTTGCTTTTAAATTGTATGTATATTTGTTTACTGAAATTTCTAATGACATGTTATTAAAATAAGAAAAAAATAATTTACTATAAATATAATTATGAGTTTTCTTTTGTTATTTTAGATATTCAAATTTTCATATAAATTGTTGAGAAATATATACCACAAAATGAATTTTAGTTTATGGCAAGTTATATGCAAGATTATTTTTAGAAGTTTTTCTTTGTTTTTAGTGTTTTTTTCTTCTTTTAATATTACTTTGAGTATGTTAAATTCCAAGTTTCTTTTTTTCCCCTTTTTTTTCCAAAAAAAATGATTTTAAAATTTAAATTAGAAAATTGCAAACCATCATGTTATTTTTGGATAACCAATTTGATGTAATTTTAGACTTCCAATTTTGTCAATGTGATTTAGTACCTATTAAATTCAAGAGGTTGACTATTTTAAATTCATATCAAACTCAAGTTTGTTAATTTCAATAAATTTTAGGTAGATTTAATTTTCTCAATTTCAAGAAAAGTTCAGAAAAAAATTCCTAAAATCCACAATTACATTCCATTTATCTATCGTAGTGATCCACAATGAAAATGATATCAGTTATTATTATATTCTTCAAATTTCATTTATTTTAGTATTAAAATTAAAATATTAAGATGGTTCCAAATAATTATTATGGAGTCAAAATAGATTTTATATGGAGATAGATTTTACATGGAGATAATCAAAATCAATTCATATATGAATGATGATTAAAGATTAAAAAAAAATTGGTGAAATATGATATATATTTATGTTGTAATTGTATGCTTTATTTATATATTTTCAAGTATGTGTATGTTTAAACTAATTAATATTTTAAAGTGAGGGAAGTTATTAATTAATTTATATAACAAATATTTTAATATTTTAAAAAGAAAATTCAATAAAAAGAATGAAAATAATGGGAAATAGAATAGTAATGGGTAAATGTATTTATTTAGTCTTTTTTATGGGTCATTTAATTGTAATTTTGAAAAGAGTAAGAAAATATTCATAGTATAATTATTTTGAAATATTGGCTACATTTTAGTTTTATTTTTATTCGAATGTTTTATTTTTCTCCTTGAAGCGATGTTTTAAACATAGAATTATGTTGGCTATTAGGAAACTTTCAAAATTAATGTGGATCCTAGACTTAGTGAATATTATCTTTCTTGTCCAATTTTCTGTACGTTGATAGTTGCATTTTTTTGCATTTACGAAAAGTGGTAATCGATTCTTTTAAGACTTTTTTTTAATATTACATAAACTATAGCTTGAAGGTAACCTTGTGGTTAGGTAAAGAAGTTATAAAAAGTAATTCATGGTATTAATAAATCTCATATCTTAAGGAGAAGAAGCAACTTATAATTAATCTAAAAATGGGAAATAAAGAGACAATAGCTATTTGGCGAAGGTGTGAGGAAATTGTGGTGAAAATTTAAGGAAGTAATGAGTATAAACTTAAGACAGTGAAAAAATAGCCTTGGGAGTACAAAAAACCTATTATGAGAATAAGATGATGGAAAAATATATATAAATAGACAACAATCTTAAGAAATGAAAGAAACATTAATGATCAACTAATGAAGTTGAATTATAAAGAAGGTCATTGTCAAGGGCCCTGAAGGGTATGATAACATTGTATTAGAGAAGTAAATCCATAATAAAATTCATCAATTGCAGGAAGATAAGTTATGTAATTGGAGGAATAGATCAACATTTCCAAGTGTAACACTTTTATATATTTAAGAGGGAGGAGGGAAAGAAACCAGGATGACTCAAGGTGAGAAATCAAGGCCAATTTGATAATATTTCCATCTTTGAAGCTAGTAACATGGAATATTAGGAAATTGACGCTATTGGAAAAAATAAAATAATATCGATAAAGGTTTAGTATGAGGAAGTGAAGGGGTGATTCTACCGAGAAGTTCTCTTAAAATATGATGAGTGGATTGATCAACAAGATTGGTAAAGGGTCAAAGTGATGATCTACAAATTTAGAAGTGTCAATGTAGGAAGTTTTGAGCACCTGTAATTGGTGAGAAACAACAAGTGACAAACTGGGAAAAGGTTTCAAGGATAATGATTATTTAACTTTTGGAAAAAGATACACTAATGAGAAAAAATTGAGCATGAAGTGTAGGAAGAAATACCATTGGAAATTCTATAATGAGACTTTGAGAAGAATTACACATAAATTAGTAGAAGAAGTGAGAATCAACTAATAAAGGTTGTACATGAATAAATGTCACTCATGTGTGAATTTATAACCTATTGATGCTTCACATAAAACAACTTACTGAGTTTGTGCCATTAAAAAGTTATTTTCAAGCACCCCAAGCATATAAAACCTTTTAGTGGATGACAATGGTATTAGTGGTTTCATGCTTCAAATATAAACCAAAGATAGTGTTTGACAAGCCAAAAGCGAAGAGAAATAACCTTCATCCCAACTTGAAGAATGGTGCACCTATAATAAAATAGATCAAGTGATATTGAGAAAGAAACACAATGAGATAAACCAATCTTTTTGAAGCTGAACAATGATGATTCCTAGGTGATGGATAAACCACTGGAGATTAATTGTCCATTTGCACAAGGGGATTAGTTATGACAAAAGACTTAAAAAATGATGGCCTAATGTTTGTATGTCATTCAATAGAATGGTACTAGAATGGATAAGAAAAATATGAATAATGATCATGCAATTTTAATTTTGGCGTTGTTGATTTAGGAATAATTGTGCCACCAATAATATCTTAACCATGAATTTCACTAAATTCCATTAGGAAATAATAATTATGGGCTAGAAGTTAAGGTTCAAGATGATTCAACAATGCACGTAAATGACTATACCTACTAGGTAAATTGTCAACTTCTTAGTTAAAGGAAGTGGAAATGATTATTGAAAAGTAATTGGTATCTTGATGAAAACATGACATTAATAGTATTGGTAATGTAACATAGATCCTAAAAGGATAATCTCATTTCATAGTTGGTATTTATTGTTTAAATAAGAAAACAAAATTGTTTTTGCTGGTAAATCATGACATGAATTTTTATGACGTATTATTGCTCTATATTTGATATCTATGATTCTCATGTTATCATGATATGATATGGGGTTATATTGACACGTGGTTCAATTTATTATGCAATGCCATGATATATATTTGATATAGAGATGTTGATTTTATAACTTATGATAGGATTTCATGAGGTGAAGCATGTGGTAAATTCATGTTGATTTTATGACTTACATGAGCATGTCTTGCCTTATTATTTCGAAATGTTGTGGTTAACAAAAATGTTATGTTTTCATGATTACATGCAATACTTGTCATTTGAATTATTTTCTATGATACTACGATGTTATAAGTAATGCACTAGTGTCATGTTGAGATGTGGTGATTGACATGAAATCCACAAATGGGCTGAGAGGGCTCGTTTAATTGATGATCTCATGGGAGCCCATACCTATGAAGGAGAATATGTAGTACCATATGGGTTGGGGACAAACTCAATCAACACTACATATACTAATGGTTCTTTTGTCTTGTATAGCTCTTGATGGATAGATCTTGAGGGGCTATGGGACCATCTTAAGGAGGCCAAATTCCTGATATTGTAGGCCAATTGCATGATATTGGATTGGGATGTTGATGTCTGGTGGGGGTGTAAAGACTTTGATACCTCGGGCTGTGAACCTTAGTGAGTGTGGAGGGAGTGGACTAGTCTTGCGAGATGCCCAGAGTCATTGAGTACTAGGACCGAACGACTACCTTGGGGCAGATGAGGCCTAAGTCAAGCACGAGCATTGGGGCCACCCTTGGGCTATTGTACAGACCAATGAGGCTTATGCTTGGTTCCGAAAGTGGAAAAAAGGAAAAGGATTCCTTGAGATTTCCGGGGTGTTGTGGAAACTTTCGATGTCTACTCATTATAATAGTTCAATAGAGGGTGTAGGGGAAATGTGAAGTAATAAATAACTAAATAAACAAAATGTTAAATGATTCAAATTAATTTTGAGATGGATTTCCTTAATGAAGGTGGAGTATGTAATGTCCCATAATAATAATAATAATAAATAAAATAATATAATAAATGGTAACAATTACGTCCCATAATAATAATAATAATAATAATAAATAAAATAATATAATAAATGGTAACAATTACGAAAAGATAATAATGATAAATAAATAGTAAAAATTAAATAAAAGATTATACGAGTAAATAAATAATAAATCATGAAAATAATATAATAAAAAAAAAATAGTAAATAATAACACTAGAGCGATATATATATATATATATATATATATATATATATATATTAAAAATAAGTAAAGTAATGAAAATGTAAAAAGTAATAAAATAAGAAAAATGAATGTGTGCAGGCTGGCCATTTCCATTGTTCGATCTATTTAATGGACGATGAGGAAGATGAGAGACATCATTCCTTCATCCATTATCTTGTGAGAAAAGTATTATGAGACAAATGATTCTCTAGCAGTAGTACAATGATTAAGGACTCGTGGGTGGTCAACTGTAGAAAGATTATATGCAGCTGAGCCTACGTTTAGGTGGAGAGACATCCCAAAACTTTGAGCCTACGTTTTGGTAGAGAGACATCTCCAAAAATTTGTTGCCTTTAACACGATTCAAATAGTGTTCAACTCCGAAATTATATGTAAGGAATATCATTGTTTCGAGTAAATTGTCTTTGTTCATATTTCTCAAAATTCTACGCTAATTAATTGAATAAAAATGTGTTAAATTATAAACCACATAAATGACCTAATTTATTGCATATTTAAATTAATAAATGACCTAATTTATTGCATATTTAAATTATGGATGGTTACTATTAGTCGATACTAAACCATCCATCGAAGAGTTTATATTTCTTCTCCTCCTTTAAACAAACATATTTCTTAAAATACTCTAAAAAATTCCACATTGAGTTTCACTTGACGTGGCCATAACCAACTTGCCACATATGTCATAAAACGAAAAGTCAATCTAAATATAGCTTTTGAACACGTGTTTCACCAAAAGCCAAACCATTCTTACCCCAAATTACTTTCACAGTATGCTTTCCATGGAGATCATTCCTTCCTGATGGGGAACGTAGCTACAGGTATACATACTTATCATTGCGGCAACGCTCCATAAGGAAACGCCCTGAATTTCCAATAATAAGTTCATACAGAGAGGTTCCAAAGAAATCCCCATTGAATAATAACATGATAGGCATAAGACCTCAACACACATCCTCATTGAAAGATCGAACTTTTACGATTGGAATACAAATACGTCCGAATCATCGTGTATATACGGTTGATACTAACAAATACAAGCGATAACATAAAGGGACAAGATAAAGCAAGAAATACAAGTGATACCCTGGATGGAGAACATGAAGATCGTTGAATTCACTTGGTTACTCAGTATTAAATGTTATAGCGTGTTATATTTACTTAGTTACTCAGTATTAAACGTTACGGTGAGTTATATTTACTTGGTTACTCAATATTATATGCATATGTTATGACGTGGTATATTTATTTCGTTACATAGTATTAAAAGTGGTAGTGAACGTATATAATCTAGAATTTTTATTGGGATATCTATTATTAAATATTGTCATGTAGTGTAATTATTTGGTTATGCAGTATTATGTTACCATGTTTACATTTATTTTGTTATTCGATATTGAATATGGTAATGAGTGGTATATAATTTATTTTATTTTATTTGAATTTGAATTTTTAAATTTAAAATTATATATTTTAATATAATAATATATAAAATATAATTATTTTTTAAGTTAATGTCGATTTGTTAGTTTTTATTAATAAAAATTATTTATCAATCAATAATAAATATAGTTATTAATGATTATTATTATTTTATTTACCATAGAAAAAATTATATGCTTTTTATTTTATAGAAATCTAATTATATAAATTATTATTCAAATACATCTTCCCAAACACCTCTATACAAGCTATAAGAGCTATAGCATTCTACTAAACTAGAAAATAAATAGTTAAATATAAAAAATATGAAGGTCGAGACAATTATAACAATATCAGTTTAACAAATTTCACAAGCATTAACCCTAAAAACATCAAAGGTTTTTGTAATCACAAAATGAGCTGAAAACTAGAACAATGTTATCCATTATTACTATATATGAAATTATATTACTAAAAAAACTAACTCAATAAATTTTTAAATCTTAAAATTATAAAAAACAAAAAAAAAATCCAAAAATTATTTTAAGTTATACTCAAAACCAATATATTAAATTATTATTTTAGTAATTATTATGATTTATTATTTAAAATTTCCCTAAAACCTTCCCTCCTTATTCATATTTATTTTATTACATTTATAGTTATAATTTATTATTTTAAATTTCTCTAAAACCTTCCACCTCCTTGTACATATTTATTTTATTACATTCCATATTTATAAAAATGGGAAAAGAAAAGTGATTTATCAAATAAATATAATTACATTGTCACATGGTTAAAATGTTTTCTAACATTCAACCAAATTTAAACATAAACCGGTGCAAGTAAACCAAATACATTAAATTCATGCCCCACAAAATTCAAAAGGATGCATATCCAGAGCAGACCGAGACAGCTCAATAAAAATGACAGGAACGTGTCACAGGTTTCTGGATTCTTCCTCATTATCATACATGCATTCTCTACTTTTTGGTTCTCCAATTCCTTATCATCTTTCCATTTTTTTTTCCAAATATTTGTAATCTATATATAACAGGACATCGGTCAAGGGTATTCATATTATTTTTCAATTAATAGAAACTGTTCTTAAACTTAGTCAAAATTATTACTGAGAATTTCGAACCCAAACATGTATCTTTCTTTTTCATCATTAAAAATTTTAATCATAAAACAGGTATCTGCCCTTTTCCATTATTAAGAATCTTCAAAAAGTATGTGTCTTTTTCATTACTGTTTATATCTTCTTTTGTTATATTTTGAATTGAAAATTTTGTAATTAATTATCGTTTTCATATTTTCAAACTTGTTTTAATTGTTGTGTTTTTTAAAATTTAGTTTTAATAATATTGTTAAGTTTGATTGATTTTAATAATATATAAATTTAAAATAAAACAATAAAATTAACTCAACATTTTTATATTTTATTAAAAAATAATATTACTTTCCATTTAAAATTTTATTATTTCTTTTAATAAATTTATTTCTGAACTTGGAAATAAATTACATGTCAATAAATATTTTATTATATTTTAAAAATGCTCAATTTATCCAGTTCGGGAAAAAGTGGAACCTTATCCTGTTTCCTCTGGAATGAGTGGCAGAAATGAAACTTTATCTTCCCAAAAGATTATCATCCGCTACAATATAGCACTTTGCACTTTCAGTGACCTTCATGAGTTTGAGTGACCCTATACAACGCACCGCATCCATTTCATCATCTTCTTTATGATCCAACTGACATCGTCAAAGGAGGTCAGAAAGTAAGGAAAAATGTCTGCACTCAGGCTCTTACCCAAACGACAAGATCATTCTGCTGCGAAGACCAGTAATTCCTTCAAGTCGGGGCCTGAGACGAGGAGGAGCATGAAGTTGAATCCTTTGGAGGGTTTCAATGTTGTGAAGAAGGTTGGGCAAGGCCATATGAGTTCAGTGTTCCTTGCTGTTGAGCGCAGCACCAATGGAGCTTTTGCTGTGAAGGTGAAGAACAAAGAGGTGCTCAGGAAGAAACGGGCATTTAACTTGGCTGCTACGGAGAAGGAGATCTTGTCGACCCTGGATCATCCTTTCCTGCCCTCCCTTGTCAGGCATTTTGAGTCTGAAAACCATATCTTTCTTGCAATGGAATACTGCTCAGGAGGAGATATCAACCTTTTCAGGCATTCACAACCCAACAAAATTCTCTCTGAATCTGCCCTAAGGTGAGACCGCTGGTTTGATTTTCCTGTATATTTCAGATCATATCTAGGGTGCTGTAAATTATATTTTAATTTTACGCTATACTGTTAGTCCTAAATGTTAAATTACAGTTTTTTAATCATTATAACTTCGAGTTAGACCAGATTAACATTTTTCTTTAATTTAAATATTTTAGATTTTCCATTATTATTTATTTATTGATGTGAGGATTTCCTATCTTATTGTTTCTTATTACTTTTCCAACACTTGGTATATTTTAAGATCACTTTTCTTTAGGGTCAGGTTAGGATTAAATATCCAGAGAAGTGGTGATGTAGTTGTTTGGGATTTTACGAGAAATTAACATGGTGTTTTTTGGTTTTTAAATAAGTTATATTGGAAAAACCAGTTTAATATTGAGTCAAGTTTACCTGAATCATTTTAACAATCTTTTAAAAATTTGACTCTGAGAACTAACTTGGTCTTAATCACTTTTTGTTGAAGTTTATAAAAATAAAGTTTCCATGTACTGGATTACATGGGTAACTAGTCATTTTATTTATAAGTTATCTTGGACACTCAACCATTTCACATTTCACATTCCCCTTAAATTAAGATACCATTACAAATCTACCCCGATACTTATCGAAAAGTAAATTTCACAACTTGGTCAATTCCACAACTTGATGACCCCATGTGCCATTACACTATATGTATTATTATCAAAATCTTAGACATTACAACCATGTGTACTCCTCACCAACCTATATGCATGAACAATAAGCCTCACAGATTCAGAGGAAAATACGCATACCTTAAACCAAAATCCCTACCCCTAATGTATTCACATATGACAAGCTCACTCCTTCAGTAAATTTCAGCATTATTAACTCCATCTTCATTCTTTGAAATGCATACCACCCCTCTGTAGCTGGTCATATCTTTGTCATATCTTGTCCATACCTTGATCTGGCTTTTTAATACCATTTATACTTACCAGCTCCATGCCATTCATCCGCAACCCCGTTATCATTGTGAGTCCTCTTCTTGGCTCTTTTTTTTTTCTCTGCATGGATTTCTTGATTGGATTCTTCACTGGGTTTCTGTTCTTCCTGTGTCGCAGTCTTCTCTCTCTCCACGAGTGCTCCCGGCAGATGCACCATCTAACTCCGTTACTCGGCAACTCACGTTCTTTCGACATTGTTTACGTTGCCGATATTCCTGCACAATTTTCAGCTGCCTACTGTAATCTCTCACAAATCGTCTTAAGGGCGCGCCATTATTCGTCTTGCGCTCGTAAATGTATCTGGGCTGGAACTATTAACCCATCGAGCTCCGCTGCAACATTGTGTTGGTGCTTGCGCATATCTCTGTGGTTCTAGGCATCCCGTCTATGCTTCTATGATTGCTAAATTTCGCGCGCGAGGCAGCACAACGAATGAATCAATCCGGAACTACTTTGCCCAGATTCTTAATATTGCGAGAATATTTTAGAATCTGAAAATCATAGTCAATTGTAACAATAAGATTTTGAAATATTTCTGATACAAAATAGAAGCTCATCTCGTAGGTTTTGACTGTGGTTGGTCACAGAAATCACGAATCGAGATTTTCTGGGTTTTTTTTTAATATGTTACTCGCGAGCCCTCTGCATGGCCTCCACCTTCAACCGATGGACTCCCTCAATTCGACCGGGCTACTCGAGTTCCCTTTCCCTTTCGCTCCACTAGACCTAAAAGTGAATATTCTCCATCCATGTCATGGATGTTTACACCTTCAACCGATGGACTCCCTCAATTCGACCGGGCTACTCGAGTTCCCTTTCCCTTTGCCTCCACTATACCTAAAAATGAATATTCGCCATCCATGTGATGGATGTTTAGTTTTTTTTGGTACGAAAATTATGAATCAGCATATGATATGTTAAACATTTTGTGCTGTGATTCCGGTGATAATTATGAACAGAAATAAGCGAGCTTAATGTTTTGAATGAAATTTTACTCTTTTAAAATAGTGACTATTTCACTTACCTTTATCAGCCGAAATAAGTGTAATGTTTTGAATAGAAATTTTAAGTTATATCTTATTTATTTTTATCCTTAAATTGAAAACGTAAGTCTTTTCATAAATTTGTATTAATTAAAAAAAAAAAAAAACGTAATGATTTTTTTATTATTCTATGCAAAGATTTAATTTTACCCATTTTGAAGTAACTTATATCTTATTTATTTTTATCCCTAAAGATAAGCGAAATGTCCCCTGCAAAAATAAGATTTTTCATGAATGGTTATTAATTTTAATTATAACCAAACATAATGAAATTTTTTCATTCAACTAATTATTCTACATCTGTAAAGATTTTCCTTTTATATTCTAAGCAGAACCACATAAAAAACGATCGTCACTTCGAATGTGAACACGACACCGTAAGTTGTGGTAAGGCATGCAAGTCTGTTACGGTCCACCAAGAGTTGAGAGAGTAACAGTGTGATAAAATTGTAAATCTTCAATGCATTCATTAGGGTAAACTAGAGTTTTCTTGGGCATTTGGGTGCCAAATATGAATACTGTTTATGATGCTAACTGTCGTATATTTTGGTTTATAAATGTTTTAATATATAGTCTAATCAGCATTAGGTTTAGGAAATTGTTTTGTGTCTGATAGATAACTCCATGAGATTATTCTTGTTTACCAATATGAGGAATAAATTCCTAATTGGAGTTATCTTTTTCTTTATTTTTAGGTTCATTGCATAGTTTGAAGAAATTAATTTTCTTCTGATTTTTTCATTATTATATAGACAAGTTAATGTCTCGATTATATGTGATATGCCGCAGGTTTTATGCGGCCGAAGTGGTACTAGCGCTGGAGTATTTACATGAGAGAGGAATAGTGTATAGAGATCTGAAGCCAGACAACATATTGGTTCAAGACAACGGTCACATTATGCTTACTGATTTCGATCTCTCCCGTCGTCTATTCTCCCACGTTAATCAAACCGGATCCGAACACGAGTCTGCATCTAGTAACAATTCCAGTTCGGACGACGAGAGGTCGTTTGCATCCACTAGTATTGATGGGGAAGCTGAAGGAACCATGAAGTCCCATTCATTCGTAGGCACAGTAGAGTACATTGCACCCGAAGTTCTATGGTGCACGGGTCATTCCTTCCCAGTGGACTGGTGGTCGCTAGGAATATTAATGTATGAAATGAAATATGGGAAGACTCCCTTCCGTGGCTCAAGCAGAAAGGAAACGTTCTTCAACATTATGTGCAAAGATCCTCCAATAACAGGCTCATGGTCTCCACTCAAAGACCTCATTAAGAAACTGTTGGTGAAGGAACCCTCTGAGAGGTTGGGATTCTCCATGGGAGCCACCGATGTGAAGAACCATAGTTTCTTCCACGGATTGAGATGGGAGGACCTGCAATTCGTTTGCAGACCTCCGTTTGTGCCTGACAGCGACACTGACACGGCCATGCTTGACCAAGATATATCTCATGATGCCCAAGCATTCGAAGCTCATTTCTGACTGCTAGAGTGTGAAGTGGAAGCCTCTCATCATCTATGAATCTCGTGGACGTTTCTAAGCCTTTATATTGGTTCAGAAGAGTGTGAAGTGGAAGCATCTAATCATCTATGAAGCTAATGGACGTTTCTAAGCATCTATATCGGTTCATAATGATATGTAAGCAAGCAATCATAAAATGAAAACCAAGGTATCTAGTTGCATTCAGATGAAACGTTTGGACAGTTTGGATTTCCAAATTTATCTTTTATAGTTTTGTTTACATGGGAAAGAGAGTGGTACTATCAAGTTTTAGAGTTTGTAATTATAAATATTTGAATTATCAAATTTTAGAATTTTTCTATTATAAATATTAAAATTATTTTGATTACGATATGTTTAACTTTTAATTAAAAAAATAATTTTAATAGTTAATATTAAAAAAGTCATGCTATTAAATTTATTAATTTAATTCTATTTTATAAATAGAAATATGTAATTATTTATGTGATCCAAAGTTTTTTTTTGTTCTAAAATTAAATTTTCTCCTAACATTATTACTACATTTTTTTCTCTTATTGACATGATTGTCACAAGTTAACTTGTGACTTTTATTTTACCTTTTAACTTATATGATTAAACTAATTTTAATACATATTAATATATATAACAATGAAAATGAGTATTCTTCAACCAGCTCTATGCATTCACATATGAAGATAGCTATTACCTAAATTCATAATTTCATGGTAGACTACTTTCAATTTAACCACTCTGGTTTTAGAGACTTCATGTTTAACTTCACTGCAAGAGGGATAATTTCTCTATAAAAACCTAGTGTGGGGCTTGCATCTAGTTTTAGAGACTTTGTGTTTAACTTCACTAAAAGTGGGATAATTTCTCTATGAAAAACCTAGTGTGGGGCTTGCATATGGGTGCAACAATTCGGGGTTGTGTGACAAGCTAGATGTTTCCACTCTGGTGTGGAGGAGGATGTATCTCCATGGGCTAGGCTTATCATGCATGCTAATTCCTAGAGGATTAACTTCTAGGGATGTTAAATTTCCAACACTTATGCTGGATGTTGAGAAACAATGAGGGGAGAAGGCAGAGGATAAAGAAGCAAGATCTTTCCACAATGCTACCAGTGATTATAGATACAACTAAAGTAGGGCAGAGAGGTGACAGTTGCCAACTTGTCCTCGTGATGATGCAACTTCAAACCCGGTGAGCTAGCCAACATTGCGTAACTCATTTTATGTTCAATTCCTTCTAGTTTTTCAACTTCTTTAATGGTTTAGCTTCTCTTTCGTGGTTTATAGTATGTAGGGCTTAGAGCATAGTGGGGTTCAACATTGGTTTTGGTCTTCCTATCTTTTGGTGGTTGTTTCACACTACTCAGTGCCCTTTATTCACCTCCCCTAGTTGATCCACCTCATTAGAAGCTAAGATAGACTTCCTTGGAAATCTATGTTTCCCTTCGCTTTACTTTTTTGGTTTTCTAATCTATAATCCCCCTAGTTTCTAACTTTTCTAGGTGATATTTTTATCTTGGTCCCTAGCAACCTAGTGCAACATGCCTAGAAAGAGGATTTGCTGCTACCAAGGATTGGGTGGCAAAGGTCCCAATGGTTGATCATGAGCTTGGGCCATAGATCAAAA
The DNA here is from genome assembly GCA_031772625.1 of Pinus tabuliformis. NCBI lineage: Eukaryota > Viridiplantae > Streptophyta > Pinopsida > Pinales > Pinaceae > Pinus > Pinus tabuliformis. Next base: position 780,136,587 of record CM062817.1, read on the forward strand.
CGCAACAACCATTTTCACTCATAAACTCTTACGGAGATCCAAGAGGAAATTTTTCAACTTGAAGCCTTAACCACTAATGATTGACAAGCCTACTCATATTCTTGTATTCAAGAAGAAGTAGCCAATTGGGTTCCTAAGCCTGGACATACAAGAAGAAGACAGAGTAAGTGCTTGAACTCCATCACGCTCCATTGACAAACAAAAAAACTCTTGAGGAGAGTCCAATTGGAGAAACATTAAGACTATAATGATATAATATCTTTCCCAAATAAAATTCAATATATTCAATGTCATTAGTGCCCATGTCCTATGACTTTAGATGCTAGTTCACATAAAAGGTCATCTCCAATATCATCTAAAATCACCAACATAATTTAATATCACCAACATAATTTAATAATAATAGTTTTTAACATTTTGAAAATTTATACCATTATCTATAGTTAAAAATATTAATTTCCCTGGAAGTAAACTATGATTAAACCTAATATAAAGTGTTATTGGTTGTCCTATGGAGATATTTTTAAAACAATGTACTTTAAAATTAAAAAAAAAAAAAAAAAACAGAACAAAACAAAAATGAATATAATTTTTACATAACACATTATATGAAAATGAACACAATTTTTTTTAACATTTATGTGCATAACTACCGTTTCAAATCCATGAAAGGGTGAGAAGTTCTTTATTATTTTCACTTTTCACTGTATAAAACACCATAGTCAAATAATTCCCTTTTTTTAATTTTGTTGCAAGTATGTATTTCTTTGATTTAATGATGTATATTTTTATTTTATAATAAATATTAAAACTGATCAATTTTTTAAATTTTATAAGAATTTTAAATAAAGGATTATATTAATATATGTATGAAATTATTATTTACAATAAAATTATTTATATTTATTTTTATAAATTAATATAATAGTTACACAATATTTAAATTAAAATTTAAAATAATAATAATATTGAAACTTATATTTATTTTTATAGATAAATATAATAATTATATATAATTAAAATTAATATTTAAAATAATAATAATATTGTAACACCTAACTGGTATTAGGTTAATTTTCAAAAAATTGTTTTGTTTTACTTTATTTCCTTTTTTTTTTTTCGCTAATGCAAGAGTCGTGCCTTCTATTCAAAATGTTCAAAGGGTAAAATTACATAAAATACAACCAACCGCAGGCTAAACCTTTTAGCCCAAGGTAAAAGCCTCACCAACTAGGTCCTAAAGACCCAAACAACAGACTCGTAGTAACTCAAATCTTAAAATAAACATTTCGTGAAAGGTCAAAAGACTCTGACCCACCAACATGCACAAAAAAATACCCAGACCCCCCAACCTCCACACTTTTCCTCGACCATCGATTCTCCTCGCCTGATCCAACAATGGAGGATAATATCGCATGAAATAAAAGCATGGAGAATTATTGCGTGATAAACAACCTGGACCCACCAACATGCACGCTTATTCTTGACTGTGGATTCTCCTCACTTGATCCTACGACTGAGGATCATATTGCATGAGCCAAAAGCACCGAGAATTACCACACGATGAGGGCAGTATTCTCTCCCCACCCGTGGCCACGTGTTGTGTGGTGAGTGGAATCACTCCCAACTTCGAAATACAGCTCAAGGCCTGGAGGGCATGCGATTAACCAAAAACCACCCCAAGGGCGCTATTGACACCACAGGAAGTAATTGGGGGGTTTTGAGTCTGCTAAGAAAGCCTGGACTCCAACGCCTCACACCATCCCATCTCCTCTGGTGCATGAACCAAACGAAGACGAAAATCCATCTGTCCAGCCGTTCATCCGAGAAACACAGTTTACCGAGCAACTTCCACCTGAGACTTCTCGGTTTGTGCTTACCTGGGTTGAGGAGGCAAACAGAGACCTGCATCCCAAATATGACCTCACTTCTGAAATAACACTTCATAATGAATCCAAATCAACTAGACCCCATCTCCGTGTCTCTATTTCTAAACATCGTTCTATCCTCATCTGCCTGATTTCACTTTATTATAGAGATTTGATTTAATTTGATGATGTAGCATTAATATGAAACTAATTATAATGTTTTAATAAATATAAGTTCGTCACAAGTCACTGGGATAGAATAAAGAGAAAGATTTCATAAGTGGAAGTAGTTAGAATGAAGAAACAATTGGGATGGACATTACTGGTCCAACTTCTCTCCTAAGAAAAAAAAAACTTGAAAAAGAAAAGGAAGCCAATAGGGTAGAGGTACCTAAGGCAAGAGAAAAGAGGAAAACCAAAAAGAGAAGGCTTAGAGAATTATTGGTTTGGTGCAAGAATTCAAAATCCTTCTGCTAGTTGGCCAGTGGGATTCATCGAATGAAAACATCCTAAGAATGAAGTTGGTTAGGCCCAGGTGGTCCTTGGAATCAGAGAAGCAAAGTAAACTGCTCCTGTGTATGAAATCAGTTCGAGGGGATTATTGCAGGTGTTGTGATTCTCATAAGTTGGGAGGAAAGTTCAATTTCCCTGTGGAATTGTGGTTGGAACTCAATAAAGTACATAGATGTATTTAGTGAATTGTTTTGTTAATTATAAAGGATTGGGTCTCTTTCTTGATTCAAAATTGTGTATCTCGGTGATAACAGGGTACCTTATCTCTGGAGGAAAGGAGAAGATTTACGTATGAATTTATCACTTTGAATCAATTAAGCACATATACGTGAAATCATAAAGTGTGAAATCACAGGAATTATTATGTACTGTCCTTTTACTATATTTGGAAATTAATGTACTTGCATTGGAAGGAATAAGAGAAATTTAAACAGGAAAATAAGCTGGAAAACGTAGATACTGGAAAAGTATTGTAAAATATACATTTCCTGTAAGGAAATTTAAACTGAAATCCAACTCATTGAAAAGAATGAATTCATTATGAAATCGACTTCATAATTTCATACTTATTTAACAAAAAAATGAACTTGTAGTATAGTATAGGGAAGCTGAGTTAGTCTCATGGGCCAGCGAGTGAAGTAGCATCGTGGGAACAATCTCGAGTTCTCCTTCAAAGTCAAGAAAAAGCCATAAACAACCTAGAAACTTTATGGGTAATTGATGTATTAAATGTATAAGAAAGAGAGCTATCAGAGAACGCTAGGGAGAGACCCAGTTATGAAAGAAGCAAGGAAAATTCCATTTCATTAAAACCATAACATCTTTATAAAAACCACAGAAATAATTAAGAATCAAATACATCACCTAAATCACTGTGTGAATCCATTAATGTAAAAAATATACCCATAACAATTTCATATTTCAGTATAAAGAAATTAATTATACTTTCAACAACTGTAAATTTCACATCCTAAGTCTTTTATTGAAAAATAGAAAGGAGGGTTGAAAATCTCTTGACATCAATGGACAACAGACCAACATAAAAATAAAAAGAAACAACTAGCTTCAATCCATAAACCAAATTCAACCCATGCCATAGAGAGACAAGTACAATTTATAGTTCTTTGTTTATAGATTATGCAAAAACTGCAAGAAAATTCCACTCGGGAAGAAACCTTTAATTTGCAGCTAGGTCTCCCCATATAGGAAGGGTTTAACATTACTTTCTTGGGGATTAAATGGTGATAGAACCCAAACCTGTATGTTGGAGCAAATGCTTTTGAACGGCCCTCAATAAAATAACTCCAAAGGAGAATCAAAGAGTGCAAGGGTTCTTGTAGCCGAGAGCAAAGTGTGTAGCCAGGGTATAAGGGAAAATAACCATAAATTAGAAAAGGACCGAAGGACGATGATGGTTACATTGAATTGGAGTAAGCAATAGTGCAAGACACACTATAAATGGATTATGGAGAAAGGAATTTATCTACTCGAAGCTCGCGATTTTGCCAAAGACAAAATCTTCTTCCATGTTGTTACCCTGCATACACATGTACTAAGAATCAAATACATATATAGAGAAATAAATTTTAACTTAAAAAGAACTATATGACTAACCAAATGTTAAAAACAAGTCTGTATTGATGGTATTTTTGAGAAATAAGGTAAGTCTAAGAATTTCCTAGCATGTCGCATGCACTAAGAGTTAGCAATGATGGACGTTACCCAACCATATAGAACATAAGACTAGAAATTTGGTAGATTTGTATAGCAGACTAGAGAAATTGAAAAAGGGACAGAATGCGGGCTTGGCCCGTTATGTCACCAAGGGTATATACCCTCATCTAACCTATAAAACTCCTCTTTTGTTGATGCAACTCCAAAACACCTCTATCATTGATCAAGGGGTAATCGAAATTCCATCCAATGTCATTGATATGTCACTCATCCATCATACGAGAGCAAGCCAGGTGGCCAACATGCGGAGGAGTCTAGAACGTTCAAATACCCTAGGTTATAGAAACCTACGTTTGAGCTAGGTGAGGGGTACACTATAGTTAACTCTGCCTCGCTGTTAATGAAACTTCGAACCCGAAATTAAACATAAAACCTTATGTTAGAGTATATGCTTATTAAAAGACCGAACCATGAATTAAACAAGACCCATATGAAAATTATTTAAAATCGTAGGTGATATTTATATACATGCATTCAATGAAATATCAAGTGTCATCGTTACAAATTAATTGTTAGCTTACTGTAGTAGTTAGTACATTAGTAGAATATGGTAAAAATAAAATATGGGGATATGTTACAGGTGTTTTCAGAGCTGAAGGCTCTACACTGAGGACTTGATTGGATGCAAGTAAATTGTGTTGTGTGTGTATAGAGATAAAGATAAAGAGAGAGAGAGATAGAGGAAGAAGGATCACTACGAGGAGAAGAGGTGGACTTGTCTCCACACCATAAAAAATACCCAACACTGAGCCTGAGACGATGTCGATGGAAGGAATAAATCTTGAGCTATGGATTCAATTGGAGAATGAATATGATAACCATTCTGTCACAATGATGGAAACAATCTAGCAATTCCAGTCAGAAATGGAAACCCTTCAAACTAAAAATGATTTCTTGGTATGTGAGAAACAACGCATTATGAAGAGCTTGACGAATAGACATAATCATGAGAATCCAAAACTGAGCTTTGATAATGGTAATCGAGAAGAATATTGCAAAAGGAGAGAGATCATTATACTAGAGGAAATTGAAACACAGGAATCCAAAGGAAATTGACAAATGCAAGGGAAAGAGTTTAGAGACACACCAGATAGTGGAAGACACAAAAAATCAAAGAAATGAAAAGTTGTATTGCAAGGTGAATTTAAGAAGATTCAACCTCCAAGTTATGATTGTGAAACTGAGGAATTAGCATAGTCCTGGTTAATAAATATAACCAAGTACTTTCAAATCTATAATTATGATGAAAATTTAAAAGCCTGATTAGTTTTTTACCTGTGATGAGGAAAGGCTACCTTGTGGTGGAAGGAAGTAAACATGGTGCATGTTATTGATGAGAAGGCGATTACTTGGGAAGCATTCTAGAAATATTTCAGGAATAGATATGTAACATCATGGTTTTATGATGATAATGCTAAAGAATTTCACGAGTTAAGGTTGTGGCAACTAACTATGGATGAATATGTGGCCAAATTTAGCTCTTTATTATAATATGTATTGTATTTACGAGAGGAGAAAGCTAAGGTGCAAAGATTTGTTAAGAGCTTTCCAAGGCATATGAAAGAACGAATTGAGTTTGATTATTGTAAAACTATGGATGACGCTGTGAGGAACGTGTGAATCTGTTATGAGAAGATGCATAAAAATGGATAATAGTAAAGTCTGGGATGGTAACAAGGGACAAAAAAATGCACAAAATAGTAGAAATAACAGGATGGGTAATCCCATAACTACTTTTAAGGGACAAGGAGGAAAAAATATGGAGAAAATTCAACAAAAGTTTCAATCTCTGAATGAGACTAAACTAGTGGAACCATCTATTAATTTTGTGGGTAATCAAGGGTAGAAGCCCCTACTGCAACGTTGGGGTTGCGGGGGACGACATTATTTTAAAAAGTATCCTTACTGTTGAAGACTTGAACAGGATAACAATTTACAAGTAGCTTTTACAGTAGGAGAGGTGGCCATGTCCATACCAAAAATGAATGCAGCACTATAATATCATTAAGTGGAGTACCAACCCAGCGTGATTGAATTTGAAGGTAAGTTGTTCAATCATATCATTTCCATTTTAGTATATACTAGTGCTAGTTTAAGTTATTTGGTCCCTAAGACAGTAGAGTTACGTCAATTACAAATTGGGAAGCTTAAAAGTCCATGGCTAATACAAGTAGCCACAGGGGTGAAAAGGCCTGTGATGGCTAAAGTAGAAATCTATTTAGTTGAGTTAGCAGACCAACCCATAAGAACAGATTTAAATGTTCTACCTTTGGGTTCCTATGATGTTCTAGTTGGAATGGATTGGTTAGAATCCCATTAGTCTCTATTTGATTGCAAGGAAAAAATTGTTAGTTACCTAAATGAATCAGGTGTCAGATGTAAGATTCAGGGAGTGAAACATCCCATAGAGTTGAGACCAATCATTTCCTCCCATTTAGGAAAATGGTTACAAAAAGGATGCCAAATATATGCATTCTAGGTAAGTTATGCTAAATCTAAAGAGAATATCTATGATATAGGGAATCTACCTGTAATTCAAGATTTTGCATATGTATTTCCTAAAGAAATACCATGGTTTCTACCCAAAAGAGATATATATTTCACTATCGAATTAATTTTTGGAGTTGACTCAGTATTAAAAGCTCCCTACAATATGAGTGTACCAGATCTCACTAAATCAAAAATTCAGTTACAGGAATTATTGGATAAAAATTATATTTGTCCCAATGTTTCACCCTGGAAAGTCCCAGTGTTGTTTCTTAAAAATAAGAATGGCACCTTGAGGCTATGCATCAATTGTTAGTAGCTAAAGAAATTGAAGGTAAAAAACAAGTATCTGATGCCCAGAATCGACGATCTGTTCAACCAGGACATGGGCGTCAAGGTATTCTCGAAGATTGAATTACGATCGGGATACCACTAGATTAGAATAAAAGAGGAAGACATACACAATATTTCATTCAACACTCGTTATGGACACTAAAAGTTTGTAGTCCTACCCTTTGGATTGACCAATGTCTCGGCTACGTTCATGAGTCTTATGAACTAGATATTCCACTCGTACCTTGAAACAATTGTATTAATCTTTATCGATGAAATTCTAATTTATTCTAAAAGCGTAGAGGAGCATCATAAGCACTTCCAAATTGTGATGCAAACCTTAAGGGAACACCAACTCTATGCAAAATACAACAAGTGTGAATTTTACAAGGAACAAATATAGTCTTTTGGGCATATCATCATGCAGGAAGGCGTAGCAGTGGATCCATAGAAAATCAAATCAATCATAGAGTGGATTTCCCCTAAGAACGTAGCAGATATTCATTCTTTTTAGGTTTGGCTGGATATATTGTCGCTTTATTGAAGGATTTTCTAAAGTGGCTCATCCTTTGACTTCTCTACAGAAAAATGGAAAGACATTCAAGTGGTCTGTAGAATGCCAGCAAAGTTTTGATCAATTCAAACATTTTCTTACCACAATACCCATTTTAACGATAACGTATCCAAATAAAGAATTTCTGGTTTATATGGACTCATGCCAAACTAGAGTTGGGGGTGTATTGATGCAGGAACAGAGTGGTGGTGTATGAATAACAAAAATTAAAGGAGAATGAATAATGCTATTCATCCTATGGCTTAGATCTTACAACAACAATTCGTGCTTTAAATATTTGGAAGCATTATTTTATGGGGAAGAAATTTATCCTTATGACAAATCATAATATCCTAATTAATTTCTTTCATCAACAAAATTTGAATGCCATCAGGCAAGATGGACTGCGTTTTAAAGTGAATTTAACATTGACATCAAGCATCTGAAGGGAAAGCAGAATCAAGTGGCCAATGTTTTAATTCAAAGATTGAATTGTATTTATGAGATTTTTGTTAGTAAAATAAATTTTGACTTTACAAATCAAATTAAAGAGAATTCTCTAAAATATCTCGAATATCATTTCTTATGGTAGCAGGCAAAAAAGGAATATATCTCAAAAATAAAGTTGGGCTATAATGTTGCCAATAAATTTATGTTGGTATACAAGAACCACATATATTTACCCAACCGACAAAATGTTAAAATATTTATTCTAGATGAATACCACTGACACCTATATACCACACACTCAAGGTACCAAAAATTAATTACAACATTATGGAGAGATTATTTTTAGTCGGGAATGAAGGAAAAGATAACCCAATACTTAGTATAGTGCTTAGATTGCGAGTAAGTGAAGATAAAGCATCAACACCCTGCATCCTTACTTCACCCTCTGCCTATTCCATAGTGGAAATGGGATATTGTAACATTAAATTTTATCACTGGGTTGCCAAAATCAAGAAGAAATAATGACTCTATAATGGTAGTAGTGGATAAATTAGGAAAAGTTGCAAATTTTATACTTATACAGTCAACTTATAAGGTAGTACAAATTGTTGACATCTTTATGAAAGAAATTTTCAAGTTACATAGGATACCTAAACTGGTAATATCAGATAGAGATGTAAAGTTTACTTCCCCTTCTGGAAGGCCTTGTTTACAAGTCTGTGCACATAGGTACAATTTAGTACCTCCTATTACCCACAAATGAATGGGAAAACCGAAATATTCATTCAGGTGCTAGAATATATGCCTAGGATGTATGTAATGCAACAACCCACAAAATGGGAGGAATATTTACACTTGGTGAAATTTTCATATAACAATAGTTATCATGCATCGTTAAGAATGATCCCATTCAAGGTATTATATGGAAGAAAATGTAGAATACCTAGCAATTGGAATAAATCAGAGGATAACTTAATGTTGCGACCAGATATGCTTAAAGAGATGGAAGCTACAATGAAAAAATCTCGGTACAACTTAAAACCAGCCCAGGGTCAACAAAAAACCTATGCTGATCAACAGAGACTTATCGATAATATCAAGTCGGAGAACATGTTTATGTGAGGATAAAACCCAAGAAGAGTACTTTGAGGTGGAGTGTATGCTCCAAATTAGCCCCTCGATTTTGTGGCCCATTCCAAATCATTACTAGAATTGGCCCACTAATTTACCAGTTAGCCCTAGCTGTTCATATCCATGTGCACAATCTATTTCATGTTTCTTTGTTAAAGAAATATATAAATGACCCTAAAAACATCATTAATTGGTTGGATGTATAGGTAGTGAAATAAATTCTTTTCTATAAAATTTTTTATGTTTCAAGCATATTGCTAAAGAATAAAAATAATAATGTTTGATGGCACGTCCAACTGGACGGGGAATTCCTAGTCGAGCCCATGCATATTCTTGATCGAAGAGAAATAGAATTGCAGAAATGAGTTATCCCCCAGGTTAAAGTGCAATGGAAGAACTTTAATTTGGAAGAGGCTACGTGGGAGGATGAAAAATTCATGCAGGAAGCATACCTGAGCCTATTCTGGAGGCAAGAAAACTCTAGGGAAGATGTTTCTCTTGAGTGGGGGAGATGTAACACCCTGCTAGTAGTAGGTTAATTATCAAAGAATTTCTTTGTTTTGCTTTACTTCACTTTACTATAGAGACCTGATTTAATTTTATGATGTGGTGTTAATATGAAACTAGTTATAAAGTTTTGATAAAGAGAATTCAACCACAAGTCATGGGGACAAAATAAAGAGAAACACTTCATACCTGGAAGAAGTTAGAATGAAGAAACAATTGGGTTGGAGGTTACCAGTCCACAAGAAAGAAGGAATCGAGAAAAAAGGAATCCAACAGGGTAGATGTACCTGAGCCAAGAGAGAAGAGGAAAACCAAAAAGAGAAAACTTGGAGAATTGTTGGTTTGGCGCCAGAATTCAGAATCCTTAAGCTGGTTGGCTAGTGGGATTCAGTGAAGGAATAGAACCTAACACTAAAGTTGGTTGGGACCAAGTGGTCCAGGGAATCAGAGAGGCAAACTGAACTTCTCATGTGTATGAAAACGACTATGGGGGAGTACTAGAGGTGTTATGGTTCTCGTAGGTTGGGAGGAAGGTTCGATTCCCTGTGGACTTGTTGTTGGTAACTCAGTAAAGTATAGATAAGTATGTGATTAGTGAATCTTTTTGTTAATTAGAAAGGACTAGTTCTCTTTCCTAATTCACAATTTTGTATCATAGTGATAAGAGGGTACCTTGTCTGTTGAGGAAAGAAAAAGATTTTTTTATGAATTTATCACTGTGAATCAATTAAGTTCATATACGTGAAATCATAAACTATGAAGTCACATGAATTATTATTTATTGTCCTTTTAATGTATTTGTAAATTATTGTACTTGCATTTCAAGGATTAAGAGAAAATTAAAAAGGAACATAAGTTGGAAAAAGTAGATACTAGAAAAGTCTTGGAAAATATACATTTCTTGTAAGCCAATTTAAATAGAATTATGACTCATTGAAAATAATGAATTCATTGTGAAATTGACTTCAGAATTTCATACTTATTTAACAAAAAATTGAACTTGTAGTAGATTAAAGGGAAGTCGAGTTAGTCCCCTAGGCTAGCAAGCGAAGTAGCACCATGGGAATAGTCTTGAGTTCTCCTTGTAAAGTTAGGAACAATCCATTAACAACCCAGAAACTTCATGGGTAATTGTTGTGTTAAATGTATAAGCATGAGAGCTAACAAAGAACACTAGAGATAAAACCAGTTATAAAAGAAGAAAGGAAAATTCCATTTCATTAAAACCAGAGCATCTTTATCAAAATTACAGAAGCAATTATGAATAGCATATATGACCTAAATTACTCTGTGAATTTGTTAATGTAGAAAATATACACAAAAATTTCATATTTCAGTATAAAGAAATTAATTATATTGTCAACAACAGTAAAGTTCACATCTTAAGTCTTTTATTGAGAAATAGAGAGGAGAGTTGAAACCCTCTCAGAATCAGTCGATAAAAGAACAACGTTGAAACAAAAAGAAACAACTAGCTTCAATCCATAAACTAAATCCGACACTCGTCGTAGCATGACAACTATAGTTTACAGTTCCTTGTTTATAGATTATGAAAAAACTGCCAAAAAATTCCACTTCGGAAGAAACCCTTCATTTGCATCTAGATCTCCCCATCTAGGAAGGGTTTAACATTACTTTCCTGGGGATTAAATGGTGATAGAACCCAAACTTGTACATTGGAGCAAACACTTTTGAAGGGCCCTCAACGAAATAGCTCCCAAGGAGGATCAACAGGCCCATGGGGTTTCCTGTAGCCGAGAGAAAAGTGGGTCACCATGGTATAAGGGAGAACAGCCCTAAATCAGAAAAGAACCTAAGAACGATGACGCTTACCTTGAATTAGAGTAAGGAATAGTGCAAGACACACTGTAAATTGATTATGGAGAAAGGAATCTATGTACCCGGAGCCTATGGGTTTGCCGAAGACAATGTCTCCCACCATGGCATTACCCCGCATATACACATACTCATAATCAATTACATATATAGAGAAATCAAACTGAACTTAAAAAGAAATATATCACTAACCGAATTCTCAGAAAGAAGGTAAGTATGGGTGTTTCCTAGCATGCCACAGGCACTAAGAGTTAGCGGTGCTGGACGTTACCTAGCCATATAACACAAGACCATAAATTTTCCAAGGGCTTGGGCCGCTCTGGCGCCAAGGGTAGTTACCCTCATCTAACCTACAAAACAGTTTCACCGTCGATGCAACCCCAAAACACCTATGTCGTTGATCGGGGTGTAATCCCAATACCATCCAATGTCGTTGATATCCCACTGATCGAGTTGAGGAAATCAAGCGAGGTGGTCAACACGCAAAGGAGTATGAAATGTTCAAAGACCCTGGATTACAAAAACTCGAGGTTGAGTTAGGTGAGGGGTACACCATAGTTAACTCTTCCCCATTGTTAATGAAACTTCGAACCCAACATTAAACATAAAACCCTATTTAAAAGTATATGTTTATTAAAACACCGAACTATGAATTAAACAATACTCGTATGCAAATTATTTAAAATGGTAGGTGATGTTTATATACATACATTCAATAAAATAGCAAGTGTCATCGTTACAAATTAATGGTTAGCTTACCATAACAATTAGTACATTAGTAGAATATGGTAAAAAGAATTTATGGACATGGGTTACAAATATATTAATTTTTTTCATAACCCTAAACTATAACCAAATAAACATTAAGATGTATATTTTGTGATGTTTTATGGAAGAAAACCCTAAATTATTAAATGCAATTTAATTAAATTTTAACTTGAACAATAGCTTTTTATATGTAATTATTTATGTCGTTAACTGTTTCCTTCGTGAAATTTAATTGACAATAATAGAAATTTTATTTATGTCGTTAACTTTTTGCTTTCTGAAATTGAATTGACAATAATAGAAATGAATATAATTTCCATTTAACGCATAATAGAGAAATAAATACAACTTAAATTTTGACAGTTATGTGCAAAATGACCATTTTCAAATCCGTGAAAAGCTGAGAGTTTCTTTATTATTTTTAATTTTCAATTTGCAAAACTCCATATTCAAATAATTCGAGCACTTGTGGAACGGTGTTTCAAGTAAGTTTTTGTTTGTTTATGATGTATATTTTTATTTGATAATATATAATAAATTTTATGATATCTTTCAAATTTATAAATAAAATAAAATAAAGATGGTTATAATATTAATACATAGTGAAATTATTATTTAAAATAAAATTCTTTATATTTATTTTTATAAATTAATGTAATAGTTATATATAATTATAAATTAAAATATAAAATAATTATAAATTATAATATATGTGGGTTTTATTTGTCAATGGAGGTTGGGACTACCTTGCCCTTTTCATCTCACAAAACATTTAAGAGGGAGGTGGTGTTATATTTATGGACATGGCAATTTACCATCCCTGCTCCGCCTTTGTTTGTAGTGTATTTTCATGGTATTTTTTATGTTGTCTGCAAGTTCATTTTGTGCCATAGGTGGGATTTCTTTTAGGGTATTTTAGCGAGGAGGGTCCAGTGCATGGAGAATTTTCTAGAGTGTTGTCGTTTTGCAGCCTATCATTTCCTAAGAAGTCGTTATGAGCTTCTGGTAGTAGAGTTAAGGTGACGAAATTTTGTTCAAGCCTTGATTAACTGAATGACAACAAGATGAAATGGTGTATACATAGTGAACGGAGGGACATTGTAATTTTCACTATTTTTGGTGCTAACAAGGATTCTCATGAGTTTTAGGGGTGCAACCACTTTTACAACTTACCAACACTTGTGATTTTTGGCTACGACGACAAATTCTTGTGGGTTACTTCTTATCTTTTCTAGTTGCATTAATTATGGGTTTAAATTTGACAATTTCGAGTTAGCATGTTATAATGTAGTTGTTGGCAATTGACTTTCTACTTTGAGGTGTGGTGTCTTACGTTGGCACCTATGCTCTATTCTCAACATTGTTTATGTTACTCTAGTCTCTATTTTCAACCTCCACTATTGGTATAACATAACCAAGTACCATTTTAGCTCTTACTTTAACTCTCTTATTGATATTGCTTGTTGTTTCCAACAATATTTCCTCTTTGGTACTTTGACTCTGCATTTTTCATTTGGTGTTTCCTTGTTTAGGGCACCATGCCCCAACAATACATGAACATTCATCGAAGAGGAAGAGGATGTGCATCCCAAGGTAGATCTCAATATGAGACTCAGGCTCAGGAGGCTCCAACCATATAACACTCAGCCACCCCTCTTATTATCCAAGATGAGATTTTCCACCTTAAAACTCTTATAAATGATGATCCTCAAGCCTTTTCTAATTTTGATATCCTTGAATAAGTAACCCATTAGGTACATAACTTTTGTCACACAAGGGGAATATGGAGACTATATTATCATTCATTGGCAATTGAAAACCCTCCTTGACAAAGTACTGAAGGAGAAATAGGAGGAGAAGAGTGATATATTCTCTGCTCTAAACGACATCAAGCATGCCTAATAGTACCAACATTTGTGCTTGGAGAGTTAGAATGCTAGGATAGCCCATATGGAAAGCCATCTCATGTTTGATGACAAGCCTTTGACCCCTCTAGGCTCTAGTAACAAGGATCCTACTCAAGTGACTTCCTTGGATTCTTGATTTTCTGTCATGTTCTACAATAATATTTATATTCATATCTTAACAAATCATAGGCCTATATTTCTAGCAATCAATCATAGCTTACTTACACTTTCACAAACATAGGTGGTCAATATATCTAGTTTCACGTGTGGTAAATTGAGATCACCTATAATATGATTACTCAATTAAAAAATAGATATTTAGTAGTTATATCTTAATGCTTTGATATTTTAAAATAATACCAATATACATTTTCAAAAAAATTATTCTTAATTATAATAATGTAATTTTGCATATTAATTTTATTCATAACAAAATTGACATAAAATATATATTTTCCAATAAAGCACTAAAAATTATTAAATACAACTTAATTAATTTTAATTTAAACAATAATAATAAGCTTATTATGATTAAATAAATAATATTATTATATTAATATTTGAGATAATAATAATGTTATTATGATTAAATAAATAATATTGTTATATTAATATTTGAAATTCAATATGTATAAAGAAATGGATTTTTGAAAATTAAATCTAATTTTTAAATCTTAGATGTTGCATTTACACTATATTAATTTTTAAATGGTGGAGAGTTTTAGCCCTGGGATTCAAATCATTGTTGATGTGATCTTAACTTGATATGCATTGTTATAATATGAAGATGCTGGTCTCATCCAATCATGTGATTTATGGATTCAATTACTAAAAGCAATGTATAAAATAGAAAAATAAAGTTCAAAAATTGATGCATGAGTATCACTCTACCTTTTGTTTTTCTTAAGAAAAGGATTTCCTATGTAAATATCTCCTACAATTAATATTTGTTTGTTAATGTGTCTCTTGAGGGATAACTATACCGAATGTTGTTTTTCTATTTTTTAATGTGTTTTTTTATTTGGGGAATTTGTTCTTTTTGTTATTTTCTTACAATTCTGAAATAAGGGCGGACGACCCTATGAATTTTTAACACCTATGTGCTCTGCGACCATAAAATGTGGAGTCTTTACATTTGGATTACAAAATTTGACTAAAATATAGGCTTTTAGCCCCAAAAATATCCTTGGGGTATCCCGCACTCAACATTACTTAAGTTGTCTTGCTTGTTGTTGACTAGGAAAGTGTCTGTTGTGCCTACTGGAAAATCCTCTCGGCCTTTGGAAACTTAAACAACCTCCTCTCCAACTAAATCAAATTTCCTTCTTGAGGAACTACGGAGTCCCTATGTAGCCTCCTAGAGAAAATAACTTTGTCTTTTCTCTTGCCACTCAAGAATTGGAAAATATTCCTCTGGATCACTCCCTTTGTCATTCTCTAGCCTTGCATGCTCTCTTTGGCTCGAACTCTGCTACTAGCTAGCTCAAACTACCAAAGGAACTCACATTGTTGGCTCTCACTCACTATTTTGTTATTGGAGGGTTTATAGAAGGGCATATATATTATCCTTGGGAAGGTTGTTATTAGCCAGCACATCCATGTTTCTATTAAAGGAAAAATTCCCTATGTTTTGTATAAAAATATAGATTTAAAGACCTCACAAGCGTGAACACTTGCGGAAGGAGAAGGAATTTTCTTAAGCCTAGAAGGATTTATTACATGAAATATTGTTATTTTTATTACCTTTTTTTTACTAGTGTCTATATTTTATTTCCTTGAGTTATGAATATTTGAATCCAGGGTAGATATTGGCATTGGAGAAATGAGTCTAGGTAAAATACTAATTTGTAACTAATCGTGAATCAGGGTAAGCCTCTGCATAGGAAAAAATTTAGTTTATGTTAGAAAGGTTAGGAAATGTTTTGTATTCTAGAATCCTCTGATAAAAATATTCCATTAAAAGGAAATTGAAACCTCTTGTTGAACACGTGGAATACCCTATGGCGATAATTAATTAATCAAAGAATAATCCCCAACATTCGGCTAAATTCCAAAGTATTAGGTCTATAGTCGAAGGTCAGTGGGTCCCACCATATAGTCAGAGGTCAGTGTAGTTGAGCATGAGCACGTTTGGTGAGAGAAGAATCTTGATGCTTGAGAAACCTCAAAGTGTTGACACCCAATAAGTGTGGGACCCTGTGAGAGTAGTCAAGTGCAAATGAATTTGGTGAGCAAGAAAAGATCTGAACCCTGACCAACTCAAAGTCCTGACCCCCGACTCTGTGTGGGCCTGATAAGTGTAGTTGAGACCTTGGTTCAAATTGGCGAATCAGGTATCTTTTCATCATATGATTCATTTTATACCCTGATTAGACTTTAAATGTAGGTCCCATATGTGATATAAAGGATTTAATTATAAAAATATTTACAAAGGAAAAAGGCTTACATGTGCGAGTAGTGGATTGAAAAGATTTTGGTATTTTCATACAGATTCCTTTTCTTCTGAGGAGGTGGGATTGCCATCTACATTGCATCAAAGTGGTATTAGAGATTCTAATCTCTACAAAGATTATAAATGGTAAGGGAATTTGAGGAGCTGTTGACAATTGCGTTGCAAGTATGTCACCCAGAAGAGGAGGCCAAGAAAGGAGTGGAATGGAAAAGGACCTAATATTATAATTGATGTGTATCCAAGAAAGAATGGAGGCCATGGAGACTTCCCATAGATGAGAACCTAATGTGGGAGATGTCGGTAAGAGTGAAGGCACACGTTCTAAGGAAAAGGTGGAGGTAGCTTTAGGAAGTGAGCAAATAAATGAACAGTTTATAAAGTTGGTTACCAAAGGTGAATCGGGACCAATTATGGAAGTGTCATTATATGATGGCAACCTAAATATGGAGGAGCTATTGGATTAGTTTAGCACTCTAGACAAGCATTTTCATTATAAGGATGTTGAAGAGGACTAGAAGGTTAGGCATATTGTGACAAAGTTAAGGGGTCATGCAGCACTATAGTGGGATGAGTTTCAAGCAAATCGAAGGAGAAAAGGGAAACAAAATATTAAAATTTGGGATAGAATCATGGCTAAATTCAAAAGAAATTACATTACCAAGGACTACTAGTTGAATTTATTCAAGAAGCTACAAAATTTGAGGTAGAAGTCCATGATGGTGAAATAATATATAGAATAATTCTATGGGCTAAATATAAGAGTAGGTCACATTAAGGAATATGTGGAGAAGGTGGCCAGGTACATAAATTTCCTATGGTATGAAATCCAATGTGAAATTGGCTTCTTGTCGCTAAAGGCTATGGAGGATTTGTATGAGGCAACATTGAGCATAGAAGAAACGTTGGTTAGGAGATAGAGCCAATGAATCAAAGGAAGCAGTCCAGCTAGAGGGAAAGGATCTCCCAACAGGGGAAGAGTTCAAACCCCAAGAGAGGAAGCAAGGAGTTGAAGTATTCAATCTGCTAGAGGAGGAGAGTAAAGAGGTGGGATATTGTTTCCAAGAAGTAGAGGCAGATAAAGAGAAGCAAAGATGTTATATATGTGGAAAGGCAGGAAATATGTCATGGAACTACCTTAAATATATATTGGTCAGTCTAAGAGGATTACATGTTGTCCAATCTAAGGATGAATTATAAAAAATTAAGGTAAAAGAGGAGACTTCTAAGTTGGGTGAAACCCTAATGTTGAATAGGCTCTTAATTAAAGGATAATGAGGAGGTAGATCTACCACAATGAAGCAACTTGTTTACATCACTCTGTAAGTCCAAGGGAAAATGTTGTAAAGTGATTATTGATAGTGGTAGCATAGACATTTTTTTATTTATGGAAATGGTGGAGAAACTAGGGCTAGAAAAGATGACACACCCCACTTCTTATTGGGTGACACGATTGCAAAAGGGACATCATATCCTAGTAAATGAACAAATAAAGGTGTATTTCCATGTCGGGAGTTACAAGGATGCTCGGTGGTATGTGACACCATGCCTATGGATGTTTGCCATGTCTTATTAGGAAGGTCACAGTAGTATGACATTAGAGGTATAAATGATAGGAGGAAGAATACCTACTCTTTTGAAAAAGACAACTATAGGCATATGTTGCTACCCTTGGAAGATAAAGCAGTGAAGGAAGAAACCAACCCAAGTGTATTGATGATGACTAGAAAGGAGTTGTTGCAGAAAATTAAGAAAGAGGAAGAGATACAACTCAATTTAATTGGTATGTATAAGACTATCCTACCACATAAAAGATTGAATGAGTTTGTTTTTGAAATTCAATCACTATCATATGAATTTTTTGTTGTTATCATTAATGAGTTTCCAAATGTGTTACCACCTATAAGGAACGTTAATCATGATATAGGTTTAATTACAGGAGTTGGTTTACCCAATAAGGAAACTTATCACATGACACCTAAAGAGAATGAAGAAATTATAAATCAAATTGAGGATTTGTTAGACAAAGGACTAATTGGAGAAAGTTTGATTCCTTGCATTGCAACAATGATCTTGAGCCCAAAGCAGGATGGACATTGGAGAATGTGCATTGATTCTAGAGCTATGAACGAAATAACCATCAAGTATAGGTTTCCCTTACCTCATTTGGATGACATAATGGATTGTATTAGTGGTGCCAAATATATTTCCAAAATTGCTTTGAAGAGTGGGTATCATCATATCTGAATGAGAGAAGGAGATGAGTGGAAGACTACATTCAAAACCAATGATGGTTTGTATGAATGGTTGGTTATGCCTTTTGGCTTGACCAATGCACCCAATACTTTTATGAGGCTCATGAATGAAGTCCTTAAAGGATTCTTTGGTAAGTTCATGAATTTTTATTTCAATGATATCCTTCTGTATAACAGAACTAAGGAAGAATATCTCAGATTTTTAAAATTAGAATTAAGGAAATTATAGTAGGAAAAACTTTTGATAAATTTGAAAAGATGTGTTTTCCTTGAGAAATTTAAATCCATTAAATATTGGACTTATCCAATAAGTATCCATGAAGTGAGAAGATTACATGAGTTAGATATCTTTTATCAAAAGTTTATTCAAAATTTAGCTGTATTTGTGCACTAATAATGGAAACTATTAAAAAGGAGAAACAAACTTTTAAGTGCAGAGTAGCAGCAAAAGAGGCATTTTGTTTACTAAAGAAGAAAATAACCGAGTAGCCAATTTTGGTTTTGTCTGATTTCTAAAATCTTTTTCAAGTAAAGTGTGATGCCAGTGGAACTACTATTAGAGTTTTTCTTGACATCCAAGATGATAAGCGAGTGACATATTTTAGTGAAAAATTAAATGAGACCAAGTAGAGGTATTCCACTTATGAAAAGGAATTTTATGTACAAATTCAATCCCTCAATAAGTGGAGGAATTATCTTATGCCTAAAGAGTTCACTTTATACAAAAATAATCATGCATTATAGTCATCACCAGAAAAGAGAAGTTGAACCAATGACATGCCAAATGTGTCAAATACATGGAATTTTTTTCTTTTGTTCTGAACATATTAATGGAAACGCTAATGAATATATTGATAGCTTGAGAAGAAGATATCTAGTTTTGTAGGAGATAAAATTCAACACATTGGACTATGAACAACTCTAAGAATTGTACAAGGGAGATTCAAATTTCAAAGAGATTTATGAATCTTGTGAGAATGATGTCACTAGAGGTAAAATTTTGTGGCTTAAATACATGATTCATGAAGGGCTAATATTTAATGGAAACAAGCTATGTATTCTAATAGGTCTGATGAGAGATAATATACTAAAGTATAAGCATAATGGAGGACTTGCTGGTCAGTTTAGCCATGACAAGGCATATGCACAATTGAGTTCTTTTTATTTTTGGTTGGGTGTGAGGATAGATGTCAAAAAGTTTGTGAACAGATGTAGGATTTATCAATATGTCAAAGGAATACAATAGAATGTTGGGCTATATCAACCACTTACCATACCTAGTAGGCCTTAGGAAGCCATTAGTATGGAACTTGTTATGGGATTTCCAAAAACATAGAGGAAAAATGACTCAATTTTTGTAGTAGTGGAAAGATTTTCTAAGATGGCACATGTTATACCTTGTTCAAAAACAAATGATGCTACTCACATTGCTAATATTCCTTTCCAGGGAAGTAGTGAGACTACATGGACTGCCCAAAATTATAGTCTCATATCAAGACACAAAAAATCTTGGACATTTTTGGAGGACCTTTTGGAAGAAATTGGGAACACACTTAACCTATACCTCAACTTATCACCCCCAAATAGATGGGAAAAATGAGGTTGTTAATAGAAGTTTAGAAAATTTTCTAAGATTTTAGGTCCATGAACATAATATACAATGGGATCAAGTACTCCTGCAAGCTAAGTTTGCATATAATGATTCTCCTAATAGGAGAGTAGGAAAAATCTATTTCTTTGTTGTGTGGTAGCATGCACCTTAGAAATATTTATGAACTCAGAAATTTGGGGAAGGAGGAAATTCAAAGTTTTGATGCAAAATAATTCACTATAGCTATGCAAATGATTCATGACCAAGTGAAAGAAAAAGTACAAGAAAGTACTCTTAGATATAAACAAAGAGTTGATCTCAAGAGAAGAGAGGTAAATTTTGAATTTGGGGATATTGTCTTAAGGCATATACGAAAGGAAAGGTTTTGAAAGAGGAAATATAATAAACTAAAATTAAAGAAAATAAGTCCCTGCAAATTCTTACGAGATTGGGTTACCCAGTGATATAGGGATTTCTCCGATATTTAATGTTGCATATTTATAACCTTGTAAGGAGCCTAGAGAAGATACCAAGATGGCCAAGAGACATTCATTGTGAATCTCGGTTACCTATAGCCCATAAGCTATAGATGGAGATGATCCTTAACTAAAATTTCCAAAAAAATACGAGGAACAAAAATTCTTACGACTACTTGGTCAAATGAAATGGTCTTCTGGCTAATCTTTTGGCTAAAGAAGCAATTTAAATGAATTAAGAAGAGATATTAAAACATGGCAACATTGTTACAAACCTCATGGACAAGAGTCCATGAAATCTTCTTTTCTAAGGGATTTTGATGAGGAGTATCTCTCCACCTTTTGCTTTTCTTAAGAAAAGGATTTCCTGTTATAAATATCTCCTACAGTTAATATTTTCTTGCTTATGAGTTCGTTGAGGGACAATTAGACCAAATGTTGTTTTGTTTGTTTGTTGATGTATCCCTTTATTTGGCATAATTGTTCTTTTTATTATCAAAGGGCTTCTAGAAGGGCCTAGATATCATCTTGAGGAAGGTTGTTATTAGCCAGGACATCCCTGCTTTTTTTTACAAGAGAAATTCCTTGTGTTTTGTATAAAACGATGGGTCTAAAGAAATTGCAGGTGCGAATGCATAAGGAAGAAGAAGGAAATATTTTATGCCTGAGAGGATTTATCGCATGAAACATTGTTATTATATTTCTTTTTTTTACTAGTTTCTATGTTTTATTTCCTTGAGTTATGAATCTTTTCTTCGAAGGTAGATATTGTTGTTTGTGAAGCGAGTCCAAGTAGAAGACTACATTTTAACTAGTTGCGATAGGGGTAAGCCTCTATATAGGAACAAATTTAGTTACCGTTAAAAAGGATAGGAAATGTCCTATATTATAGAATCCTCCTACGCAAATGTTACATTAAAATGAAATCGATACCTCTTCTTGAACATGGAGAACACCCCGCAATAGGAATTAATTAATCAAATAACAATCGCCAAAAATCAACTGAGTTTTGAAGTAGTGGGTCTGTAGTTGGAGGTCGGGTGATCGACCTTCCAAGCTCTTTCAATCTAAGCCATTCTCAGAAATAGCCCAAGCTTTTACTTTGCATGGGTCGCTCCAACCAAATAGTCAGAGGTCAGTGTAGTAGGTCATGAACATCATTGGTCAGTGAGAAGAACTTTGATCCCAAAACAACCCTGAAGTGTCGACCCCTAGTAAGCATGCGACCTTGTTGGAGTAGACTGGCGTAAGCATATTTTGTGAGAAATAAAACCTTCTAACCCTGACCAACTAGAAGTCCTGACCCCTAACTTAGTGTGGGCTCAATAGGTGTAGTTGGAGCCTTGGCTAAAATTGGCAAATCAGATATTTCCATCAAATGTTTCATTTTAAATTGTGATTAGACTTTAAATGTGGGTCTCATATATGATATAAATTATTTAATTACAAAAATATTTACAAAGGTAAAAGGTTTATGAGTGCAAAGAGTGGAGTGAAAAACATTGGATATTTTCATACATAGCCCTTGTGTTCTGAGGAGCTCGGATTGCCACTCATGCTATGTCCAAAAAAAATTAATGATTTATTAAAAAGTATTAAATACTTTAATATCATTTATTTAAAAAATTATAATTATTATTAAAAATATATAGTTTAAAACTAATAAAAATTAATTAATAATAATCATTTTTAAATAGATATGAAATGAAATTCTTGGTCGGAGGAAGGTTGAGATGACTGGTGGCTCTGAAATCTGAACTAGGGTTTCGCCGTTGGTAAACATGGTGGGTCATGGAGGAAGGAGTTCTACTCCCTCCTACATTCAAATAGCCATGAAGAGAAGCAAGGGAACTAGTTTGCATCACTTCAAGAAACCAATGGAGGTGATAACTGAGGATATTAACACAAGAAATATCAAACCTCATGGACAAAAATAAAATCATGAGGAAGATAGCAGGGAAAAGAGGAAAGAGGGTAGCAAACAGAAAGCTGCACCTATGAGTGCAACAGGGGTCTGTAAACCCAAGTCGACCATTATTCCTCGGGTCATTTTAAGTGACCCAGCACTACAGGTGCATAGAGATCACATGGCGGAACACGTGGTTATATGCAAATATATGGGGATTTCGCTGATGAAGAATTCCTTATACACATGGATAAGGAACTACTGGAAACCAAAGGGGGGAATAAACCTTCACCTTGAATCCATGGGCTTCTTTACAGTGGTGTTCACGAGCTTAGAAGATAAAGACAGAGTGTTCGAGGGAGGACCCTATTTTTAGACTGTTGTAGGCCTTTACTTGCAACCATGGGTGATGAATTTTGTCCCAAAACTGTAGGAATTTACAGGGTAAGTTCCTCAGATAGAACACCAAAGGACACCGCTCACACACAGATCATAGATCAATACACCAGTATTTTGAGATGGTTAAAACCCTCAAAGAGGGAAATAGTCCACGGCCTGAGCCAACGCGGCCACTTCAGGAAATTTATTAATAAAAGAATGAAAATTTACATAAGCTTCTCTCATGAATAGGTTAACCTAGAAATGACCCTCCATGCTCTTTAAATAGAGATCATGGACCAATCGGGTGTTAAGCCACAGATCAAGTGTCGGTAATACCGAGGAGAGAATGAACCGTCGGATCACTACATATCGTGACCGTCAGATTGTAAGTTACAAAATGTACATAGTAAAGAAACACACTTTACCTAACTCTATACTGTACCAAGTTATACTTAACTATTTCCTATGTGTCGGAATATCCTAACATCACCCCTTAAGAACAACTTGGGATAGGATTGAAGGATTTACGAATATGACACAATAGGAGAAGGAAGGAGGCACTAGAGCCTATCCCCCCTTAGTGACAACTTCCTGAACTCCAACCATAAATCGAAGTTTAGTGAACTTCGCCTCTGTGAGAGCCTTTCTAAAGATGTCTGCAACTTGATCATCTGTTGAACAATATTGCACTTAAAGTACATGGTCGTGGATGAGCTTTCTGATGAAGTGCATGTGTAGTTCAATGTGTTTGCTGCGCTGATGTTGGACTGGATCTTTGCATAGTTGAATGGCACTTTGATTATCACACCAAAGTGTAGTCGGATGTTGCTGCTGAAAGCCAAACTCTGACAGGATCTAACGAAGCCATAAGGCTTCCTTACTAGCTTCTACGGTACCACGATACTCTGCTTCTGCTGAAGAAAGAGAAATGGCACCTTGTTTCTTGTAAGCCCATGTAATAGGTCCTAAACCAAGAGTGAACACATAATCTGCAGTAGACTTCCGATCATAGGGGTCACCAGCCTAATCAGAATCAGTGAAACCAACCAATAGAGGAGCTACTTCGGCACTGTAATGAATCCCAAACTAAACTGTACCTCGAACATAATGAAGTATTCTTTTAGCTGCTTTCCAATGACTTTCATGTGGGTTTTGCATAAACCAAGCAACAAGGCCAACAACAAAGGAAAGGTCAGGATGAGTATGGGTTAGATACAAAAGTTTTCCTACAAGTTGACAGTATAAGGTAGCATCAACTTCAAAAGAAGTACAAGTGACTAAAAGTTTGACTCTAGATTGAAAGGGAGAAGGGGTTGGCTTACAGTCTTCCATGTGAAAATGGCGTAGAATATCACAGGCATACTTGGACTGGGAAAGGGAAATACCTTCCTTGGATTGCAAGAATTGAAGACCAAGAAAATAATGTAAATGTCCTAAGTCTATCATTTCAAACTTCCTTTTAAGGCTAGACTTCACATGGTTTATAAGGTTGGGATCACTACCAGTTAGGATAAGATCATCAAAATAAGGAACAAGAATGATAAGAGACTTGCCCACTTTCTTGGTGTAGACAGTATTGTGAGAATGACACCTCGAAAAGCCATTTTCTAAAGGAAAGTTATCCATTTTGGCATACCAAGCTCGAGGAGCTTGCTTGATACCATAAAGGGATTTCTTAAGCTGACATACAAGGCTAGAGTCTGTTTTTATAAAGCAAATAGATTGTTCCATATATATTTCTTCATGCAAGTCCCCATGCAAGAAGGCAGATTTAACATCCATCTGATGGACTTCCCATTTGAAAGAGGCAGCAAGGGAAAGAACAAGGCGGATAGTGTTCATTTTGGCAACAGGGGAGAAGGTTTCAGTGTAGTTAATGCCTTCAACTTGTGAAAAACCATTAGCAACAAGACAAGCTTTATGTTTATTAACTTTCCCATCTAGTCCATACTTGGTTCTGTAAACCCATTTGCATCTAACAAGTTTTCGTCCCTTTGGTAGAGGAACAAGATCCCATGTATCATTTGCCAATAATGAATGATATTCTTCATTCATAGCTGCTTCCCAATCTGGATGGCCTGAAGCTTCTGCAAAGGTGTCAGGATCATGATTCACTGAAGCTTGAGCTAGTAAAGAAGAGGCTCTATCAAACTGAGAACGTGTACGTCGCTGATCTGTAGGATCACCGGCAAGATCACCTATTGCATCCCGAGTAGCACAGACCCATTTTGGAAGCTGAGGAGCTGAAGGAGGATCCTGAGAAGGTGGGGGAGGATTTTCATCCTCACTTTCATCATCTGAAGAAGAAATATTTTCAAAAGTAGAAGAGATAGGGAGAGGTGGAACATCCGCTGAACTAGGCTCGTAGGCCGATATATTTTTAGCAAACTTTACATCTCTTCTAATGATAACATTTTTGGATTTAAGTGGAATAAGTCTATATCCTTTGACATCTTTAGAATATCCAACAAAAATACATTTTTCACTCTTAGGTTCTAAAGCTTTATGTTTCTCATCTGGAATATGGGTCCATGCTTCACTTCCAAAAACACGAAAGTGACTTACATCTGGTTTAATTGAGCTCCATGCTTCTTCTGGAGTGATATTCTTTAAAACCTTAGTAGGAGTGTGATTTATTATGTAATTTGAACATTTAATTGCTTCTGCCCAATAATTAAGACTAAGTCCTTTAGATTGAATCATACAATTATCCATTTCCTTTAAGGTGCGATTCTTCCTTTCAGCTACACCATTTTGTTGTGGAGTATATGGAACAGTATGTTGCATTTGAATTCCTTTCTCAGTGCAAAAGTTGATGAATTTTTTGTTAACATATTCTCTTCCATTATCAGATCTTAGCTTAAGAATTTGATGTCTAGATTGTTTTTCAACAAAGGCCTTAAAGGCCAAGAACATGTTAAATACTTCACTCTTGAGTTTTAAGAAGTATACCAAAGTGCATCTGGAGAAATCATCAATGAAAGTTAAGAGATACTTGTAGCCAGAGAAGGAAACAATTGGAAGTGGACCACATAAATCACTATGCATGAGCTGTAAAGGGGCTGACGCGTGCCAAGAGGCACGTTTTTCAAAACTGTCCCGATGATGTTTTCCCAGTACACGTCTGGAACAAACACCATCTCTGCAAGATACCATTGGAAGACCTGTCACCATATTTTCTTTACATAGATTCTAAAGAGAGCGATAGTTTAAGTGACCAAATCGCTCATGCCAAAGTTTGCTCACTTCATCATTATGAGCAACAAATACCGAGGGAAGATTTGATGATCCAAACTTGTGAAACTTATACAACCTTGTAGAATCATCAGCAATGCCAGTAGCTAAAATCTGTCTAGGATCTCTTAGGTGCTTAATTACAACATCGTGAGGTGAAAATTCAACGATTTTACCTTTACCTGAATGAGTTGATATACAGATAGAAGGTTGCAGGATAAGGTTGGAACACATAATACATCATTAAATTGACCATTGTCTATATGAATAGTTCCAGTCCCTACAACACTAAGAGATCTATCATCACCAACATATATATTTTTGGTGTTATAATCATTTAAAGAAGAAAACATGGCTTTGTTTTTGGCCATGTGATAAGAAGCTCCAAAATCAATGAGCCACTCATGAGAATGAGAAGAAGAAGATACATTTAGTGCATAGCCAGATCGAGATTCTTGACAACCACATGCAGAAAGTGCCATTCCTAAAGATGAAGTTGAAGTTGAAGAGTGCTCCAAATGTATGTTATGCTTCTTCATTGCTTCTTCCAAGGCTTCCATCTTCTTAAAGCATTTGGATTCTAAGTGGCCATCTCGATTACAAAAGTTGCAATGTCTATCAGTCTTCTTCCCTTTGTTTTTATTTGTCTTATCATTTTGTTGGAATGATTTTTCATTTTGAGGCTGAAATTGCTTAGGACCATTCTTTTTAGGATACAACTTCTTAGGATTCTTTGGATTTGGTTGATGTTGGGTGGCTAACGCTTTCTTAGAAGAGTTTCCAAGATTAAGAAGACCAAGGTGTAAGAGTTTTTCTTGTTCTCTTATTAAAGAATCACAAAAAGAATCAAAGGAAGGGGACTTGTAGTCTTATCCTTGAGAAATGAAGGCTTCTCTTGTAGAATGGAAGGTGGAGAAAAACACAGAGTAGGTTGGTCCCATCATAGTAAGAATGGAATAGATAAGGTTACTATCTTCTTTCTTAACCTTAACACCTTCCAAGAAAAGTATAAGGGTTTTGAACTTGAACAAAAAATCTTCAATGCAAGAAAAATTATTAGGGTCCAATGTAAGCAACTCATTTTCAAGTTGATGGGCTCTAAGTTCATTTTTAATTCCAAAGACTTTAGTAATCTGTTTCACTGCTTCATTAGGAGCATCAAGTTCTACAATATGGAATATAAGATCTGGAGAAATAGACATCCCTATCAACCCACGTGCTTGGTCTTGCCTATTTTCCCATTTAGCTGACTTATCTTCATCTTTCGGTTTGGTCTCTTGGCCTGAGGCTATTCTGTAAAGACCTTTACTTCTAAGTAAATCCACAATGTAGGACCACCATTGGAAG
This sequence comes from Pinus tabuliformis, assembly GCA_031772625.1. Taxonomy (NCBI): domain Eukaryota; kingdom Viridiplantae; phylum Streptophyta; class Pinopsida; order Pinales; family Pinaceae; genus Pinus; species Pinus tabuliformis. The sequence goes on from CM062817.1 coordinate 780,164,313, forward strand.
TAGTTGGTGCTGTCAAGAATAACTTGACATGGACTTTCCATTTTAACAGAAACTGAAGCTATAGATGCTGAAACTGAATGTTCCAATGGAAATATCTCGAAAAGTTAGGCTGTTTCAAAAAAACGGTTCTGAAAACGGCTTCCGAATGAATAAGTTATGGCTTTTTGAAAAAAATTGATGAAGATGCTGACGAAGTGTGGTAATGTGCTGAAATTAAAAAAATCCACCCCCACAAAAGGAGACTTGAACTCAAGACCTCTACTCTCATAAATTAGCTTTGGACCAAGTGAGCTATACAAAAAGTTTGAGAGAGAGAGAGGGGGGGGGGGAAGCTTTGGGTTGCGTGCTTGCTTTGAGAAAGCTCTTTTTCCCTACAAAACAAAAAACCCAACACGGACATACAATAAAAACGAACCTTGCGGCTCGAAGTTAGCTTTAGCCGGAAACTAAATATTTTCCTCAATGTTTCTGATTTTCCGAGATCACACTAAGGCGCAGCGGAAAAGAGCATACGCATGAGAAAAATCCTTCCTTTCTATTTCTTATTTGCCCAGATCACACAGAGTCGTGGGGCAAAGACCATATGCAGAAATGAAATGTATAGATCAAGTTATAAAAAAAGCTAAATAAACCGAAACCGAAATAAACAGAGAGAAAATAACTGTAAACTGCAAATAAACACTGTATACCTCCAGATCTTAAAAATGACGCAGCTAGGGCTACCGAAAACCTTTTCGCATGAAAAGAAAGGGGTTCCTCACTGGAATAGATGCTCCCAACACAACAGAGCAGTCCTCTTGGCCCGAAAGCAGTCAGAAATAGTAGATCTAGGAAACGACAGTCGGATGCAGTTCTACCAGCTTCAGATTTGGATCACCAATGGATGCAGCCCTAAAATAGCTCTGATACCATGTAGGAATTTACACGGTAAGTTCCTCAGACAGAACACCAAAGGACATCGCTCACACATAGATCACAGATCAATACACCAGTATTTTGACGTGGTTAAAACCCTCAAAGAGGGAAACAGTACATGGCCTGAGCCAACGCGGCCACTGTTATGAAACCAGCTCAAGAAAAGATAGAAAAGATAGATCAACGCCTTAGAATTCAGCCTCTTCGAGGGGGCAACCTCCTTTAGATTACATAAATGAACAATTATTCGATGATACAAATGAAGAGACCTCCTTTCTATATATAGGAGTCTAAGGGGTCATAACATAATCAGAGCCGACATAACAATAATAATGTAAGGGCACAATAATAACATTAGTGGGCTTCTATGGGCCATAATAGTAACAATATGGGCACTACATGGGTACATCAATATAATAAGTGGGTTATACTAATAACAATAAGGGGTTACACTAGTAGTATAGGGGCCTAACATGCCCCTCTCCTTCAAAAAGTGTTGTCCTCAACGCTTGAGTAGTTCTTGATGCTTCTATATAAAATTCTTGTCCTCCCATGTGGAATATTCAGCGGGTAAGTTCTTCCACTTGATGAGATACTCTGAAATTGATCGATTTCGTAGCTGTCGGGTTCTTGTTTCTGTGACTGCTCCAGGTTCCAATATGATTATTCCTTCCTCTTTAATTTCTGGCAATATTGTTTGAATTGGGATCTTTTGCAACTTTTGAATAAGTGGGCATACTTCTTCGTCCTTCTTCCATTCATCCCTTACTTCGTTTATCCAATCTAGTTGGATAATATAAATAGCACAAAACAACGCTTCCACATCCTCATCCTTGAAGAGTCTTCCCATTCGGTAAGGTCGCCATTTTTTAAGTGCCTGTTGTTTCATTTTATTTTTCACCAAAGTGGCGTTATCCTTTAAAAGTTGGAGAACTTGTTGTTGATGCTCGATGTGATCTTTCACTGCTTGAACCTTTTTCTTCTTGATATGTCCTTCTATCTCTAGAGTTTGAGGAGTGGTAATTTCTTCCAATCCTTTACAAGATATGGTCGGATTTATTTCTTGATGCTCGATGTGATCTTTCACTTCTTGAACATTTTTCTTCTTAATATGTCCTTCTATCTTGATAGTTTGAGGAGTGGTAATTTCAAACAATGAATTACAAGATATGGTTGGATTCATTTCTTCTTTCTTTGGGGTGGGGTCCTCGCTTATATCTTCTTATTTTGTTGTTTCTTGATCCTTTTCTTCCTCCTCTTCATATTCTATGTAAAATAATTTCTTCTCAGCACACTTATGACCTTTAGTGCATTTGCTATCACAATTGTAACAAAGCCCTTTTTCTCTTTTTTCTTCCAATTGTTGTGGTGTAACCCTTGTAGGTTGTGGAAGGCTAGGAGAAACAACACTTCCATCTTTATAGTTGTGAGGGGTACACTTCCTGGTTTCAATAATTTTTCTTTCCACTATGTCACAAAGCCCTTTTACTCTTTCCAATTGTTGTGGTGTTTCTCTAAATAAGGTGTTTCTCTTTGTATCCTCATAATGTGATATCATTTCCTCCGTGAAAATTGACCACGTAACAAGTTGCTTACGAGAACAAAGCCCTTTGTACCATAAAAATTGATCTGGTTCTAAATATGAAGATGCAATACATACCTTTTGTAACAATTATACACCATGTACATCAAAATATTGTTCCATCTGAAGTATCCAATTTACCGGATCCTTGCCATCAAACTTCCTCATCTTGCTTTTTCTTGATTTTAGAAGCTCTACCTTGAAACGACTGTAATTCTGTACTTTCGGATCTTTAAGTTCTAAAATTCTGACCTGTAGTAGCCCTCTATGTCCTCTTTCCAATGCCACCAGTCTGATCCAAACTGGATTCTCCAAGAAAGAGTTATGCACAATCTCCCAAGATGACCTGATTATAGACTAGTTCAGTAGAGCGAACTTGTATGACGTGCCACGAGTCACTGTTTCAACCTTTGGATCTGAAAAATGCATACAAGAAACTGCAGTTCGTCCTCTTTCTTTACCTTCTTACAAAATTTCAATCCGATCGCCAGAGAGAAAGTTATGACGATTTTCCCCAGGTCACCTGTTTTGAATGTAATTCAGGAGTCTGGAAAAAGACCAACTTCCTCAGATCATATCTCCACAAATATTGCGCAAAAAGCTCTAAAATTTAGACCTAGGTTCAACGTGATTTCTTCTCAAATGGGTTTTTTTTTTGACTTCTGAAACGTCACAGAAAAAAAGTTATAGTGAAAATTCCAGAATGACCTGTTTGGAGCAGCGAAACCCTACAATCCAACGCTCTGATACCAAATGTTATGAAACCAGCTCACAAAAAGATAGAAAAGATAGATCAACACCTTAGAATTCAGCCTCTTCAAGGGGGCAACCTCCTTTACATTACATAAATGAACAATTATTCGATGATACAAATGAAAAGACCTACTTTCTAGATATAGGAGTCTAAGGGGTCATAACATAATCAGAGCCAACATAACAATAATAATGTAAGGGCACAATAATAACAATAGTGGGCTTCTATGGGGCACAATAGTAACAATATGGGCACTACATGGGTACATCAATATAATAAGTGGGTTATACTAATAACAATAAGGGGTTACACTAGTAGTATAGGGGCCTAACAGCCACTTCAGGCAATTTATTAATAAAAGAATGAAAATTTACATAAGCTTCTCTCATGAACGGGTTAACCTACAAACGACCCTCCATGCTCTTTAAATAGAGATCATGGACCAATCGGGTGTTAAGCCACGGATCAAGTGTCGGTAATACCGAGGAGAGAATGAACCGTCAGATCACTACATATCGTGACCATCGGATTGTAAGTTACAAAATGTACATAGTAAAGAAACACACTTTACCTAACTCTATACTGGACCAAGTTATATTTAACTATTTCCTATGTGTCGGAATATCCTAACAAGAATGAGAAATGTTAACTTCAATACTAGTATGGATAAGACTATACTCCCCTCCTTTAGATTATTAGTTGTCGAAGTCTCTAAAGGCTATTGGCAACAAACTAGGGCATTTTATAAAGATATCAAATGTGACTCTAAGAGGTAAATACACTTCCTTCGCCTGGATTTGTGTGGAAATGGACTTATCTGGGGCACTTCCAGATGAGATCATTTTAGAAGTGTATGATGAAGAATGGTTGTAGGCGGTGGACTATGAACATGTCCCATTTAGGTGTCATAAGTACCATGAACATGGGCACCTAAACAGAGACTACCCATCAAACAAACTAGAGAGAAACACAAAAACCACCACAGGAAAAGATCCCGAGGGTTTCACTAAGGTGGGGAGTAAAGGGAAAGGAGGAAAGTGGTACCAAAAGAAAATTAGTGAGGATGAGCAACTGAGCCACAATAGTTTCAAAATATTAGAAGAATAAGTTGAGAACAACGGGGCAAATCAGGAATCGGAGACTAATACCAATGAGAAGGATAGGGATGCTAGCATGGAGGATATACCAGAGAACATCCAACAAAACGATGATCTACCAAGCATTGTGGAGCTCATTATGGACCATGAGATGACCCCAAGTGAGGTGGGAATGGAGGACCATGAATTGCAGGAGATTCTTGAGAGGGAGAACTTAGATCTAGAAACGTTTTTGGAGCAGGGTATTGCCAAAGGAGGAGTTTGACAGGGTTCAACAACTCTTCCTTTGGAGATCCCAATCAGACGGTTCTAGAGTCAAAAGAAACCATGACAGCTAGGGGAATAGAGGGATGAAAACAATGGAGGAAACACTAGGGAACTCTTCCAAGAATTCAGGTAGGGAAAGAGGAAGAAAAATACAGAATTAGTTGCTGACCGAATATGGAAAACTCATGATTAAATCAGGTAAGATGAGAGATCTCACCAATTACTCCTTTACAAACCTTTCTTAATGAAGCTTACAACATAGAACATTAGAGGCATAAGAAGTAAAACGAAACAAAGAAATCTTAGCAGTAGAATAACAGAAGAAAAACCAGATATGGTTTTTATTTAGGAAACAAAGTGTTCAATGGACAAGATCAGAGAAATACATAGAAAATGGTTAAGCAAGTATGAGTATCTAGAGGTTAAGGTATATAACTTGGCAAAAGGGATTGTTACACTTTGGGATCCCCAGAAACTTGGAATCTTGGATGCAGAAGCATCCAGGAACTATCTATCACTGGTGATTCAACCTTTGGGTGATAGGAGACTTACATAATTACAAATGTCTATGGTCCTAAAAAACAAGAAGACAAACTCAAGCTTCTCACCTCCCTTAAGGAGTTGAGAGAGAGATATCCAGATATGCCTTGGATTCTAGCAGGGGGATTTCAATATGATCAAATCACTTATAGAGAAAAAAGGTGGCTGCAAAACACTACGGAGAGACTCCATTGCCTTCTAGAACTTCATAAATAACATGAGACTAGTGGATGCTCAAACAATAAATGGCATTTTCACCTGGAACAACAGGAGAGGAGGGGCTTCTCAAGTTGCCTCTAAACTAGATGGATTCATAATCTCAAATGACCTCCTTCTCACAGGCCTTCACATGTTAGCCCTAATCCTTCCCTTTGGAGGCTCGTACCACTAGCCTCTCCAGCTTGAAGCCACTTTTATGGGTACACCGAGGAGCAGACCTTTTAGGTTTGAAAATGTCTATCTCTCTCACCCTAACTTCACTAGCAATATTGACAAATGGTGGATGGAATATTTTCCCATTCAAGGCACTAAAATGTTCATGTTGCAACAAAGACTTAAACACATCAAATCGAGACTCAAAGATTCAAACAAAAAAGAGTTTGGTAATAATTTTAAAGCTAAAAGAGATGTTGAATAGCAACACGAGGGGATTAATTAGATCATAATCACAAATGGTTTTACTGAGGAAAGGAAAACTCAAGTTGATTCTCTTCAAAAGGAATGGGAAGATAGGTGCATGCAAGAGGATATTTTCTAGAGATAGAAATCGAGAGTTAGTGGATTAGAGAAGGGGAAAGAAACACAAAGTTTTTTCAAAAATCAACTTTTCATCACAAGCCACATAACAGAATTTCAAAACTTAGAGATTTTCAAGTGAGAGAGCTCATCTCCCAGAAATAAATGTAATATGTCCTAGTACAACACTTCCTTAGGATTGCAAAGGAGCCTCTCTTAGACAGGTCATGGTTCATTAACAATTTCACAAAGTACATTCCCAAGCTTGTAACAAGGGAAGACAATCACAATATTAATAGGTCAGTTTCTGAATATGAGGTCAGTGAAGTTATCAATGAGATGTAAAATGGGAAATCTCCTAGCGAGGATGGATTCAATGTGGATTTCTACAAAGCATGTTGGAAAACAGTCAAACAAGACATCCTTGATGTAGTGGAAGACTCAAGAAGATCCAGAATGGTTTGAAGGATCTCAATGCCTCTTCCATAGATTTTATTCCAAAGCAGGAAAACGCTATGACATTACAGATTTAGACCCATAGCTTTATGTAATGTGGAGCACAAAATTATTTCCGAAGTGATCGCTAACAGATTCAAACCCCTTCTTCCAGATCTTGTCTCAGAGAAGAAAACTAGTTATGTGGAAGGAAGACAGATTCTCGGTAACATCATACAAGCTCATGAGGTGGTACATTCTCTTAAGAGAAACAAGCAAGTTGGTATGATCATACAGCTTGACCTAGTGAAAGCTTATGACAAGCTAAGCTAGTCTTACACTAGGTAGTGCTGGGAGCTTATGGTTTCAATCACAACTGGATTAGATGGGTTATGGCCCTTATATACATGGCTAGTTTTTCAATCCTGCTTAATGGCTTACCCTCAAGAACCAAGTTATGCCTTCTAGAGGTCTCAGACAAGGAGATCTGCTCTCCCCCTTTCTCTTTGGGCTCATGATGGAGGGTTAGGAAGAGCGATAAAAATGGTAAGTTATGAAGGAAGAATCCAGGGACTGAAACTTACCATAGATGGAGCTACTTCAACTCACCAACAATTTGTGGACGAGACTATGCTACATGGAATTCCCACGGTCAAGGAAGACAAAGCTTTTAAACAAACCTTGAAGGACTTTGCTATGGCCACTGGTACAGAGGTAAGCCTTGACAAATCAAAATTTTCCTTTTTTAACACTGACATTGCTATTCATAGAAACCTCACCAGAATTCTAGGGTTTCAAAGGGATCAGTTACCTTCTAAGTACCTTGGAATGCCTCTTACGGACAAACCTATAAGCAAGGGAGTGTGGGAGCCAGTAATTAATAAACTTTAGGATAGGATCAGGAAATGGACATGCAGATGTTTGAATTTGGCAAGGTGCCTTGTGCTTACAAAGGATTTCCTATAGGCCATAGCCATTTTCATGATGTCATCTCTTCCTACTCCTATAGGATTTATGCAACGGATCAGGAACATTCAAAGAGATTTTCTTTGGGGCAAAGGGGAAGAGAAAAAGAAATGGGATTTGGTAGCTTGGGACAAGCTCTCAAAACCTAAGGCCCATGGTGGTTTGGGGCTTCATGACCCTGAAACCCTCAGCAGAGTTTCGGGTGCAAAACTTTGGTGGAGGTGGCTTAAGGAATCGGCAACCCCTTGGGCCAAGCTTTGGAAACAGAAATATGAAAATAATTGGCAGGAGAGGGATCACATATGAATTTTTGGGTTTACCAAGAGCTCCCACATTTGGAATCTTGCTTGGGAAAATAGAGCCATTGTCCAACAGTACAGCCTCTGGGAGATCCGAGCTGGGAACCTAGCAAGATTCTAGGAGGACAACTGGTAGCCTGAACCAAACTTTTTTAGGGAAGAACTAATTGCTCTCAAGAATTACATTGAAAAAAAAGGTTTATGCATGGTAAGTGACTTCTAAGATCAGGTAAGGAACAATGGTAAATGGAGAATATGGAAGGATTTGGGCTATAGTGAAGAGAGCCCTTTGAAAACTCAGGTAGGCTCTCCTGCTCTAGACTTGGAACAGAGGAAGATTTTGGTATCATCCTCGTCTGACCAACTAAGATGGGGAAGAAACATAGAAGGTAACTTCAACCTCAAAGAAGCCAAAAGAATAGCCCTAGGGTTTGATTATCAAAACCCTGATAAGGTATGGAAGGATTTTTGTGCGCACCAGCATTGGATGAAAATAAAGCTATTTATGTCGTTGGTTCAACAAAAGAAAATTCTAACTTGGGAAAGTCTTCTAAAAAGGGGTTTTGTTGGCCCATATAAATGCGATCTATGTAGTCCATAAGAGGAGATGATGGAACACTTACTCAACCTCTGCCCATTCCCCTCTACCGTATGGGATTTGGTGGCATCAATCTTTAGGCAAACTGACAGGGACAGACTCAGTATTACCAACACTTTGAAGAATTGGAGAAAAGACTTCTCAAGCAATGAAATCATCAACAAAGCTTG